>JAXQQM020072590.1:0-600000 GCA_034641835.2 Pinus albicaulis
ACAAGTTCATAGGGAGTGTTGGCACTGCAATAATTTGTAGATTGGCAAAATTCCAAGCTGTGAGAGATGATGAACCACTTTGTGGTTAGAAACGATCTCAACCTCACAGATCCCAGATCTCTATAAATGAGTTTAAAGTTGTGATCTTTAAAGCCTGAAATGTGATATTAGGCTAGTTATGAAGAGCATGAGTTTTGTTTTGTTTGTTTTTTTTGGGAAAATACATGATGAAGGTGAAGGCAGTTCAAAATGAAGGGTGAAGATGTCTGCAAGTGAAGGAATGATTTGGCTGATAGAAAAAGGCAAGGATAGTTTTAACCCATTGGGCTATGGAGTCATAGGAGGATTTTAATTGGCCAGAAAGGTTCAAGAAGGATCCATGGGGCAAGTCACTTATGTTAAAGGATCTCTTAAGGTGATTTATGGAGTGGAATAGATAAGAGGTGGAGAAAAAAACAATATGAAGAACAGAGCACGATCTAAGATCAAGTAAGTGCTTTTAAACTATCTTGCTTTCAACATGTGCTTAGAGAGACAAAACATAAGAGAATTCTGAGATCAGGTAAGTACTTTTAAACTAGCCTGCATTGAAGTAATTTCAGTTTAGAGAAACAAAATATAAAAGCATTCTGAGATTAGGTAAGTGCTTTTAAACTAGAATGCTTTGAAGTACTTTTAGTTAAAAAACATTCAAAAACAGTTATAATAGCTTAAGATCAGGTGAGTACTTTGAAACCAACCTACTTTCATCATATTCTAAAGGAAAACATTGATGATCATCATAATGAGAAATCTATATCAGGCAAGTGCTTTGAAACCAACCTGCTTAATATACTCAGTATTAAAAAAAGGAAAACATAGAAAATAAAGCTTTCAGTAAGAGTAGGGTACTACTGAGAGTAAGTCTTAGCTCTATGTTTGTTGTTCCTTATCAGAGAAAATGAACAGAGTGAAAACTTAAAGAAAATAACAATTGACAGTGAGGAACACATCACCATTGACACAAATCAGGATCCCATAAATCAGCAGCTTGTATTTGATGTTCAAACCAGTTACAATCAGCAAGCCCGGAGGGTCTCTACAACTTCAAACTTCTCATATCAGTTTATTTATCTTCAAATTGCACACAGTGCATCAATAGCTTCATAAAACCATTACATGCATTTGGATTTCTAGAGACCAACATTTTCTTATCTTCTACAGAAGTATTTATAGAAGAAAGAGGAGGTGGGATGATTTCCCAAGGATCAAATATCATTAATTATGTAATCATTTCTAACTCTGCTCCATAACATCTATTCCTGCCTTTCGAGGCATAGTGATCGAAATATGTGCTTCTGAACTGTTCTTAATCTTCTAAACTGGTTCTGCCAACAATTAGGGATAATATTCTTTGATTTGTATTAATTGTTCAGCTGTCTTCAGGTAAACACCTATTGTTCTGGTAATGACTGAACCTTCATTGATCTCTGTGAGGCTGCAGGTGTCTTTAGGAGCTGGAGAGGGTTCAATTGGCCTCTGCTTATGGCGGTGGAGGGTTTCTCAGCTCGACAGATGTCTTTGTCTTTCTTTAAACACCTTTAATTTACTTGAGAACTGTGTTTTAGGTCTTCAATCTCTTGTTTCTGGTGTGCTCTGTCTTCGACACTGATACTCTTTGATCGGTGCTCAATTAACTGTGATTTCTGGTGTGCGGGGCTGTACAGGGGTCGAATGGCATCAATGCCTCATGAATTCATTGATAAAATGTGAATTTAAAACCCTGCAAGTGATTTTGTGGTGAATCGCAGGCGAGAGGATCATCACCCTCAACCTCTGAATTTTTCTTCAGCATGGCGGAAAAAACCAATTAAACCCTGCAAAAATACAAATAAACATTATAAAATCCTGCGTGCATGGGCTAAATGCTTCAGAAGGCACATGGAGAGAGCATGGTCGTTGGATGGTATCATCCAACGGTCGAGATTGATCGGGAAAATTCAAAGAGACGACGGAAGAAAATTTTAAATCAGAATCGTCGATCGCGCAGAGATTGACGATGGGAATCGGAGGCAAAAAGTAAAAATGGGGAATCGTTGACTGGGCGACGGAATTGGGCAATGAAATATGAACCGTTGATCTGTAGATCAGATCGACGACGGAAATTAATTGGATGCTGCATCGTAGCCCAATTAACTATTGGGCATCTTCAGAGAGAGATAGCCATCAGATGGGCGTCCTCAGATCGGACGGTGCACATCAATATCGTGCAGGGTCCACGTCTAAACGTTAACGCGCAATGGACAGTGGTTTTATGAATAGTACCCATGACGCGTGTCAACCATTGAATGGAATCGCTCCGAAATGAAAAATACCGCCAGCCCTTAAAAGGCGGTGCGATGGATACCGCCAGTTTCTGCACAGTGTTTGGCGCGGAGGGGACCACCGACCATGATAGGTTCCACACCGTCGATTTGCAGATCAGATCGACGGTGGAGATCGGCTGAGGCTTTGAACCAAAGAAAATTCAGAAAATAATTAAAAAACCAAAAGTTTCAGAAATACATAAGGTTTTTAATATTTTCGGGCGGGATAATATAAAATAAGGTTAGGCACCCAAATGGCTTAGCGCCTGGTTCCAGCACCAGGGCGTATGGAAGAAAATGGTTATAGACCTAGCCCAAGGGGTCTTAAACCCTTAATAATAAGAAAATGGGTTTTTTCATAGATTTTCAATGGTTTTCAAAGGGTTTTGGGGGTTTCGATAAGGCCAAAAAGGATCTTAAAAACTTATGAAAGGGATTTTGATGAAGGGGAGATGGAAAATTTATGAGAATGAGGGATTTTGATGGGGAAAAAGAGAGTAAAAATTAAGGTTAGTTTCTGAGTGAAGGAAGGGGAGAAAAGGAGATTTTGCAGCAGTCTTTCTCATGGAATTCAGAAGAATTTTTTGAGCTTGAAATGGGAACAACAATGAAGATTGAAACAAGGATATGATGTCTTCCAGCGGCTTCAAGAGATACACTTTCTGCAATGAAACTGTTCCTTGAAGGCTAAACAATGTTTTGGCCACCTTTTGATAGAGAAAATTTTATATGTGGCCAACAGTGGCTCCACTTGGGGATGGTGCCTTCCTGAAGGCATCAAGAACTTCAGACTTGCAATCTCTGGGGGGATGATCAGTGCCTTATCCATTGGGCTACCTTCTTTGCTTGAAAGCTCTTCTTTTTCTTGAAAACATATTAGCAACCATGGAAAACAATGGATCTTCATCAAAAAGCTTTCTATCTATCCAATCCTATTGATCTAACATTTTTTCTTCATTTAGAGTGCACTTGGATTGGCAAACTCCTTTGCAACATTTTTTTTTTCGAAAGTAGGAAATCTAATCTATTTCTACTCCTTATTTCTCCATGGACTCAGATTAAACAGTTGATTCCATATGATTCTCTACATAATCTACTATCTATTGGGATTAAACTGTCCAACAGATTTTATTCTCTAAATTCTACAACAGAAATTTAAAAATAGTCAAGTCAAGATTAAGTTGTTTGACTTGCTGTGATCTATGGCATAAAAACAAGCTACACATAGACATTATTTTGCAGAAAAATTAAAATAAAAAATGGAAGGCTTAAGATCTGAAAGTTCATGCACTTCCTTCACCTTTTTACAGCTCTGTTTTCCTTTTGATTGAGTTGTTCTTTCCTTTTCTTTGGTTTAGATTTTGAGCTAATTAGAACCATATTTACATCGTTTTTGACTTAGAATTTGAAACATAGATTGGAGTCAATTCTTGCGTGGAAACTTAGGTTCAGGTTTTGAGCATGTTTGAACCTTTAATTTCTAACCTAATCTATCCACTGATAAGCCAAGATTAAACAGTTTGGCAAATCAAATTCACTATCCTATCAGTAGTAAATTTAAAACTAATTAGTCAATATTAGGCTATTTTACTAACTAGGAGTGTGTTTTCTAGGAGTGGCATTTGAGCTTGCACACTTTCAGAATTTATCTCTCTTTTTTTTCCTTCTTTTTCTTTTGGTATGGAGCTTATACCTTTATTGTTTTTATAATCTGCCCTCTTTTCCTTTTATTTTTTTTTATTGTTTTTGTATTTTTCTTTATGAAACTGAACAAAACAATGGTATTTACAATGGAAATGAAGCTTCAAAATTTGAACTCAGCAGTATTAATGCTTAAGATCCCTGCCATTAACAGGACCCCCAAACAGATCTGTGCCATCTAACTCTTGCAAAAAAAAATGCATTTGGACCAATGGTGGACTGAATAATGTAAGGACCTTGCCACAAACAGTCAAATTTTCCATGCTTACCCTTATACTCTCTTCTGGAGTCCCACTTGAGTACCTTGTCTCCAATATTGAAATCACAAGCCTTTGCTCTCTTGTCAAATAACTTCTTTATGTTCTCTTGCACCTTCTCAGCTCTATTGTAAACTTCTTCGCTTGTCTACTGGAGATGTATTGTCTGATTGATCCTCCTTATCATGTTGTCTTCTTCTGACTGTATTTCTTGGATTAATTTTATCATTGGCACACCTAGGCTGGTAGGAAACACTGCATCTGCTCCATAAACAAGCTGGTAAGGGGACATTCCAATGGACTTTTTTGTGGTCAATCTATCTGCCCACAGAGCATGCACCAACTTGTTATGCCATGATTTTTTGTTCTCTTCAAGTAGCTTCTTGATGATGGTCACCAAAATTTTATTTGATGATTTTGCTAGCCCATTACCTTGAGGGTAATAAGCAGTAGAATGAACAAGTGTAATATGATACCCGTAACAAATATCAATCATATTTTTGGAACCAAAAGAAGCAGCATTATCAGTAATAATCTTCCTAGGACAGCCAAATCTAGACAGGATATGATCTTCAAGAAATTTTATAATGACAGAATCTGTGGCATTCCTATAAGGGATGGCCTCTATCCACTTTGTGAAGTAGTCAGTGGTTGTAAGAATCCATTTGTGTTGGGAAGATGAAGCAGGATGGATTTTTCCTATGAAGTATAGGCCCCACTGTTGAAAAGGAGCTTCAATAATGATGGGTTGTAATGGTAAAGGAAGGAGTTTTCTTTTGCCCTAAAAAATTTGGCATTTGTGACAGGCAACTATCATATTTTGGACATCTTGGAAGAGGGTGGGCCAATAATAGCCAACTCTAAGGATTTTATTGGCTGTGATTTTCCAGTAGAGATTACCTCCACACTCTCCTTCATGGAATTCATGTTTGATCCTCTCTGCATCAACTTTAGGAAAAAATTTCAGCAATAAACCATTAGCATTTTTCCAATATAAACATTCATTTAAAATGCAATAGTTCCTAGCTTTCAAATTTAAAAACCTTGACTTTGTTTTTGATAAATCAATAGGAGCATTAAGATTTGTAAGTACATACAAGATATCAGTGTACCAAGATGAGCTTTGGAACTGCTCTTCCACAGTGCGAGAAGGTAATTCTTCTTGTTCATCCAAGGCATCTACCATGTTAATGTCAAGGGCTTGTAGATTAGATTCAACCATTAATTGAGCCAAGCCCTGACCTTTAATGAGTTTGGTGGGTTTGATTTCCAAATCATACTCTAGTATTGTTGCAATCCATTTGCCCCTCTTCCCATCTGGGTCTTGTGACAAAATGTCCTTTACCACTATGTTAGGCACATAAGAAATGATGTGGGAATGCATAATATACACCCTGAAGTCTTTTAAAGCCTTTACCAAAGCATAGGCCTATTTTTCCATTATGTTATATTTCAAGGGTGCATCCCTTAAAGCCTTGCTGAAAAGAGCAATAGGCTATTCCTGTCCCTCTGGGTTTTTCTGCAACAGGACCGCAGCCACTGTATGTTCTGAAGCAAAGGAAAAAATAAGGAAATCTTTTAAAAAGTCCAGGCTGATCAGGACTGGGGCCCGGGTGAGTGCATGTTTTACCAATTCGAAGGATTTTTTGGCTTCTACAGTCCATTTCACTCCTACTTCCTTTTTGAGCATATTAGTCATGTTTCTAAGGAGCTCTGCTAAGTTGGGAATAAACCTCCTCAAAAAGTTAATCTTTCCAATAAAGGACTGCAATTCCTTTATGTTCCTTGGTTGGCTAATCTGTAGTATTCCCTCAACTCTTTTTGGATCTATTCTAATCACCTTTTCTGATATAATATGGCCAAGGAGTTTACCCTCTTGTAGGCCAAATACTGTCTTTTTGGGATTTAAAGATAGCCCAAATCTCCTGCATTTTTCAAATACCTTCCTTAGATGTTTAAGGTGCTCTTCATCGGTTTTGGAATAAACTGTTATGTCATCAAGGTAAATTACAATGAAGTGCCCTATTTCCTCTGAAAATGCAATGTCCATGGCCCTTTGAAAAGTGGCCCCAGCATTCATTAGTCCAAAAGGCATTTTCACATACATGAAAGTGCCCCAAGGAGTGGTGAAAGCTGTCTTGAGTTGGTCTTCTGGGAGTACTAAAACTTGGTTATACCCTGAAAAACCATCTAACAGAGAAACCCTCTTTGAACCAACTACTCTTTGTAGAATGTGTTCCATTTTGGGTAAAGGGTAATTGTCTTTTAGGGAGGCTCTGTTAAGGTTTCTGAAATCAATGCACAATCTGATTTCTCCTGTCTTTTTCCTCACAGCTACAAGGTTAGAAACCCAATCTGAAAACCTCACAGGGACTATGATTCCTGCCTCATACATTTTCTTGATTTCCTTTTCTACCAGAGGCAGTTGTATTGGATTGATCCGATGCAGTTTTTTCCTAAAGGGTTTTTGGTTCTCTTTCAATGGGATCTTGTGCTGGATGATTTGTGTATCATAGGCTTTTAAGTATTCATAGATCCAGGAAAACACATCAACAAACTCTTTAAAAAGTCAATGTATTTCTTTTTCATGTCAGCTGGCAAGGAGCCAGCTAATTTAATATATTTAGGATGATCTTTTGTGCCTATGTTGCATTCCTCGACATCAGACTCTGTGTATTCTACAGTGGGTTTCTTTGCTACGTCATTAAAATCAAACAGGTCTTCTAAAGGTGCTAGCCCCCAAGGTATGTTCTTGTCCTTTGACGACAATACCTCAATGTCTTCGTCTTATGTGTCCTTGTATTCTTTGTTGAGAAATTTTCGTCAAATTTAGAATGCGAATCGGAGTAATTCAAACTGGCCTACGCCAAGCGAGGAAAGTCTCTCTCTGCTTGTTGCCCTTAAAGACACAGCAATACTCGTGCTCCGCTGCATTGTTCTATATTTAATTTGAGTTGTACACTCTTTGGCTTCAATTGGCATTAAGCATGTTCTAGCTGCAAAGGCTAAATTGTGGGCGGAAATATTTCTTTTTCTTGGAACGAAAATCAATTTGGACTCCTCGAAAGTTTTCAAAAGGTCCATGACATCGTTTCGGTAAGCTCTTAGTCTGGGATGATTTGCGTTATATTCCCCATTGACTTGCTTAATGACTAGTTCTAAATCTCCATACACATTAATTCTTGTGGCTCCTAACTTTTTTAATAGATGTAAGCCTAAGAGAAGGGATTCATATTATGCTATGTTATTGGAACATTGAAAGTTTAATTTGCAAGAAATGCTTTCTTTGTGGTTGTTTTCAGTGTTGGTAATCCAGACACCTGCACCAGCATTATTCTTAGTGCATGACCCATCAAAATACATACGCCACAGAGGACTATTTTCGATTTCGTCTTGGTTATTGTCTCCTTCAACCAACGTGCTCAAGGGTTGTTGTGAAATCTCGGCACTTAGTTGTATTTGTTTTGATTCCTCAAGATTTTCGTGGAGTTGAGCGTGAGGGGTAGTATGTTGTTTACCATCTTGGCTTTGTTCACTCTGGTCTGTTGTTTTAGCACATTGTTCAACAGTTTCTCTCTCGTTTTCTTCCATATCTAGAACTGCCATCATTTCTAGATTAGGGGCCTCTAACTGGTTATCCGAGTCACTGTGTTTAGGCTCTGACTACTTTGTGGATTCATTATTGTAAAATATAAACGAATCCAGGTCAGTATGGATAGAATAAATGGGAGAATTTTCAGGCTTTTCTGGGCTAATGACCATGAATTTCATGTGTGACTCACTATATAGTCTTCTGAGCTGGCTAAAGACAAGGATGGTTGCATATGTCCCATCCATCTGTATGGTACCTTGCAGCTTGGCACCCCATGACCTTGACAGCAACATGCCATACTTAGGAGGCACATCAGCCACCACAACATCCATCACCATGCACTTGGCTGGGATTTGGGTCAAACTCACACAAAGGTCTTTGATTAGACCCAGACACTTCACTCTATTGGAATCAAAAGAATATAAATCCTTGTAAGGTCTGGTTATTTCTAGTCCTAGCCTTTCCATTATCACCTTTGGCATAAGGTTGTGAGAGGCTCCAGAGTCATGCATAGCATTATGCAGGATCTTGTCATGAACATTTAAACTCACATAAAAGGGGGGGACAGGTCCCTCTTGATATATACCTTCAATCTTAGGACCAAAAATGAGCTTTGGCTGGTCATCATTAAGATTGACTGTATCATTATTGTCCTCAATATTTAAAGCCTTCAAAATTTGGGTCCTATATACACTCTAGGCAGCTAACTCAGTTAGGGGAACAGAGATTCTGATCTTTGAAATTTCCTGCTCAAGGCTGAAAGGAATTTGGCTCTTCGAAAGACTTGTCTCAGCCTTACTAGCTGCCAGTCTATCAGCAACATCAACTTGCTGATTTGTTCTATTAGTATTTGAAAAAATGGTCTTAACAAGATTACTAACTGAAGTGGTAGTACTACTAATGTCTGCACTATGTTTTTCATTGTTTTGAGTGCCCTTCTCTCTACTTTTATCAGAATTTACAGTCACTGTTTTATCCTTTTGTTTGACAATTTTAGGCTTGGTTGTAGTGCTGTTTTGTGAAGATTTGTCAGAGGTTTTGGTGTTGAGAGTTTGTTGACTGGTTTTTCTTCTAAGGTCATATTATTTTTGGGACTCTATGATGACATTTTCCATGTCTTGAAAATAACTTTCATCATCATCTCTGTTGTCATCATAAGGGGTATGAAGACCTTGTTTTCTATCATAATGAATCTCAAAGTCATCATTATCTACTCCCAGCATGTTGATATCATCTTCCTCTGTTATCTCATCTGTTTCCTCAACCTCACTTATATAGTTTTGATGAAAAGGAGGAGTGATCAGTTGATCATCTTCCCTAGGTCTGTTTGGAGGTTGGTTCCTTCTAAAATTCTGATTTTGGTTCTGGTTTTTGTTTTGAGGAGCAGTTTGGTTTTGACTTGCTTGTGCTCTCTCAAGGATGCTCATTTTATTCATCATCTCCTCCATCATTTTTTCCATCTTTGAGTTGGAAGTAGAAGGTGCATTTTCCTCTCTAAAGGACACTCTCTTTTCAATTTTCATTCTTGCTCTCTTCTCCATCAAGTTGACTTCCACAGAAAGAGCACCCTTTTTCATATCTTCAAGAGTTGAAAAATCTCTCTCTCTCAGTTGATAGGCCATCTCGGGGTCAAACCCTTCAGGAAACTTGTTTAAAGTTGAGCCCTATGGAGGTTTTAGCTCTGGGGAAAGTGCATTATACACACTATTGAATCTAGTGCAATAAGCTTGCACACTTTCCCCAACGTCTCTATGGAGGTTCTTGTAGTCAGAAAGGATTTGGAGAGGGTTTTTCTTTACTTCCCATTTGTTTAAGAATGTTTGATGGAAGGCTTGGAGATCATTAATACTATGGAGGATTAAACCTTTAAACCATTTTCTTGCTTCTCCCCCTAAGCTCTGAGCAAATAATCTAAGCTTGACAGAATCATTATCAATTTCATTTCTGTCAAAGTAGTCATTCATCTTATCCACATGTTGTGATGCAGTTGTAGCATTGCTAGCATCATACAATGGAATTTTAGATTGATAGTCTTGTGGAAGATTGACTAATGGTACAGGAAGAACTAAGGGAGCATACCATGCTGCCATGATATGTGGTGGGGGTGGATTCACAGGAAGGAAAGTGGGCTGAAGTGGGGTGGTTTGAACAGTGGATGTAGGATGAACAGAAATGGATGGACCAGGAATATATTGTTGAGCTGATCTTGGATGAGAGACACCTGAGTTGTGAAGAAAATGTGAATCAGGAGGTGTTGTTTCTCTGCTGCCAGGATGTTCACTTGTTTCAGTAGATGAAAGTGAAGACTCAGAATCTAGGCCCGACCTAATGTTGCTTGATATGATGCAGAGTGTTGTCCTTGATGGCAACCCACTGAATGAAGATGCAGACATACGACTGTTGACATGTGTTGTCCTTGATGGCAATCCACCTGATGAAGTTATTCTTGACATGATGGACTTGTGTGTACAAAAGGCAATGAAGAAAGGATTTCAGCATGTGCTAAATCTTGATGAAAAGAGTATGTCTCTAGGTATACGCGGATTTTCCTAGGGGGAGTCGCGTATGCACGCGGGAAACAACGTTCCAAGTCGTGTATGGGCAAAAGCGCTCAAAAAGTGCAAAACCAGGGGTATCCACCATGGTATTGACCCATTGTATTGGGTAATGATCCGCCTAATTGACCCCGTCCAAGAATACCATCGGAAGTGATGAAGTTTTGGGCTCATGGTATTGTTTTGGCTCATGGTATTGAAAAAGGTTAAACCTATATAAAGAGATGAATTTCATTATGCAAGTACAGGTGTGTGGGTGCAAGATGTCTGAGCTTGAATGAATACTTCACTCTGAAGTAGATCTAAATGGTAAGGGTTACACTTGAATGATAAATCTGAATGGATGATGCACCAATGATGAAGAAGGGGATCTAGATCTGAAATGCACTTGTATCTACTAGATCTTCTTATGGAAGGCTTAGATCTGTGATGAGGCGAACATCTAGGCGGACATCTGTCTGAAGAAAAAGGGTAAATCTGAACTGAATATCTGATCTGAAGAAGTATGCTGCTCTATAATGATTGAAGATCTATACGCTACTTCGTCGCAGAGGAAGCGCGTATATACGCGGATTCGCTGAAGATAAAGCGCGTATGCGCAATGAAATATACACAGAGTTATACGCTGGTTTCTGTGGACGGAAGCGCGTATATACGCAACATCAGTGAAGTGAAAGAGCGTATGCAAACTAGGGTTTGCTGAAGCAAGGGGTATGAAACATCTAATCTGTTCTGTTGTATTACTGCTATCTGATCTGTGTTGTCTGAATTGGTTAGTATCTGTTTGGTGAAGTATGTTTGAGCTTAAAAGTATGGAATGGGTCCAGTCTGAAAATATGATGAAACGTGACCTGCAAGTTGTGTTCTATTGAAGTTGTTGGATCCAGTGTGAAAATTGATGAAACGTGGTCCTCAGAGGTACTGAGGGTTGTAGCCTTCAGTGAGGGGGTCGTAGCTCCCTTCCAGGTGAGGCTGGTAAACGAGATCAGGGGGTCGTAGCTCCCTTCCAGGAGAGGCTGGTAAACGAGCGCAGGTGGGTGCCTGCATGCTGGTAGAAGTCTGCACCAGCACATATGTTGTAAAATGTTTTCTCTATAATAAAAGATTGAAGGCTGAGCAACGACAGCGGTGGTTTTCTCCTGACTTGGGTTTCCACCTAAAAATACTGGTGTTCATGTGTGATGCTTTGTGTGATGGTTTACTCTGCTCTTACTGTTCATGTTTACTGTTTATTAAACATATGAAGAATGAATGATGGAATGATTTAAGTGAAGATCTAATAACATAATTAGATATCTGTGTATACGCGAGTTTCATAAAGGGTATCCGCGTATATACGCGAGTCTGTTTCAGGAAAGTAGCGTATGGGTTTTAGAAACAAGAAAAAGTAAAAGTTTTGAATCTGCAGTAAATACTGATTCACCCCCCCCCCTCTCAGTATTTTTCCCAACAATTGGTATCAGAGGAGGTTCTTCTGCAGAAGCTTGATCGCTTGAAGGAGATCCGTCGCAATGGGAAGTCAAGAAGGAGTAATGTCTATAAAGCCACCTCTATTCAATGGAAGCAATCTGATATTCTAGAAGGTACGAACAAAAGCATATCTGCAAAGTCTTGGTGCAGATGTATGGGCAATCGTGGAAGAAGGTTATCAATACCCGGCAAGTATTCCTACTGATGCAGCTGAAAGGAAGAAGTATGAAATCAATGCCAAAGCAGTGAATGTCTTATTAGGAAGCATGTCCGAATCAGAATTTGCTAAAGTGATGCAGCTACATTCAGCAAAAGAAATATGGGACAAAATCATTCTGAGCTATGAAGGAGATACAAAGGTAAAAAATGCAAAACTCCAAACTCTTAGAATCGAATATGAAAATTTGAAGATGCATAGTGATGAAAATGTTGCCAGTTTCTTTCTTCGTCTAGATGATATTTTAAATCGGATGAGAAATTTGGGTGAAACCATAAGCGATACTACTCTGGTGGAAAAAGTCTTAAGATCCTTGACTTCAAAATTTGACTCTAAAGTTTCAGCTATTGAAGAAAGGCAAGATCTGCAAACTCTTACTATTGTTCAATTACATGGTATTCTGACTGATTTTGAAATGAGGCAAGGAGGCCCTTCTCAAATCAAAGAAGCTTCTTTTAAGGCATCAGCAAAAGGAAAAGAAAAGGAACTTGTCAAAGAATCCAGCTATATATCTAAAGAAGAAGAAGAAGCAAATTTTGTGAGAAGACTTCAACTAGGTACCGGAAAGTTCAAAGGTAAGCTTCCTTTCAAATGTTTCAATTGTGGAAGAGTTGGTCATTATGCTGCAAAGTGTCCTTATAAAGAAACCTCAGCTAAAGGAAAAGAAGTAGCAAGAAGGAATAAGAATCAATCTAGCACAAGGAAAAGTTATTATACTAATGAAGACAATGATGGATCATCTAATAGTGAGGAAGAATGTGAAGAAGACTTTAGACTTCTCATGGCTTTTGAACAAAGAGAAGAAAAGGATACTTTCGTGGATGCTCTAGAGGACAATTATTTTCTTGAAGAAAACAATCAACTCAAAGTAAGCCTAGCAGAAAATAACATAATCATAGAGACTCTTGAAAGACAGCTTGAAGCCAAGGAAAAACGCATTGAGGAATTGGAGTGTGAAATAGTAAGTCTAAGGAAGGATAATGAGAAAGTGAAGACTCTCAATCTTAGATTTGCTAAAGGTTCAGAAACCTTAGATGAGATTATCAAGACACAATGGTCTCCTCTTATAAAAACAGGTCTTGGATATACTGGGGAATCTTCCTAGACTTCAGCACCAAATTATCTGAAAGCAGTCACAACTGGTTCTCTTCACTCAGCCACTCAGCAAGGGAACAAAGGTTCTTTACAGGTAAAGCATGATCATCTCAAATCAAGGATCACTAACAGGGAGATCCCTCAAAGAAGCAACAACCAACAGGTAAATTCAAATAGAATATTTCATGGTCGCCGGAATTTCTACTTCAATGGACAATGTTTCTCATGTCACAATTTTGGTCATAAAGTTGTTCAATGTGTTGCATATAAAACCATCATGACAAGAGAAGAAAGAAAGAAAAGAATGAATATTGAACCAAAGAAGAATACCTATAACAACTTTTCTCCTCTTCAAAATGAAGTTGAATGTACTTATTGCAATAACTTTGGTCATGAAGAATATGAATGCAGGAGCAAGGTCCAGCCAAATGAACATGTTTCCTCAAGCTCTAAAGTATGGAAAAAGAAAGAATTACAGGTTGAAAATTGTGGGATAGCATTATTTGCAGAAGGTGAAGAAAATCAATGGTACATTGATAGTGGGTGCTCAAGACACATGATAGGTGACAAAAGCAAACTTCTTACATATAATGCTCTAGAAAAGGAAAAGAAAGTTACATTTGGAAATGATACCCCTGCTGTAATTAAAGGAAAAGGGTCAGTATTTCCAAAAGAAAAGGTGAAGGCTAATGATGTCATGTATGTGGATGGATTAAGGCATAACCTATTAAGTGTAAGTCAAATGTGTGATCAAGGAATAGAAGTGGTCTTTAGTTCAAAGGAATGTGTGGTTCGTGATCTTGATACAGGTAAAATCATTATAAAAGGAAAAAGAAATCCTAGCAACCTGTATGTACTAAACGGTATAGATCAATGTTACTTGAGCAAGTCTTCAGAAAATTGGCTATGGCATAGAAGGCTGGGGCATCTGAGCTTCTCTCAAATCAACAAAGCAAGCAGACTTCAAGTTGTTCGTGGTCTTCCCAATATTAATCTACCAGAAAGCATCATATGCAAATCTTGTCAATTCGGTAAGCAGACCAGAGTACGTTTTAATGCCAAAGAAGGATCATCAAGTAAGCCTCTTGAACTCATTCATACTGACATATGTGGACCTATGAGGAAGAAGTCACCATGTGGGGAAGAATACTATATCTTATTTATTGATGATTACTCTAGAATGTGTTGGATCGGGCTCATTAAACACAAGGATGAAGCATTTGAAAAATTTCAGATCTTCAAAGCTTTAGTTGAAAATGAAGTAGATCTAAAAATCAAGTGTCTTAGATATGATCGAGGAGGAGAATATACATCAAATGAATTCCTTGAATTTTTTGAACAACATGGCATAAAAAGACAATTCTTTGTAGCAGGTACTCCACAACAAAATGGCGTAGCAGAAAGAATGAATAGAACAATTCAACAAATGGCTAGAGCTATGCTCGATGATTCTGGAACTCCTGACATGTTCTGGGGAGAAGCATCACATACAGTAGCTAACATTCTCAACAAGGCTCATGTTCGGGTAAATAGTGACAAAACTCCATATGAACTCTGGTATGGTAATTCTCCATCCGTGAAGCATTTTAGAGTTTTTGGAAGTAAATGTTTTATCAAAAATAATGATGAAAAGCTTGGCAAGTTTGAACCTAGATCAGATGAAGGGATATTTCTTGGTTACTCATCTTCAAGCAAAGCATACAAATGTTACAATAAAAGGCTTCGAAAGATTGTTGAATGCATTGATGTTGTTATTGATGAGTCTCCTGCAGCTCCTAAAGAAGAAAAAAAAACAACAAAAGAAGATGATGGTGACCTATGTCCTTCTACATCAAATGATATAGACAATGGATCCAATGAAGAACCTGAAGATGATCTATCTGGAAAAGCTCCATCAAGATATGTGCAAAAGAATCATCCTGAATCTCAAATATTGGGTGACAAGGAATCAGATGTACGAACAAGGAGAACTCTTGTAGGATCTTCTAATCATCTGGCACTTCTATCCACAATTGAACCACACAATGTCAATCAAGCTAGCAAAGATGAATGTTGGAAGCAAGCCATGAATGAAGAACTTGATCAAATTGAAAAAAAAATGACACTTGGGAATTGGTACCAAGACCACATGATAAAAATGTCATTGGAACTAAATGGATCTTCAAGAACAAGCTAAATGAGAATGGGGATGTTGTAAGAAACAAAGCTAGATTGGTCTGCAAAGGGTATACTCAACAAGAAGGTATAGACTTTGAAGAAACTTTTGCTCTTGTAGCTAGACTTGAAGCCATAAGAATGTTTCTTGCTTTTTCAATTTATCAACAAATCAAAGTCTATCAAATGGATGTTAAATCTGCTTTTCTTAATGGTGATCTAGAAGAAGAAGTATATATAGAACAACCGGAAGGATTCATTTTGGGAAATGATGCAAATCTTGTTTTTAGACTTAAGAAGGCTCTATATGGTCTCAAACAAGCTCCAAGGGCTTGGTATTATCGTCTTGACAAATATCTTCATCAACAAGGATTTTCAAAGGGGTCTGCTGATAGCAACTTATACACAAAAGTTGAAAATGATAAACTACTGATTGTGGTTGTATATGTTGATGATATCATATTTGGGAGTAATGAAGAATCTTTGAGTCAAAAATTTGCTTCTGTCATGCAACAAGAATTTGAAATGTCCTTACTTGGAGAACTAACATTCTTTCTTGGCTTACAAGTGCATCAAACTGCAGATGGTATATTCCTATCACAAGAAAAATATCTTAAGCAAATTCTGAAGAAGTATGGCATGGAAGAATGCAAACATGTAAGTACACCAATGATAACCGGATGCAATCTCAGTTCTCATGATGATTCTCCCACGGTGAATCAACCAGAATACAGATCAATGATAGGAAGTCTACTTTATCTCACTGGAACTAGACCAGACATTATGCATGCAGTTGGGATTGTTGGACGATTCCAAGCTAATCCAAAAGAATCTCACCTTCAGGCTGTTAAAATAATTTTCAAATATCTTCAAGGAACTCAAGACCTTGGTCTATGGTATCCAAAGAATGCTGATCTTACTCTTCATGCTTACACTGATGCAGATTGGGCTGGAAGTGTTGATGATCGGAAAAGCACTAGTGGTGGTGCATTCTACATGGGGCCCTGGTTAGTATCTTGGTTCAACAAGAAGCAAAATTCTATTGCCTTATCTACAGCAGAAGCAGAATATGTGGTTGCCGCATCTTGTTGCACTCAACTCCTTTGGATGATGCAAACCTTACAAGATTTTCAAATCAAATGTACTCCTCCTGTCCCCATTAAGTGTGACAATACAAGTGCCATCAGTATTTCAAAGAATCCTGTTATGCATTCAAAGACCAAGCACATTCCCATCAAGTATCACTTCTTACGTGAACAAGTGCTTGAGAAAAAGGTGAAGTTGGAGTATGTTCCCTCCAAAGAACAAGTTGTTGATATCTTTACCAAACCTCTGCCCAGGGAAGCGTTCGAGTATCTAAGACAGAAGCTGGGAGTGTTCTCTGCCAGTCAAAAGAACAATTCTGCTTAAATTTAGAAGATGGCATTGGATACGCGGGTTTCCTGAAACACAGTCGCATATATACACGAGTTCATGCACAGAAAACCGTGTATGTCTTATTGCTGACATTTTTCTGATTAGAGTCAGCTCTCTTCAGCACATCTGCAGTGCTGTTTGGTGTATCTGATACTGTTTGGTATCTCTGGTGGTGTTCCAGTTCTCATAATTCTAATTCATGCCTTGATGATTTGTTGCTGAAAGTGTTCAGGATGCACTAACTAAGGGGGAGCCTTAGTCATATGGAAAGGTTGCTTGGATGCACAGATTCAGGGGGAGCATTAGCTTTGCTGAGTATAATGCATTGTTGGCATTATGATGGTTCTGAAATATGTTCTCCTTCTTGAGGACTTTCTGGTGTTGGTCTTAAATGGTCATCTTTGTAATTTGTAGAAAAGGTCTTGTTGAGACTCATGTTGTAAAATTGTAATATTCAGTCATGTAAGGACTAGTCAATTTTGTAAACCCACTTGGTTGGGTAGCTGAGTCAAATTTGTAAACCCACTTGGTTGGGTAGTTGAGTCTCATATGTAAATCCACTTGGATGGATAATTGATGTAAGTATGAGTCTTTGGTGATAGGAACTTCATAGAGTCGTGTACTTCATTGAAAATATGTTTGAAGATTCAGCATGAACTCAGGGGGAGCTTGGTCACTTCAGTATACATCAGATCTGCAGAACGCTTCTTCCACATGAGGAGAAAAGGGGGAGAGTATGTTGGTTTTTGATCCGCCCTTTGCCCTTGATGTCAAAGGGGGAGAGTGACATGGTGTTTGAATGAAGAGAAAGAATGATGTCAAAGAATGGGGAGAGTGACATGGTGTCATTGTATTCTTAATATACCTATCTGTTGTGGTGATCAAACACCATCGTGGTTGCCATCAAGTCCAAAGGGGGAGATTGTTGGCAATATGATGCAGAGTGTTGTCCTTGATGGCAACCCACTGAATGAAGATGCAGACATATGACTGTTGACATGTGTTGTCCTTGATGGCAATCCACCTAATGAAGTTATTCTTGACATAATGGACTTGTGTGTACAGAAGGCAATGAAGAAAGGATTTCAGCATGTGCTAAATCTTGATGAAAAGAGTATGTCTCTAGGTATACGCGGATTTTCTTAGAGGGAGTCGCGTATGCACGCGGGAAACAACGTTACAAGTCGCGTATGGGAAAAAGCGCTCAAAAAGTGCAAAACTAGGGGTATCCACCATGGTATTGACCCATTGTATTGGGTAATGATCCACCTAATTGACCCCGTCCAAGAATACCATTGGAAGTGATGTTGTTTTGGCTCATGGTATTGTTTTGGCTCATGGTATTGAAAAAAGGTTAAACCTATATAAAGAGATGAAATGAAGTATGGCACAAGCGTGTGGGTCATCTTCACCAGAGCTTGAATGAATACTTCACTCCGAAGTAGATCTAAATGGTAAGGGTTACACTTCGAATGATAAATCCGAATGGATGATGCACCAATGATGAAGAAGGGGATCTAGATCTGAAATGCACTTGTATCTACTAGATCTGCTTATGGAAGGCTTAGATCTGTGATGAGGCGAACATCTAGGCGGACATCTGTCTGAAGAAAAAGGGTAAATCTAAATTGAATATCTGATCTGAAGAAGTATGCTGCTCTATAATGATTGAAGATCTATACGCTATTTCTCCGCAGAGGAAGTGCGTATATACGCGGATTCGCTGAAGATAAAGCGCGTATGCGCAATGAAATATACATAGAGGTATACGCTGGTTTGTGTGGACGGAAGCGCGTATATACGCGACATCAGTGAAGTGAAAGCGCGTATGCAAACTAGGGTTTGCTGAAGCATGGGGTATGAAACATCTCATATGTTCTGCTGTATTACTGCTATTTGATCTGTGTTGTCTGAATTGGTTAATATCTGTTTGGTGATGTATGTTTGAGCTTAAAAGTATGGAATGGGTCCAGTCTGAAAATATGATGAAACGTGGCCTGCAAGTTGTGCTCTATTGAATTTGTTGGATCCAGTGTGAAAATTGATGAAACGTGGTCCTCAGAGGTACTGAGGGTTGTAGCCTTTAGTCAGGGGGTCATAGCTCCCTTCCAGGAGAGGCTGGTAAACTAGGTCAGGGGGTCGTAGCTCCCTTCCGGGAAAGTGAGGTAAGCAGCTGTAGTGGAGTGCATCTTTGGTAAGTACATAGAAACACATATGTTGTAAAATGTTTTCTCTATAATAAAAGATTGGTGGCAGACGGCGTGGTGGTTTTCTCGACTTGGGTTTCCACCTAAAAATCACAGTGTTTCATGTGTGATGCTTTGTGTGATGGTTTACTCTGCTTTCTTCTTGTTCATGTTCTACATTTTATTAAACATACGATGGTCAGATGATGGAATGATTTAAGTGAAGATCTAATAACATAATTAGATATACGTATGCGCGAGTTTCATAAAGAGAATGTCACGCGTGTTTCTTGTGAGTGTTTAGAGAAATAGCATATGGGTTTAAAAACAAGAAAAAGTAAAAAGTTTTGAATATGCAGTAAATATTGATTCACCCCCACCTAAGTGTTTTCCCAACACCTACTAAGTCACTAAGAGACCTAGTTCTAAATGGATTTACTAAGTCAGCTTGTGATTGTGGTAGAGTTGAAAGATTTTCAGGGACTGAGTTAGCTCTCAAGGGTGATTTGAAAATAGTTGAGAGTTTAATCCTAGGAGACCTCCTAAGGATACTTTATGGATTATCAATTATCTCAGGTGGACCAGGGTCAGGATAGGCTCTAGTGTGAATCTTTCTAGGAGCCAGTATGCTTTGTTTTTTAGACCCAAATTAAACAAAAATAGTTCAACCAGGTATGAAAATCTTTAAAAAGGTCAACTAATCTGTTTATACAAATTTCAATCCTACAGTCCTTTAACTGAGTTTGAATGATATTACAATGATAGGGTTCTTCCCAGTGGAGTCTTAAGGTCTGTTAAGGATTGTGGAGTCGCCAAGTGGAATTTTTTAGCTCTTTTGGAGGTAAAAGGTTTAATGGTCCACTACCATGTTTATTGAATACCAACCTAACATATTTTTAGGTTATTTTCTGAGTTTCTTTTCAGTTGTGTGGTTTCTAAGAATATGCTAACTCTGTTTCAAAAATTAGCTATGGTTATGAGACAAATACAGTCTGTTCTTATGGCTAAGCCAGCTAATTTTCCAAGGTTAGATGAAGCCTTATGAGAATCCTAGGGTTTGCCTAGTTTTTCACAGATTCAAACAAGTTTGATCATGATTACCATTTCTTGGTAATGCTTGAAAAGGCTGCTTTTAACTCACGATTTTGGTATGGAATTTTAAGGAGAATTAGAGGTTACCATTTCTTGGTAATGCTTGAAAAGGCTGCTTTTAACTCACGATTTTGGTATGGAATTTTAAGGAGAATTAGAGGTTACAATTAGGTTTTCCCCAGTGGTGTCGCCAATATGTTGGCGATGACAATGGGACACAAGACCAAATATTTAGCAATTATAGACTCTCATATTTCTCCCCAGCAGAGTCGCCATTATATTGGTGATGACAATGGGACACAAGACAAAATATTTAGCAATTATAGACTCTCAGATGAGTCCCCAGCGGAGTCCCCATTATGTTAGGGTCTCTGTAATTAGCAAGGTTGGAAAAAGTCCAACTACAGGGGTAACATCAAACCGCTTTGGGATTCAAGGATCTAGCCCTCCTGAATCCAAAGAGGGATCTCTCTATAAATGAGTTTAAACATGTGATCTTTAAAGTCTGAAATTGTAATATTAGGCTAGGTATGAAGAGCATTGGTTCTGTTTGTTTGTTTTTGGTTGGGCAAAGACATGATGAAGGTGAAGGCAGTTCAAAATTAAGGGTGAAGATGTCCGTAAGTGAAGGAATGATTTGGCTGATAGAAAAAGGCAAAGATAGTTTTAACCCATTGGGCTATGGAGTCATAGGAGGATTTTAATTGGACAACAAGGTTCAAGAAGGATCCATGGGGCAAGTCACTTATGTCAAAGGATCTCTTAAGGTGATTTATGGAGTGAAACAGATAGGAAGTGGAGAACAAAACAAAACGAAGAACAGTGCACAGTCTAAGATCAAGTAAGTGCTTTTAAACTATCTTGCTTTCAACATGTGCTTAGAGAGACAAAACATAAAAGAATTATGTGATCAGGTAAGTACTTTTAAACTAGCCTGCATTGAAGTAATTTGAGTTTAGAGAAACAAAATATAAAAGCATTCTGAGATCAGGTAAGTGTTTTTAAACTAGCCTGCTTTGAAGTACTTTCAGTCAAAAAACATTCAAAAACAGTTAGAACAACTTAAGATCAAGTGAGTACTTTGAAACCAACCTGCTTTCAACATATTCTAAAGGAAAACACTGATGATCATCATAATGAGCAATCTAGATCAGGCAAGTGCTTTGAGACTAACCTGCTTTAATATACTCAATATTAATAAGAGAAAAACATAGAAAATAAAGCTTTCAGTAAGAGTAGGGTACTACTGAGAGTAAGTCCTAGCTCTATGTTTGTTGTTCCTTATAAGAGAAAATGAACAGAGTGAAAAATTAAAGAAAATAACAATTGACAGTGAGGAACACATCACCATTGACACAAATCAGGATCCCATAAATCAGCAGCTTGTATTTGATGTTCAAACCAGTTACAACCAGCAAGCCTGGAGGGTCTCTACAACTTCAAACTTCTCATATCAGCTTATTTATCTTCAAATTGCACACAGTGCATCAGTAGCTTCAGAAAACCATTACATGCATTCAGATGTCCAGAGACCAACATTTTCTTATGTTCTATAGAGGTATTTATAGAGAAATGAGGAAGTGGGAGGATTTCTCAAGGATCAGATATCATTAATTATGTAATCATTTCTAACTCTGCTCCATAACATATGTTCCTGCCTTTCGAGGCATAATGATCGAAAGATGTGCTTCTGAACTGTTCTTAATCTTCTAAAATGGTTCTGCCGACAATTAGAGATAAGATTATTTGATTTGTATTAATTGTTCAGCTGTCTTCAGGTAAACACCTATTGTTCTGGTAATGACTGAACCTTCATTGATTTTTTTGAGGCTGCAGGTGTCTTTAGGAGCCGGAGAGGGTTCAATTGGCCTCTGCTTATGGCTGTGGAGGGTTTCTCAGCTCGACAGATGTCTTCATCTTTCCCTAAAACACCTTTAATTTACTTGAGATCTGTGTTTTGGGTCTTCAATCTCCTTTTTCTGGTGTGTTCTGTCTTCGATGCTAATACTCTTTGATCGGTGCTCGATTAATTGTGTTTTCTGGTGTGCAGGGCGTACAGGGGTCAAATGGCATCAATGCCTCATGAATTCATTGATAAAATGTGAATTTAAAACCCTGCAAGTGATTTTGTGGTGAATCGCAGGCGGGAGGATCGTCACCCTCAACCTGTGAATTTTTCTTCAGCATGGCGGAAAAAATCAATTAAAACCCTACAAAAATACGAAAAAATATTAAAAAATCCTGCATATATAGGCTGACTGCTTCAGAAGGCACATGGAGAGAGCATGGCCGTTGGATGGCATCATCCAACGGTCGAGATTGATCGGGAAAAGTGAAAGAGATGGTGGAAGAAATGTTTAAATCAAAACTGTCGATCGCGCAGAGATCGACAGTGGGAAGCGGAGGTGAAAAATAACGTGGAGGGATCGGGCGATGAAATTTGGGTCATCGATCTACAGATCAGATCGACGGTGGAGATGTTGTTTCCGCTGCACCGTACCCTGAGTTATCGTGTGTGCATCCCCGGCGAGCGGCCTCAGATCGAATAGTGCACGTCAATATCGCGCAAGGTTTATTGCCGAACTATAATGCGCAATGGGGGGGCGGTTTTCAAATAGTGCTAGTGCCACGCGTCAACCGTTGTATGGAATCACTCCGAAATGAAAAATACCGCTAGCCCTCAGAAGGTGGTGCGATAGATACCGCCAGTTTCTGAACAGTGTTTGGCGTGGCAGGGACCACCAACTACGATAGGTTCTACACCATCGATCTTCAGATCAGATCGACAGCAGAGATCGGCTGAGGCTTTGAACTGACGAAAATTCAAAAAATAATTAAAAAACCCAAAGTTTCGGAAATAACATAAGGTTTTTAATATTTTCGGGTGGGATAATATAAAATAAGGTTAGGCGCCCAAATGGCTCAGTGCCTGGTTCCAGCACCAGGGTGTATGGAAGAGAATGGTTAGAGACCTAGCCCAAGGGGTTTTAAACCCTTAATAATAAGAAAATGGATTTTTTCATAGATTTTCAATGGTTTTCGAAGGGTTTTGGGGGTTTCGATAAGGCCAAAAAGGATCTTAAAACCTTATGAAAGGGATTTTTATGAAGGGGAGATGGAAAAATTATGAGAATGAGGGACCTTGATGGGGAACAAGAGAGTAAACATGAAGGTTAGTTTCTGAGTGCAGGAAGGAAAAAAGGGGATTTTGCAGCAGTCTTTCTCATGGAATTCAAAGAAAATTTTCCCGAAGCTTGAAAATGGGAACAACAAGAATACATTGAAACAAGGATATGATGTCTCTGCAGGCTTCAAAGATACACTTTCTTCTAAATGAAACCTGCTCCTTGAATGCTAAACAATGTTTTGGCCACCTTTTCGATAGAACAAATTTTATAGGTGGCCAACAGTGAGTATGTCTGTTGTATTCCTCCATGTGGTTCTATAGGCCCATAAGGCTTCAGGAAGCCTTTCTACCCAATCTCTTATGTGTAGATGTACAGTCTTAGTTAAAATTCCTTCAATCACTTTATTGGTAGGCTCTACTTGACCATTTTCCTATGGATAAAAAGGAGTGGATTTTCTGTGCTTGATATTGTAATTTTCCACAAGCTTATCCACCAACTTGGATGTAAAATGGGATCCATGATATGTCACAATTTCTATTGGAACACCAAAACGAGCAAAGATATCCTCAAAAAGAAATTTAATTACAAAATGTTCATTAGCTAAAGGAATTTCTTTAGCTTCTACCCATCTAGTGACATAATCAATAAATACCATAATATATTTATTTTGATTAGATGGTGGATTGATTGGTCCAAAAACATCCAAAGCCCATTTTTCAAATGGTTTGATGAGTACCGGAAGTTGTAATATAATTTCATATGAAGGAACAGGTTTACCCATTCTTTGACAGTTGTTGCACCTTTGACATATTCTTTGGTATCTTTAAATATGGATCGCCAATAATATCCTAAATGAATGATTTTATAGGTTGTCCTCTTATCAGCAAAGTTTCCACCACAAGGTTCATCATGACATTCTTTAAGAATCTCAGGCATTTCATCTTCTCAAACACACCTTTTGATAATGAGATCTAGACCTATTTTATACAATTCCTCATTAATCCATGAGTATAGTGCACTTATTTGAATAATTCTTCTTTTCTCTCTAGGAAACAAGTGTGAAGGTAACTTTGTTGTGACTAAGTAATTAGCAATATCTGCAAACCAATGATTTTTAGTAGTTGTTGCAAAAAGATATTGTTGGAACGGGGTGTTGAGGTATAAAAGGTGTCTTTTTAATGCCTATTTATCCTACATTAATTATCAATCCGAGAACGAATTTTTGTTTCAAGAGTGTAGTAATTCTGAGGTAGAAATTTATCCAAGAGTAATGCTCTTCAATATGTAGTACAGTGTTCTAAATGCAAGAGTAAATGGATGCTTGAAAAATAAATCTAACTACAACAACATAAACTCAAATTCTCTGAAATCCAACTATTCACTCAGCAATCATCAATCGAGGATACAGTAGCAATAACTCATTCCTCTAGAATTTGATTCAATTGAAATAAAACTGGAACAAGACAATCAATTTGGGAACGAGGAAGCAATAACCAATGTTCTCTACAGTTGACAGTCCTTCTTTAAAGCAATTAAAAAAAAAATAGAAATTGAACTAAAGCTGCTATTGAAAGTAAACTAGGAAAACTCTTTGCAATTAATCAACAGAAATGAACAGCATAGTAAATGGACAACAAACTATAATTAAAGGAATTAAATAATGAATCCTATTTAATAAATATGAACAACAAACTCTAATTAATGGAATCGAATAACCAATCCTATTGAATAACAATTTGTAATGAATATCAATCAAACGAAACAACAAGTGGAATGCAACTATAATGGAAATAGAAAAGCGAAGCTCTATTAAGGTATTAAAAATATAAATTATATAGTGTTGAGATTCTTGTTAAATAATAAAAGAACAGCAACGCGATTCGTTAATATAACACATTGATATCAAAGCAATTAAACAACAAACCGATTAACTTGAAAACTGTAATAAAAGCAAATATAAACTATCTCACAACAATAATGAAAAGCTAGAGATACAAACAGCGGATCGATCCACGAGGGTCGAGCCCTCAACCACCGATGACACGCCGCTGAGCTACTGCAGAACTAAGAAGTTAAACGAAAACACGTTCTTGTATTAATCATGCATAACAACGTTTAAAAACAGTCGATCTCTGTTTAATCAATGAGAGTCGATGAGGAATTGTATAATTACAATAAGAAATCTCTCCATCTCTCTTCCATCCTCTTCTAATACATAATACATTCTCTCCTTTTATAATCATAAAGAGGAGAAATTAAATAGTAAATATTATCTCTCATAACAATATTGGATTGTTCCTAACCAATTGATCAACAAGAAAATATATTTCCATCCATCTTTCAACAAGAGCAAGTCGAATTTGGATTTGCAGCAGAGATAATTTGGAGGACGGCTGCAACAGCAAATCTGAGAAAATCATTCTCAAAGAACCCTGTGTTTCTCTCAATACATGCTGAATTTGGGCAAATCGTTCTTTAAAAAAGTTAATTTGGTCCGTTTTGGACAAAACCCATGTTCTGGATTTTCCAGATTCTTCTTCATTTTCCCAGAATCTCAACCGCAAAACTGTCACTTCTTATTCCAACGAATTTCTGAGTTGGAATATTTGATGATGATTTGGAGATCAAATCTGCAATCTGGAAAATATCTTGGAGACTAAAATGGTGAGTGATGTTACAAAATATATTAATAAACCATCATTGATAAAATTATGCATAATAATCATCCATTTATTAAAAATAAAGGAGAAGAAATAATATTCACCCATAAGAGAATAAATCATTAGAAAATGGATTTATATGATAAATTATAATAAATGACATGATAAATAAGAGTAAAAATGGATGAAATAAGTGTTAAAAAGTGGTCGTATTCACAGCCCAACATACCCCCAAACTGAATATATTGCATGTCCTCATGCAACCCAAAGACAAAACCCATGTGTTAACCAAGCAAAAATTGTTCATCTCAACTCATGAAATGGATGGAACAAATGAATTTTTCCTCAAATAATGAATATTCAATTTTAGCAATTTGATAAAAGCATAAAAAATTTTATAGTTGATGTTCAACTATATGTATATGAAGTTGGAGAAAAATGTGACATAAGTAACAGCAAACACATCATTAACCATTTTCTCAAAAATCATATCGTTTTGATGCACGGATCATGAGATATAAACAAAATGGTTGTAGGTGATAGTGCATAATTTTTGAAATTTTATGTACTAATTTAACGTGAAATTATCTGGGTTTGTGTATTTTAATGATACCTCTTTGTTATCCAGAAATCACAAGAATTCAGTTCATATTTTTAAAGATACATGAAAAACAATTTCTGCACTATATACAAATGAAATTGTATGCCTTAAATGAGAAAGAAAGTGGAAAACATCCATCATGTGTAGCAATTCCCCCCCCCCAAACTGAAGAATTAGTATGTCCTTATGCGATGCTAGAAAACAAAGAGAGGTGATTGCTACAATCTGTTGAAATCTATGCTTGGTGTAAAACAACATGAAATAAGGGAGGTGTTGAGAATGAATAAGAATATCAAAGAAGATTACTGACATGGTCATAAGAAAGAAATGAAGGAAATAAACATTCCCCCAAACTAAAAGATGAGACATGTCTAAAAAAAATGGGAAGTGGTAAAGATGTGGAATGAATGATGATAAACAATGCTCAATGGATTTTCATGAAATTCTCTTAAATTCATAATAAATCAGAAAATTATGCTATTTTACCTCAAGTGTTACCTCCGAAAAAATGTGGAAGGACATGTAGGGAGTGGCCTTTGTTGAAGCTGATGTAGGCTGAGCAGATACTGAAAGTGATGCAAAAGGTGGAAGTCATGCAAGCACATCATGTCTAAAGAATTGTGCACGTTCGCGATCCTTTGTTGTTAGTTGCAATAGTGTGGTCGTGCTGCGGATAGAATTCCCCCCTCCCCCCCGCCCCCCCATATTTGTTGTTCTCCTGTAAACAAAGCATGATTCTGTCTGCAATTTTCTTAAATCCACAGTGTTAATTTTGAAAAGCAATAGATAAGATGTATGCCAAAATTTCAATCAGCAAAAATTATGTAGAAATGCAGTATGAATATTATGGCAAATAGAAGAGCAGCGTATTGTACAGCAATTGTATAGCATGGAAAGACATACATACTTATGATATGATCAAAAAATTATCGCATTACTGAAATCAATGCATATTTGGAAATCGTGAGTAGATATGTAAATGTTTATGTAATGATTCAAAAATAAGGGAAAATGACAGCTGATGTGAAAAAAATACGTATGCGGTCATTATCCACATAAACCATTATGATCGATTTATAAATAAATTTCATGCATAAGCAGTTCCGAACAAAGGGTTTAGGGGCATACTCTCATTTGATATTAGATGAAGATATAAGAAAAGGGTTTATCATTACTATTGATTTGTGAAAAATATGACTTCAATACCATCAACAGAGCTCTGTTGCCCACAGGTGTCTATAACCTTAACAAAGTTGCTTTCTTACCCTTGGAACCATTATCCTTTATTTATGCCTAGGGAAGTGGTGTGTGATGTCATGATGGAGGCCACTGTGTTGGATTGGGAAACAGATGAATCACAATGCCATTCACCAGGAAGGAGTGAAAGGTGGGCAGGCCGGTTCGTGATGAGACTTCTTGTTCCAAGGACTTTATTTTTCTGAGTTGTCCATTGGATCATATCCCTGGTGTGGTAGCCATAATGGGAATGCCACTTCATTTCTCCCTTATGATCATGGTAGGTTGGCTCTTGGTGAGACCCCCTATCCTCCATCTGCCATATCATAGAATTGTTTTTTTTTTTTGAATTAGACTAATTCTATTAAGTGAAAATATGGTACATGAGAAAGTACATTCAAGAGAGACAAAAAACACGGCCAACCGGAAATGATAAAATATCAACTTCGGTCCCCGGAAAGAGAGATGAAACAAACTAGGAGCAGCAATAAGCAACTAAAAAATAGGAAGGAACCGGCATCTACCCAGAATTAGTAGAGTTTTCTACACGAAATTTCTTCCCTTTCTTTTTTTTGACTTTAACCCAGCCATCCTGGTGAGTATGTGCTGGGACAATTTGACTACTGGAGTTCTCCAAAAGGGGGGCCTCCTTATCTGAATCGGAGGAGGCGGACTCATGACTACGCTTCTGAGTGACTGTAGTATCAGGGGGATGCTCGGGAGCATCAGTGGACAGTTTCTGAGTCTGAGGAGCAAGGACTGAATCTGCCTCACTCCCATCATCATCAGAGCTCGAGGAAGCATAATTTGCAGCAGGCGGCGGGGTACAGGGAGTCCATTTTTTGGATTTGGACTTTGTATAATCTCCTTTAGTCTTTGTTTCTACAAGAGTGGGGCATGAGTTCTGCAGATGCCCTATTTGGTTACAGTGGCGGCAACAGAATGCAATGTTCTCATAGTCTAAGTACTGAGTCCAAACAAGATCATTGACCTTGAGGATAATTTGTTTGGGCAAGCCTTTGCTGATGTCAACCTCCACGCACATTCCGGCATATGTGTAGAGGCCCTGAAGTGGCCTTTCATAATCTACATCGAGAAAGCGTCCCAAGGTATCGCCCATGCACCTGAACACTACCAGCTGCCATAGATGGATAGGAAGGTTGGGCAGCCTGACCCAAACAGGGGTCCTGGTGATGGTAGTTGTTGCAGGGTCGAAATCTGGGAACCATGGGGTTAAGAAGAGCCCATCATTTCCAAAAAACCAGGGACCTTTCTGTAAGGCCTGTTCATAATGCTTTGCATGATCGAACAATACTATGAAGAACCCTCGTGAGCAGCAGCTAACGAGGCACTTGCTGGTCCAGTTATCGTAGATCCAATCAAAGAGTTCCTTGGTTCGTGGCCAAAGCCCATTAAATCTGCAGATGATGGCTTTCTCTGCATATTTTTGAAGATCTTCCGCGACAGATGGAAGAGAGACCTCAACAGAAGGTGCTTCATCCAGCTTGTCAACCAGAAAAGGCTGGGGTTTGGGGGCAACAGAGGATTTGGGGTTCTGAGAGTGAACAACTTCTTTATAGGAGAAGATAGGGGCTGAAGAAGACTGTCCGGCAGCACCACCTCTCAAACGAAGGGTAAGAACAATGGAATCATTTCTGTTAATGTGATAAGCAGAAAGGGGAAGAAGATCCTCAAGATGTTTACCTTGGAAAAGAAGTCTCTAGTGAATCGAGGGAATTCCAGTCCGTTGTTCCAGGTTAAGCTTAAGCTTCTAAATCAGATCTGAAGAAGAAACCCAAAGAAGAATAGTTTTTCCAGAGAGTAACCGGAGTTGGATCTGAAATGAGGCTGGGTTCTTTTTAGAGGCAGGATCTGCGCGGCAACAGAGGGCGTCCCTGCTTTTGCCTGCGACTCCAAGCCTCTGCTGAGAAAGGCCGTGAGGGTGGGAAACGCCTGCAGACCAACACCTGAGCCCAAAAATGAAGCCTCGGAGGTTTTCGGCCAGAGTCCCATTCAATGCTGCTATTGAAAATTTTGCTGCAGGGCTCGTATTAGCCAAACTCGCCAAGTTGAAGACAGCCCCAAAGAGGCAAGGCTCAGGTGACCCGAGCTGGACTCTACTGTGCGCTACCCTCAAGTTTATCCCCTGCATCCAGAAAAAGACCCTTGAAACAACCTCCGCGAGAGCCCTGGCGCGATAGCACTGAAGGGCGGCATAGGGTAGTTGAGTTGGAGCCTGACTAGGACTCGCTGAAACATTAACAGCTGCATAAACGCTGAACAAAGCTCTATTATCGATCAAAGTCTTCTCTCGGCTGAGGTGAAGACAGTCATGGTGATGCCGAAGGGACGGATCCTCATTCCAGGCGTAGATTGCAACGTCCCTTCGTGCAAGATCGAGGGAGAAAGCGGCTAGAGGAGGCCTGGCAGTTACCGAATGTGAGGTTGGTAAGTTCGCAATCCTCTGTATGCAAAGATGACCAGAGCTTGTCGGCGGCTCTACCACCGCGGCGAACAGGAGAGCAGTATACAGTGTTCGGTACCGTGGAAGCTTAGGTTCATCTGCCTCCGCTTCACAAGAATTCTATAATATACAGATTCATACAAAGTTCATATCATAGAATTGTTAGTAACCATATAGAGAGTTTTTTCTTCTTCTTTTTTATGTAGCACTTCCCTATTTATGTATAGAGGATGGCTCAACACTCCTTAAGAGTAGGGATGGTGGAAGAAGTCTAAACATCTCAATAGAGAAAGTATGCCCTTATTCTTATTCAATAAATAAAAATCAAAGAGAGTTGTGAAGAGTTAGGGAAGAACCAACATGATAAAGATAGTCGATCATATTAGTTTTAGTAAAAATAAAGACAAAAAAGTGATATAGATAGTTGTGTCCTTTCCTTTTCTTATCACTACAAAAAATTTTCTTAAAAATGACAATTTCTCTTGATTTTATGATTCTAGCAACCTCTAATTTGTGTATCATTCCATAAATTGTATGTTTTCCTTTCAAAAATTCATGAAAAATTCAAAAAAATCCTCAAAACGTTGTTCACAAACAAGAAAAATGCACTCAAAAAGTGTTGTTCCTTTGGAAAGGAACAACAAAAATGCTCGCAACAATACTTGTTTCTTTGGAAAGGAACAAAAAAACGCTCACGAAAATACTTCTATTCCTTTCGAAAGGAATAGCAAAAGTGTTGTTCCTTTGGAAATGAACAGCAAAAACACTCACAACAATACTGTTGTTCCTTTTGAAAGGAACAACAAAAATGTTGTTCCTTTGGAAAGGAATAGCAAAAATTCGCAGCAAGCAAAGTAAGAATGGTTCAAGAAATAGAATTTTATACAAAAAAACAAGCAAAGTTAAAGAAAACAAACTTTATGTACAGGTTTCAAGAAAAAAATTATTTTATTTTATTTTATTTATTTATTTATTTATTTTTTTTTTTACAGAATTGGTGCTGCCGAAGAATTGCCTTCTGTAACTGAAACTTGCATGGTGGGTTCCTTATTGTGAAATTGAAAATGGAACGGAAACTACAATTTGGAGGGATCAACAACTGAAACACAAAAACATAAAAGGAATCAGAAAAGAAACAACACTTTATTAAGTTACAACTATGATGTTATTTCCTAAGGGAATATCAATCTGTTAATGGAAAAAAAATGATCTTTTTGAAAAAAAAATTGACAATAGTGACATGAATCTTCAAATGGAAACCAATTCTTAATTTCTTCTTGTTATGAATCTGTTAGGTAATTAACTCGATGAAATGTCCTTGTTTCACTAAAATTTCTTTCAAGAATTGCTCATCCACAAATTGACATTTTTTTGTTTTGCTAAGACCTGCAAAAAACGAGTATCTACCTGCAATAAAACATTAAATCATGGAGAAAGAGAGGTGCGCGAGCTCCCCTAATCCAAGAATTATGCAAAAAACTAACAAGTAGTTACTCTGTAGAACAAATCCATGGACAAAGTAAAATTAATTTATTACCTGCGGGAAAGCAGTGGCCAATCATGCTAACCAGCAGTGTTTCAATCATAAATTCTTTGTTTTTCATCCGATTTGAGTGATTCTAAAGCTAAATGAGAGATAATTTGAATTTTTATCTCCAATAGAAACAGGTTTTAAAATTCAATGCTATGATATGTCAAACTTGCTTAGAACAACCTGAATAATAGAGTCATTTTCGATTTTCCAGCTTAGACCAACAGTTGATATTTTAAACATAAATTTTTCGTTTGATGGCGGATTGAACTGATTCATATTGGAGATTAAATTATATTCATTTATTGATCTCCAATAGAAATATGTTTGAGTGAATTCTGCTTCCCTGCCCCTACTCCACCCGGGCCCCCAGCCCTCTCAGCAAAAAATGATGTTCCTGGCGCCGTTGCGCCATCGGCATTGGGCAATCCATCCTTGGAAAGGAAAACTTGTAGGTGGACTTCTTCAATAAGGATGGCGCGCTAGAGAAGGACAATGAAGATGGAGAAGACGAGTTTGGTTGTAGGATCATAGAAGAACTAGACTCCCCAGCTCCTAAACAATGATTTCGACTTCCCTCAGCCTGCTTTGGTACAGATATTCAACCTCATTGGAAGAATTTTTTGGTTTTTTGAATCTATCTTCAGCTGTAAAAGTTGTAGGCTATATTAGTTTACTGTTTCTTGTTAAATTATAATGCATGCACTTTTTACTGTTTTCCCTTCTAAGGGCGGTGGAATTTCTCTCAAAAGAACTGGTTTCCCACTCTGGGCAGTTCAGTTGTTTATGTTAAGCTTGAACATCAAGCCCAGTTCGCAAGCTCACATAGCTGAAACTGGCACAGTTTTGTACTATTATGTTTTATAAATAGAATTAGTTTTACTGAGAAAAAAAAATAGAAACAAAGCTCGAAGACAAGAATAATTGATGGGTCAAATACGTTAATGAACAGCTGAGAAAACAGAGTTTTAAGAGTGTTGATTTATGATAGGTAGTTAGTATTTTGGTCATAAATTCCTCATACGACATCTAAATTGAGTGATTCAAATTTATTTGTAAAATAGATTCATAGAGTAATCTCTCATAGAAATATATTTTAAAAATATAGTTATTTAGGCCTCAAAAAACTGACTGTCCCAACTCTGTTCCTGAGCTTCCTACTAAACACCCTGTCAATGTTTTGGTTCTAAATTTTTCGTTTCAAATCCAAATTAAGTGATTCAAATTGGGTTGGAAAGTAGAAATAAAGGGATATTTAGGATAGAAATTGGTTTAAAAAATTCACTTTTGGTCCCCCAAAAAATGACTGTCCCAATTGTGTTTTCAGAAATTTCTTCAAGCCCACAAGCCAAAAAAATATGACATTCAAGAAATTTTTCCATATTGATGATAAAAATGAATATAAGTGTTTGTAGAATTTTTATTTGCAATATAATTCATCTACATACACAAATAAATTAGAATATTTATCATCAATGTTGATTTCACAGCGTGTTGCAACAAAGAAACAACTATTTTTACACAAATAAAAAATGTGTTTGTTTTATTTCCTTATTTATTATATTTTCTCCACTATCCTACTTTTATTTGAGAATCGAATATGTTTATGTATAAGAGTATTTCCAATGGAACCATTTTAGAAATAAGGCCTCTAGTATGTACATACCCAAATTTTGAAAATGCATATTAATAAAAATTAGGGTATGAAAAGCCAACTTCCCTTGAAAAGATGGTGCCAAAAATTGTTGAAGCATAGAGTGATGTTGCAAACAAATGATGGAGTGAAACAAATATTCAATATATCCATTACTTTCTTCATTTCCCATAGCCATCTTATCATGAATTTCTTGAGCTTTTAAAATGGTTTGTTGGTGCAAACTAGAAGAAACCTCATTTTCTTTCATAACTTCTACAATTTTTGGATTTGATTCATTCTGAGTCTCAGTGTAAGTTTTTTCCAATGGTACATGTGAGATAGAATGGGTGGGAAGGGTGAGTGAATTTTGCAGTTCAACATTGTAAGCATGTTGTACTAGTTTATTATCGTGTGGGTGTGGAATGAGTTGAGCAGGAGATTGTGTAGGGAATGGAGCCTCTTGATGATGTAGTTGATTGTGTTGAGTGGATGATTTTGATGGGCAAGCAAGATATTGTGGAAGAGCTGGAAGATGTGTTTGTGCTACAAGATGAGGGAGAGTAGTCATGCAATCATAAGATGAACCATGCCAAACTTGTAGACAAGATTGGTGGTGGTTATATTGAGATTGGCATGGCTGCCCTAACATATGAGTATTCCATAATGGATTATGCAAGTAAGAGAATGGAGAGGAAGTGTTTTGAACCATACCTGTAGGCCATGATTTCCATGGTTTTGACCTTGTTGCAGCTTCCCCATCTCTTTGATATGCTACTTCCAAATTAGATAAGGAAGAGTGAGTATCTATGGGATGCTCCTTTTGGTAATGAGGGAAAAACACTTCATCAAATTCTTGATTTTTCTGAACCTACAAAACATTCAATTGTGAATTTAGAGAGCTAATAAAATCATATTTAAAATTTTCAAATAAAACCTTGATTTCAGCTCTTATGTCTCTTGTTCTTGTAGTAAATTTGGAAAAGAAAGAAGAAAATTCTCTAGAATTCTTACCAGCCTTGGAAATTCCTCTTGAATACCTTATGCACAACTCACAAACATCATCATATGATAACTGAAAAACATCACCTTTTCCTATCAGATTTAAGAGTTCTAAAAAATCATCTTTGATTCCTTTAAGAAAGAGTGTTTTCAAGATCTCTTTTTCCAAATGCTTATGCTTTGATTTTTGAAGGTTGTATCGAAATCGCTCTACATAGTCCTCCAAGCTTTCATCTTCCCCTTGTATCATACCGAAAATATCTTCATTGGATTTGTAGTAGTCTTGGTACTTCTTCAAGAATATGTTCTTCATGTCCTTCCATGTTTGGATGCATTTCCCCCCTAGGCTCATGAACCATCAGAGAGCTGCTCCTTTTAGAGGAAGAGAAAACACTTTCAATCTTTCATCATTAGTACAATAATCATATCCTCTACAAAGTATTTCAAACTCAAATAAGAATGTATTTGGATCTTCATTTGTCAAACCATGAAAATTTGGTAGAGACAATGGGAGAATTATGTGCATTTGTGTCACTCCTCCTAGATCCTTGATAGGGAATTCGAAAGTTGCAATGTGAACCATTTATTACCATAATAGAAGATGTTCTTTATTTGTTTCTTTAAGGATCCTCCTTCCAATGTTCCTATCAATTGGTTAGTGAAATGGGTGGTGCTTACATCACCACTCCAGTGGAATTACAAGAATTTTTTTTTCAAAAATTCTACCTCTAAAATTCAAGAAAACGCAAGCATTCATTCCTACCTTAAGCTTTCACTCAATTCTGTTGTGAAGCGGGCCAGTGAACAAGTGTGTTTCTTGCTTGGTGCGCAGGTTCTTACCTTTCGTCTTTAATATCCAATTCTTCCCAAGCAGAAAAAATTAAATATCCATCACTCTTTCTAAATGGCATACACTCTCCTCGGCAACGGCGCCAAAATGTTGAGGTATAAAAGGTGTCTTTTTAACGCCTATTTATCCTACATTAATTATCAATCTGGGAACAAATTTTTGTTCCAAGAGTGTACTCAGTCAGAGGTAGCAATTTATCCAAGAGTAATGCTCTTCAATATGTATTACAATGTTCTAAATGCAAGAGTAAATGGATGCTTGAAAAAGAAATCTAACTACAACAACATAAACTCAAATGCTTTGAAATTCAACTATTCACTCAACAATCATCAATCGAGGATACAGTAGCAATAACTCGTTCCTCTAGAAATTGATGCAATTGAAATCAAACTGGAACAAGACAATCAATCTGGGAACGAGGAAGCAATAACCAATGTTCTCTACAATTGACAGCTGTGCTTTAAAGCAATTAAAAGGAAATAGAAATTTAACTAAAGCTGCTATTGAAAGTAAACTAGGAAAACTCTTTAAAAGCAAACTCTTTGCAATTAATCAACAGAAATGAACAACAAAGTAAATGTACAACAAACTGTAATTAAAGGAATTAAACAACGAATCCTATTTAATAAATTTGAATAGAAAACTCTAATTAATGGAATCAAATAACCAATCCTATTGAATAACAATCTCTAATGAATATCAATCAAACGGAACAGCAAGTGGAATGAAACTATAATGGAAATAGAACAGCGAAGCTCTATTAAGGTATGAACAAGATAAATTATACAGTGTTGAGATTCTTGTTAAATAATAAAAGAACAACAACGCGATTCGTTAATATAACACACTGATATCAAAGCAATTAAACAACAAACTGATTAACTTGCAAACTGTAATAAGAGAAAATATGAACTATCTCACAACAATAATGAAAAGGTAGAGATATAAACAGCGGATCGATCCACCAAGGCCGGGCCCTCAACCATCGGTGAAACGCCGCTGAGCTACTGCAGAACTAAGAAGTTAAACGACAACACGTTCTTGTATTAATCATGCATAACAACTTTTATAAACAATCGATCTCTGTTCAATCAATGAGAGTCGATGAGGAATTGTATAATTACAATAATAAATCTCTCCATCTCTCTTCCATCCTCTTCTAATACATAATACATGCTCTCCTTTTATAATCACAAAGAGGAGAAATTAAATAGTAAATATTATCTCTCATAACAATATTGGATTGTTCCTAACCAATTGATCAACAAGAAAATATATTTCCATCCATATTTCAACAAGAGCAAGTCGAATTTGGATTTGCAGCTGAGATAATTTGGAGGACGGCTGCAACAGCAAATATGAGAAAATCATTCTCAAAGAACCCTGTGTTTCTCTCAATACATGCTGAATTTGGGCAAATCGTTCTTTACTAAAGTTAATTTGGTCTGTTTTGGACAAAACCCATGTTCTGTATTTTCTAGATTCTTCTTCATTTGCCCAGAATCTCAACCGAAAAAATTTCACTTCTTATTCCAGCGAATTTCTGAGCTGGAATATTTGATGATGATTTGGAGATCAAATCTGCAATCTGGCAAATATATTGGAGGCTAAAATGGTGAGTGATGTTACAAAATATATTAATAAACCATAATTGATAAAATTATGCATAATAATCATCCATTTATTAAAAATAAAGGAGAAGAAACAATATTCATCCATAAGAGCATAAATCATTATAAAATGGATTTATATGATAAATTATAATAAATGACATGATAAAGAAGAGTAAAAATGGATGAAATAAGTGTTAAAAAGTGGTCGTATTCACGGCCCAACACAGGGTCTCCTAACAAGCTGCAAAACTGATCCATTTTTTATATTTTTTATTATATTTAGCCTAGCGGAGGGGTTTTGGGGTGGGTCAAAGCCCCAAACGCATTGTAATGGGTCAAAGGGTAAACTAGGGGTCCGAAAACCATGGGTTGCGGACCATAGGAAAGTCGAGGCTATATTGTTATAAATAGAGATGAATTTTTTATTGTAAAGGATAAGAAATGATGAGCTATTGATGTGATCTGTTGTTTAAGCGATCTATTTGGTTTTCGAGAACGGGCTCCTGCTGTGTGTGCAGAGATCCTAGTCCAGCTGTGTGCGAACCTTGTTGCTGTGTGCGTAGGTTGGGAAGGGAATTGGAATTGTAAGGAAAAATTGATGAATGAATGAATGCGGAAGATTTTTAAACTGAATCTGTGAGTATTGTTACATGAATTACTGGTAATTTTTGTATTGTGCGTTTTTTGTCCTTAAGCTGCGAAAGATCTGTGTACTATTTTCTTGGATCTAGATCTGTCATGTTCTGTTTATGTACTGTTGTATTGGTGATATAACAAGCATATAACTATATATCTAGTGCACGTAGATGTGAATAGAGACTTAATTAACTCTGTGTAGAATAAGGTAATCGGGGATTACATAATCTAGCACTACTCTGCTCGCTTTACCCATCCTTTCCCACGGTGTGTAAACCTGGTTCCAGCACCCACCCATACTAATTCGGGCGATACTTTGACCTGCAAAAGCAGGTCACTGCCGAAAGGGCCAGTAGTATAGGGGCTTGTTGGCAAACCTTGCTTACCGAACCTGGGTCAAGACCCCTCGAGCCAAAAAATGGTTCCGTTGCCGGGACCCGAAGAATTCTGAGAGAGGAATCAAGTAATGATAAGAGAATGCTAGAAACATGAAAGGAAAGAGATCTAAGACTGGTTCAAAAGATAGATCTAGGAGTTCGCAGTAAAAGAAAACCGCAGTGAAAAATTAACAGCATAAAGGTGGAAAAATAGGTACATTCTTACTGAAAGCTACGAAATATTCTTTGTAACCTTTGCAATTGAACTCCAGGAGTGTCTGGCCAAGCTTGTGGAATTCCAAAAGTGCTGGAAGGATGAGCGAGTCACTCGATGGACCCTAGAGCAGCTTGAGCAGCTGGAAAAAAAACTGATAATACTATCACACACACGATGGATCACTGGGTGGATAGTGTGCTGGGAGGATTTTTGAGGGAATTTGCCATTGATCAGTTTGTATCATACTTTGAGGCTGAAAGACGATTCTTCAAGGATTTCGAGGCAAATTTCTGAGGACGTTACCATTACTGATCAAGAAATTACTGTGCGAAAAGAGCATTTTGTGTAGTCATACTGACTAAATGACCTCGGATCTAGACAGGAGTGCGACCTGCAGTGGTAAATACTATCGGACCAACCTTGACAGAGGGAGATCCACCTACAATCCATTGCAGGAACCAGTTGCGCAAGATCCCCCAGCTACATCGCCACCTCGACCGCGCAAAGGTAAGAATTCACCTATACCGCCACCCTCCCTCGACAGTGATATGGTTGCACATTTGAAACTACCTACCTTCAAGGGGGTAGGAGATGAGGATATGGACTGATTTTGGTTTGTTGCAGACTCCATATGGACTGCGTAGAATGTGGCAAGTGATATGGTAAAAAGGGCGCAACTGTCGTTGGCCTTCGAGAATTGGGCCCTGGACTGGTATATGCGGTATATTTCTCAAAATGGGGGCACATCTATTCAAGATATCAAGGACGCTTTGAAGCACCAGTTCAGGAAGCCAAAATATTATTCCCAGTTGGTAGCAAAAGTACAGGACTTCAAACAAGGTGCATCTGAGTCAGTATGGGAGGCTGATCAGCAACTAAAGAAGGCAATCAGGAAAGGAGGATTCGAATATGATAATAGACAGCATACAAAATGGTTCATCGCTATGTTGTTACCTCACCTGCGCACGCCAATGAGTCATCAAACCTTTGAGTCGCAGGAGAAGGTTGTGGAAGTCGCTATGAAAATAGAGGCTGCCCCGCGAGAGGATACGTTAGCAGGGGTACAACAAATCCAGGAACAACTTGGGGCTATGCATATGGAGATAAAAAACCTACGAAAAGAGTGGGGAAAGGACGGTTGCGCAGATCTTTGGTGCATACAATGCTAGGTGTCTGGCCATATGAAGGATCAGTGCCCTCTGTTGACGGATTACATGCAAGCAGGAGGACCTAGCCCGGTATGCCCAGGGGTGAGTAGGGAACCCATCCTATTACGACCAGGTTCAAGCGGACCTACACTATGGTGTGATGATTGTCGGGTAGCAGGACTGCATGATACGAACCATTGCCCTCGGTTATGTGTGTATGTCCCAGAACTAAAGCAACAATGGTGCTGATTCGGCCGATCAGTGGGATATGATGAGCAGAACTGTCATACTTATGACTTAATGATGGATCGTGGGAACTTATATAGGGTACAATTGGACCCTGCGTCGCCAAGACTTTCTGCTCACTTTGGAGGATCACCAGCCTAAGGCAGAGGAGGTCGGGTAGGAAGTGCAAGGCGAGGACGTGGGCAGCTAGTCTATTATAACTGTGGGGAAATAGGGCACTTTTCCATAGAATGCCCAAATCCCACCAGGCCATCATGCAAATATTGTAGGCATTTGGACCATGAGGTAGAGGACTGCCCAATTTTAATAGCCAAGATGTAGGAAAAGCATCACACCCCTATGTAGAATGTACAAAGAGTTAAATCCGAGCTAAAAAAGGCGGATCTTTGTGTAAAAGTCATGACACGCAGTGGGCTGGTCACTTAGGGAGCAAAAGAGGAGCATACCTCCCGGGAAGGCATGCCTGTCAAAGGACAAACAACACCAACAATCCCCACGCCACCGCCAACGCAAACTCAGATAGAGGAAGGGGTTGAGCCATTTTTAAAGGCATGTCCGTCGCCGCTAAATCCAGGTCGTAGGTAATCACACTACCGAATACTCCATGTGTTCAAAACCAATTTTATCCCCGGAAACCACAGATGTACACAAGCTTATACAGGCAAGAAGTGCACCTAAGAGATGCAATTGACTTGCGTACATTGGTGACTACGAGATGGACCAAAGTAATTTTAGATCTAGGTTCAGATGCGAATGTATTACCAAAGTAGACATGGAAACAAATGGGAGAACCTAAATTAGAATGGTCCACCATCCAGCTGCGAATGGCCAATCAACAAAAAATCATCCCTCTAGGAAGGTTACCAAAATTCATGGTTGACATTGTAGGGATAAGGGTCCTAGCTGACTTTGAAGTCATAGAAATTGTGGAAGATTTTCATGCCTACTCTCGCGCTCCTCTTGTACTAGATCGGCAATGTACATCGGGGGTAAGCCGCAACCAACAAATGCAGCATGGTGTTTGAAAGCAAAGGTACGCGTGTCATAGTACCACTAGATCCAGAAAAAGGTGCACGGTATACAGAGCCAGCCTATAAGGGGGAGGAATTAGATCACATTTATAAATTAACTACTCTGGATGAAGATTAGGTTAACCCCATGGAGAAAGGAATGCTCTGTTGGGAAAAGGACAGTGAATGTTTCTTTGACTCTGATGATGAGCTGGAAAATTGGCAAGGCCGATTGCATGAAGTTTCGGCACTCCGATGTCTTTAGACTGTCAGGAATTTTCGACGCATCTCTACCACGGAAAGGAACCTGCCCCGCTAGGAGGATGAAACTAATAATCATGATACGGTCGAACCTAATATTCCCACGGAATGCAGGCTCGGGGCACTATCACTACCATTGCGCGGAGCACCTATGCAAGGACCGGTATTCTTCGCTCAGGAAAAGTATTGGAGAAGGGTGATCCTGCGCATAGGGACCCCAGCTGCCAGGTGGACTCTGAGGCCAGTCGACCTACGATGACACTTTCTGACATACCACACTCAAGGATGCGATCAAGCCTTGCACGGACAGGCTTGTTGGGGTACCGCTGACCTAGGCATGCGTCGGGTTATGGACTTGCCCGGACCCACATGTAATTTGAAGAATTTGCAAACGTCTCCAATAATAAATGGCACAAGGACACGTGACACAGCCCTCTGGTGCGAGGACGTTCCAACTAAGGGTGAAGCGCATGGCTCAAAAAGACTGATGGCCAACTTGCAGACACGCCTCGCATTGACCTTCACTCAGGGTATGCGAACGACATATAGGTGTCATTTGTGGTCTAACATTCCATGGAAAAAACCTCAGGCACGTAAGGCGATCATTAGCTCATCCTGATTTAATTAAAAAGGGATATTACAAGTACGCAAATCAATGGCGGATCATCAATTCAACCATTTATGGTAAGCTTGATTTACCTGATCGATGGTCAGTCTCACGAATGGGCTACTCCACCATTAAATAGCTTTGGACAGTGTGCAGATGGCTGGATAATCACGCACCAGGCTATTTATTCACCCTAAAACATGCTCCCACTATCTGCGTACTATGTTTTTGCACTCCTTTCCATTCTCTGGGTTGCCCACTTCCGTGTTGCTCGGATGGACCCAACCAGAGAGCCTGGGGGTGCTGAGTGCATTCACAGGGGTTAATGTTGGCTCCCAATAGAAAGGATTGTCCACAAGCCACACACAACCGGAATGCCACGACACAGGGACATACTACGGCTTCTCCGCAACTCCAGAACACTGCCCAGCCGAAGCAATGTGTGTTCCCTCCCTCGAATTTCCCTTGTCACTACTCCTGATCCAACTACAGGGGACATCCGAATTTATTTAGCATAGCTATCTCGCACAGAGCTACAAGGACTCCACACCGAAGTGTTGCGTGAAGTTCGCCACTATGACCGAGCCAGGAAACAACAGTATAATGAACCTCAGGAAGTACGAGACCAGCGAACTACAGTGGTCATAGAGGCAACACAAGGTATTCAAGAACAACTAACACAGGGCACACAACTGATCGAAGTAGCTACCCACCTATGGATGGCCATCCAACACCATTCCACGCTTCAACATATCCAAACGGAATTGCAGCAGGTAGAAGCTGCTATGGACCAAGTCAGAGCCTCCTCACCCTCCACCATCTCTGCGCAGTTTCTAGCCATCCTAGACAGGATTGAGAACTTTCGCCACAACAAGCATGTCACTTGGAAATGGTTGAAAGCATGGGCTGATACCGCACTCCAGCTCGCCGAAGATGCTCAGTCTACCATTGTGTGCCTCCACCGGCTGTTGGAACGAATCATCGCGGCTCCAGATGGCCCTGCCTCCCTAACAATGGTCAACATTGCACAACATGATGCGGCCCAGAGTAAGGAAGTGCTCCCACTTCTCCTTTGCACTCTAGCTACCTTGCACACGCAAGTCGATGCCGCACCACTACAGTGACTCGGGACGAGTCACAAGATTGTGTTGGGGGACTGTTGGAACGGGGTCTCCTAAAAAGCTGCAAAATTGGTCCATTTTTTATATTTTTTATTATATTTAGCCTAGCGGAGGGTTTTTGGGGTGGGTCAAAGCCCCGAACACATTGTAATGGGTCAAAGGGTAAACTAGGGGTCCGAAAACCATGGGTTGCGGACCATAGGAAATTCGAGGCTAGATTGTTATAAATAGAGATGCATTTTGTATTGTAAAGGATAAGAAATGATGTGCTATTCATGCGATCTATTTTTTAAGCGATCTGTTTGGGTTTTGGGGAATGGACTCCTGCTGGCTGTGTGCGCAGAGATCCTAGTCCAACTATGTGCGTAGGTTGGGAAGGGAATTGGAATTGTAAGGAAGAATTGATGAATGAATGAATGCAGAAGATTGTTAAACTAAATCTGTGAGTACTTTTACATGAATTACTGGTAGTTTCTTTATTGTGCGTTTTATGTCCTTAAGCTGCAAAAGATCTATGTACTGTGTTCTTGGATCTAGATTTTTCATGTTCTGTTTATGTACTGTTGTATTGATGATATAACAAGAATATAACTATAGATCTAGTGCACGTATATGTGAATAGAGACTTAATTAACTCTGTGTAGAGTAAGGTAATTGGGGATTATAGGATCTAGCACTCCTCTGCTTGCTTTACTCATCCTTTCTCATGGTGCGGAAACCTGGTTCCAGCACCCACCCATACTACTTCGGGTGAGATTTTGACCTGCGAAAGTAGGTCACTACCGAAAGGGCCAGTAGTATAGGGGTTTGTTGGCAAACCTTGCTTACCGAACCTGGGTTAGGACCCCTCGAGCCAATAGATATTCGTCAGGAAACTTGTCCTCAACTGGATTATCATTTTTGATATTTTGAATTGTAGACAAAAAATCAGCAAATGTGTTTTGTTTTCCAAGTCGGTCTAGAATGGTGATATTGAATTCTTGCGGGAGTAATAACCATATTGTGACTCTGCCATTAGTAACAGATTTATTCATTAAGTATCTAATTTTAGAGTGATCTGTATGAAAAAATATTTCATAGCCGATAATATAATGTCTAAATTTGTTGATAGCATGAACAACAACTAAGAATTCTTTTTCAGTTACAGTGTAATTTAACTTAGTGGGAGTCAAATTCTTGCTTGTGCAATAGATGGCATAGAGAATCAAATTTTTTTGTCCTAATAAAGCTCCTAGAGTTGTATCTAAAGCATATGTTGAAATATGAAAAGGCAATTTCCAATTTGGACCTCTTAATATGGGTGCTTCGGAAATTTTTGTTTTTAAAATTTCAAATGCCAATTGGAAATCAAGATCCAAATGAATTCACAATTTTTGGTAAGTAACTTGAAGAGTGGAGATGCTATTTTAGTGAAATTTTCTAAAAATCTCCTATAATATCCTGTGAATCCTAGAAAACTTCTAACATCCTTTTGACAACTTGGAATTGATCATTTGGAGATGACTTCAACTTTAGATGTGTCAAATTTAATTCCATCTCCTGAAATGTGATGTCCCAAAAAAATCCCTTTAGTAAAAATCATAAAGAATTTTTCATGACTTAATGAAAGATTTGCCTCTTTACATATTTTAAGAACCTTTTCCAATTTCTCTAAAGCTTCTTCAAATTAATTCCCATAAACTATAAATACATCCATATATACTTCTACACAATCCTGTATTATATTAGAAAAAATTTCTAATACTGCCCTTTGGAATGTTTCAGGTGCATTGCACAATCCAAAAGGAAGTACTCGGTAGGCATAAGTTCCCCATGGACAAGTGAATGTGGTTTTGTCTTGGTCTTTAGGTGCTACCTGAATCTGATTGTAACCACTAAAACCATCCAAGAATGATAAATACTTCTTACCTGCTAATGCATCCAATACTTGATCTATAAAAGGTAAAGAAAAATGATCTTTTAGGGTGGCTTTATTCAACTCTCAATATTCAATACATACCCTCCACTTACCATTCTTTTTGGGTACAATCACTAAAGGGGAAACCCACTGAATCTCTAAAATTGGGTAAATGAAGTTTACATTCGGCAATTTTTGCAATTCTTCTTTCACAATTTCCCTAAGATTTAAATTCATCCTTCTTTGAGGTTGTCTGATAGGTTTACAATTTTTGTCAATGTAGATGTGATGTATACAAGTCTTAGGACTAATACCTTTCATTTCAGTGTATTCCCATGCATATGCAGAAGAATGTTGTTGTAATGTTTTGATTAACTTTTCCTGTTGTGTTCTTTCCAAGTTTTTGTTTATATTCAAAGATTTTCCTGGAAAGATTTCAACTGTAGAATTACCAAATTCTTCCATAGAGTATAGAGACATCTTCCTGGATGATAAATATTCAATATTTCATTGTTCTTGAAATTGATCATGTTCATATTCTAAATAAGTTTCAAAGTTTGCTATTGAATTTAATATTTGAATATCTTCACTAATGCTTGAAATAGTAAAGAGAGGTTGTATATCATTGTCATCATCAACCCATTCTTCATCTTCTAACTCTATGATTGTTTTTGTTGGAGGATATAGAGTGAATTTCTTGGTTGAGTTAACATCATAGATGTACATATCACCATATCTACAACTAATGAAAGCATCAGTTGTATTCAACCAAGGTATTCCTAATATTAGTGGATATCCTCCTAGATTCTTCTTAGGAGTTAAGATCATAAAATCTACAGGATACTCCCAAGAGTCTAAGGATACTGAAATATCTTCTGATACGCCATCTATATTGATTACACATATTTCTAACAATTGCAGTAATGTAGGTGTATATACAGAAGGTTAGGAATTTTGAGTTGTTCCATGGTTTGTTTTCTCATGATGTTTATATCTGCTCCTAAATAAATCAATGTATTTGAAATTTCAACACCATTGATATGTGTTTTTACAACTGGACTTCCTGGATCTAAATATTTTTGTATGGCAATTTTTCCCATCATTATGTCTGTAATTTTTCCTACTAGTTAAATTCTTTTTATTTCTTTTGTTTTTCTTCCTCGTTTCTTCATGCTCAACTCTTTTATTATTTTGGGTAGAATTGGAATCTCTTTAATGGCCTGTAACAAATTAATTTTGATACATACATTTTTCAATTCATCTAGAAAATCATAATTGGGCAACATGATATGTTTTTCTACCCCTCTATCAAATTGTAATCTTTCAGGAAAAGGAGGGTTAGAAATAAGTACTGATGGTTTCTTTATGATAGGAGTTGAGTTTATTTGTTCTTTTTGTTTTTAATTTTTAGAATTATGGTTTTGAAGAGATGTTCCTTCCTTAAAACTTTTATTTGGCTGTAGAGAATCTTCCTCAAAATTATCTTGTTCTTGAATAACTACAGAAGGATTTTTATTTTCTAGTATTCTAATAGATCTAAGTTGGACACCATGAAGATCTAGTGGAGTAATCATGTAAGTTGGAAATTGTTGTCCTTATATCATGTAAGTATTTTGAGGATTTTTATTATTGGGGTTTGGCAATGTTTTGGCAGGTATTGGATTTGGTCTTTGTCGAAATGGTAATGAAAGTTGTGAATTTTGGTTTTGGAGATGGGGTTGTTGATTTTGTTGAGGATTTTGTTGGGGAGGATAGTTTGGATAGGATGGAGGATATTGGTAGTATTGAGAGTATCTACCATAGGGATTTTTCATTCCTTGTGCCCAAGATTGAGGTTGAGGCCAAAGTTTTTGCCAAGAATTCCAATTATTTGGTGGGGGCTGAGTGTACATTTGGTTGTTAAAACCTTGAGTTTGTGGTCCCTGCCATGGTCTTCTAGAGACAAAGCAAAGATATTATGTTGGATTTGAAGTTGCTTCTTCTTGAAAAACAACCTTAAGACCTGTAATTTAAGGGAAACTCTTAGTTTCATGATTTTCTAATAAAATCACATAGGTCTCTATGAATTTTGCCTCAAGAGGACATTCTCTTAAAGCATGATTCTTTCTACATTTAGGACAGAAAATAGCTAAAGCACGGGGCCCCGATTTCTTCGCTTGTTTGTAATCAAACTACGATCCTGTTCACCAAGAAACTTAAGATATTTGTTTTGAATTCATCAAGCATATTTCCAATTTCTGCTCTTTTTTCATCGTCTAGCTTGCATAATAAATCACTCTAGCAAGAGAAGGATATCTTGGATTTTTCCTAGCTTTTTTCTTTTTCCCTTTGAGAGATGAATACATAATTCAACAATGTCAAAGGAAATGGATGATCCTGTGACCTGGGGGAGGAGGCCCCCAAGATCTAAAAAGTTGAAATATATCTGACAAGATCTGCAAAATTATAATGCCAGAAAAAAAGAGAGAACACAAAGAAAATAAAACCACAAAGAAACTTGTTTTATTAAAACAGAGAATAACTGTAGAAGCTACATTGTGGCGGACAATTTGTCCTTTTACAAAGTGAGGCTTGTTATTTATAGCCTTTTTTGAGATACAATACCATAGGTGGATACTATGGGCCAATACCATGGGTAGATACCACTTACAATACCATAAGTAAATCCCATGTGTGGATGAATACCATGGGTGGATACATACCATGGGTCACTTATAATACCATGGGTGAATAAACATCATGGGTGGATGAATACCATGGGTCGATGCCATTTACAATACCATGGGTAAATTCCATGGGTAGATGGATAATATGGGTAGATGAATAACATGAGTTGATGCCATTTCCCATTCGGATCATTCCTCTCTCCTTAAGAAGCAATGGTCTCCATTGCGTGAAGTTCCCTCCTGAGAATCCTTTGTTGAATATGAAGAACCACTGAAGAGAAGGGTTTTGTGTAGTTAACCCATAACCGTGATGAACGAAGATCCGAGGATAGAGATACCCTGTAATGCTTGTGACCAACTGTGATATTGACAGTGTGCGGCCTAGAAAATGGACTTCGATGAAGTGTGGGTTTGTGGATGAACCAAAATCATGAAAAACGAAGATCCGAGGATAGAGATACCCTGTAATGCTTGTGACCAACTGTGTGACTAACAGTGTGTGGCCTAGCAAATGGACTTCGATGAAAATGATTTTGTGTAGTTGACCCATAACTGTGACGCTGATTGTTGATGAAGTAGCAGGTGCCTACATAGCTTGGGGTGGGAGGGCACGTCTCCAAATAACCCAAGCCGAACGCTGCTATGATCAAACTGATGAATGTGAAGCAGGTGCCTACTAAAGCGGGGTGGGAGGGCATGTCTCCAAAGGGAACCCGCTCCGAATGCTGCTCCAGATTTAAAATGAGCATAACTCAGTCAATATAACTCAGAATATTTATTATAACCTGTTTTTTGAAATGGAATGATCATTCTGCATCATTTCATGTGTTTGAAACCACTATCTGGAGACTCTAGACTCTCAGATTTGCGCTGGAACTGGCACGCCGTCACAAAATTTCTGAAAAAATAGTTGATGTTAAATCAACGATAACTCCCACATCCGGACTCCGATTCAACCGATTTTTTTTTTGAACTTGGGTGATTTTTCAAGAGGAGCTCAGATATATCTCCATTTATTTGAAATTTTGTGCTAAAAATGGCGAAAAATTACATGAGAGCCGCCGTCCATGAATTGTCGTCAGAAAAATTGCTTCAACATTGCTGATTTTGAATTAGCAATATCTCCCTCATCCGAACTCCAATTTGGCCGATTTTTTTTTTGAATTTGAGTATTTTTTCGCAAGGAATCCAGATCTGGTCTTTGTTTTTGCAAATTTTTTACCAAAATTTTCAGATCTGATCTGAAAACTCGCCGCCCAAAAACATTCATGGATTTTGCTGAAGATTGCTGCAAAACATTGAAGCTGAAATATGTTTCAAACCCTCATTCCCATGGAAGCGTAACCTGAATCTGATACCACTGATCCGGATCTTGGGGGGGAGGCCCCAAAGATCTAAAAAGTTGAAATATATTTGACAAGAGCTACAAAATTATAATGCCAAAAAAAAAGAGAGAACACAAAGAAAATAAAACCACAAAGAAACTTGTTTTATTAAAACAGAGAATAACTGTAGAAGCTACATTGTGGCGGACAATCTGTCCTTTTACAAAGTGAGGCTTGTTATTTATAGCCTTTTTTGAGATACAATACCATAGGTGGATAACATGGGCCAATACCATGGGTAGATACCACTTACAATACCATGGGTAAATCCCATGTGTGGATGAATACCATGGGGGGATACATACCATGGGTCACTTATAATACCATGGGTGAATAAATATCATGGGTGGATGAATACCATGAGTTGATGCCATTTACAATACCATGGGTAAATTCCATGGGTAGATGGATAATATGGGTAGATGAATAACATGAGTTGATGCCATTTTCCATTCGGATCATGGGAGTTGAGCGATATCTCCCTTACCCATCATGTTGAGAATATCTATCCACTCATCTCTAATGGATTTTAATAAAAGATATTTTAAAGTATCTTGATCTAAATGATCCATTTTAGCTCTTTCTATGTTATAATTGAATCTTTCAATTAATTCCTCCAAATTCTCATCCTCTCTTTGCATCATTTTGAATACTTCATCTTTATGATTAAAGGGTATGCAATAATCCAAATATCTTTCTAAAAATTCTCTCTTCATGTAATTCCATGTCCTAATAGACTGTGTGACTAAACCCATGAACCATTTTAAAGCTTCTCCTTTCACTGTTGAAGGAAATAACTTAAGCTTTTTAGAGTCTTGTAAATAATTATAAGATCTACACAAAACTTCAAATTCAAACAAAAAGGTTTGAGGATCTTCACTTTCTAATCCATGGAAATTTGGAAGGACAGAAGGTGAGATATTTTTCATTGTGGCATTTGTATTCCCATCAATTATAGGAAATCTAAAAGAATGATCATTTTACCTATTTCTTGTATTTTCTTCACCTCTTCTACCTCCTCCTTCATTCCCTCTACCTCGTCCTCCACCTCTTCCTCCAAACAGTAAATTTTTTCCATTTAGAACTTCTCTTTCTCCTTCTCCTCCTTCTCCTCTTCCTGCCATTATAGATTCTTCAAAGCTAATATAACGTTCAATCTATAAGGTTAATTTCTCTTCCTTTGGTTCTTCTATTAATGTAATTTTGAAGAAAGTTTCTCGCTCTTCTTCTCCACTAGGAATTTCTAACTCTTAAGCTAAAATGTCTTCCCCTATAGAGGTGAAAAAGGTTACTCCTTCTATTGGAGATCTAGGATCTTCTTCCTCTAAGACTACCTCAGTGGATCAAGTATGAGATCCTCCTAATTGGATTTCTGACCTTAAGACTTCAGGAAGTCTATGTCTAGTGACATATGGACTATGAGTTTGAGATGGTGGTGTATCACTACGTGGTCTAGGTGGAGTCTGTGGTGTTGTAGGAATTAAACTTCTGCCTCTAGCTATGAATCTACCCCTAGAATCTCTTTCCCTAGGCATATCATTTTTTTTAGATGTAAGAAATGAGGTTACCTAATTACACTTCCCTAGCAACGGTGCCAAAATTTTTATCCAATTTAATGTCTTAAATTGTTCAACATAAATTATCAACCGAGGTTTGTAATCTGATGAAGTGTGGTGCACTATATATGCTTATTTAACCTTCTTATTACTTCATTATATGTATTTTTATGTTTTTTTAAGGGGGTTTTGTGCTTTATGTCTAAATTTTAATCTTAATAATGAAAACTATGAAATAAATCAATTGGATCTAGTGAAATTTATATGTGTAAAACTAATTTTGAAAGAAGGAAGAAAAGGAAGTGTTCTTAAGTTAAACTAACTTACATAAAAATGAACCAGAAACTATTGAATGGTTAGAATCTGATCTGAAAATAGAGTACCTATTCTAATGAATTCTAATTTAATATTAATCTTATTCCATGGATATGAATCTTATAACTAAAAATTGAAATTGAACAAAGGAAAACAACTAATGTATGTTTAATCACTCCAACATTCAATATGGAAGTATGATATAATCACCCTCTTGAAATGATGTACAAGAAACTGATTATACTTTAGTTTTGAAAATTAAATCTAAGAAATCAATTAAAGCATGTAAAGGAAAACTCAATAATTGCATAGGTTAAACATTCGAGCACCCAATTTGGAAGTATGACAAGTCACCTTCTTGGCCTAATCTTTAGGAACATCCAATTATACAATTGACTGAGGATCTTAATCTAGAAAACAGTTTAAAAGCATGTAAAAGAAAATCTCAATGATTGCATAGGTTGAACACTCGAGCACCCAATTTGGAAATATGATAAGTCACCTTCTTGGCCTAATCTTTAGGAGATTCCAATTATACAATTAACTGAGAATTTGATCTAGGAAAGTAAATATAATAACATGAAATGAAACTAAACAACTGTGAGCTTTATTGCATCCAACTTAATCAAATTGGAAAAAGATGAATCTACAGTCATGGAATAATTTTATGATACTAATTTAAAAGCTGAAAGACAATATTAATCTACTCAGGAAATTGGCAAAACATAGTAAAGAATTAAACTAAAATAACTAACGAAAAACCTCCTCCTGTGCAGGGGCCCTCTGCGACAAAATTGGTCGAGATCCTAGTTGATTATATATGCATTAAGCAGATACTAGAACCATGAACATGATCCTCATATTATGAAAAGAATAGAGTTTAAAGTAATACACAACATTCATAATTTACAAATATTGTTCAATCTTTACATAACCGGTATTTAACTAAAATAAAACATAACTATGGGGAGCTAATTATGCCTACAGATGGCTATTCTAACCGAAACGTAGAATTTGATTCCAACTGGTTAACTCTTGATTTTCTACATCAGAACAAATCAATAGTTCTTCATTCTCAGCTTACGTCCTTTGACCGCACTTTGACCACGATCACAGGCACCCTTTTCTGTCGATTTCGATCAAGTAGATAGGACAAAATCCATGTGTGAATCATTCTGGAGATGCCCATGTGGCTCGTTCCTCTATTTTCTCTTTGGAACCTATCAAACCATAAAATTAGTTGTGAAACCAACGATTAGCTTCATAATAGGTTGCGTTCTGTAGATAAGTTACAAAAATCCATTCAAATAACAAGAACATCAGAATATAACATAGAAATAATTTAAATACATTCCCTGAGATAAAACATGACATTTATCATTGATTAAAGTGTATGGGCTTATGAGAAGGTAAGGAAAAAGTGATGAGAAAGGATGTCAGAGAAAGGACAATTCTGAGTTTCAACACGCCTCATGAATGATCTGATTTATTATCTTCTGTTTTGGCCAGCAATGCCAAATAATTTTCCCATTGACATACCTAATTTTGAAGGAAAATTAGGAGAAGGCCCCTCAAATCATGTGATGACTTATCATCTTTTGTGTGCATCCAACTCCTTAATCGATGATACCATTCGATTGAGACTTTTTCAAAGAACATTGATAGGCTTAGCTGCAAAGTGGTATATTGAACTACCACGTGGCTCTTTTAATAATTTCAACGTGTTAGCATCAACTTTCCTAACTCACTTTTAGTTTCCAGTTTTTTACGACAATGGCACGAAACTCTTAACTTCATTAAAAAAGAGTCCATCTACATACATTTCAGATCACATACATGAATGGAGACGTAGATGAAGTTTAGTGAAATTTTTCATTCTAGATCAAATCTTGGTATAATGGTTCATCAAATCACTACCTCCAAAGATCACTGGAGACATAGCTAAGGGTGGTGTTGTTACAAAATAATAGGTCATAGCTCAAGCACAGTACTTAGACCTTGTATACACACAGTCTGGTACTCTATACGAAAAAATTCCTGACTTGCCACGCCCAGGTCAAATTACTGCAACTCATTTATGGTTTTCATGCTGCAGATGGTGTAATTGGTGTAGTTAGTGCTTCAAAGAGTAAGAAGAAGTCATCTAAACCTACTTCTCCCATAATAAATTTACCAGACTCGCATAAAGGAGATTCTTCCCTTGAAACTTCTGTCGACATTCATGTTATAGATTCATCCACGCCTAAAGCTAAAATTGGAAATAAGAAGAAAGGAAAGAATTAAAAAAAAATACATATCCTAAAGAGAAAATAGAAAAAAATGAACCAGCTGATGAAAAAAAAAAACCTCGTTATCCTTTTCTTATCTGTGACGAGGATCACTATACCAAAGAGTGTCTACATTAGTCTGAGGTATCCAAATTTTTCAAAGGTTCACCCACACCTATTGTCTTGAAGGATTCTTTTTCTTCTCAAGATAGTAAAATGATTGAATCTTCTTCCAATTCATCAGAAAATATTTTAATGATGTCCCAAGTCATGGTTGCAACACGATCTCAAGGCTATGGAACTAAGAGTCCTGTAACTGGTAAATAGACTGGAACTTCTAGTCAAACACCATCCATACCTCCTTCAGTTTTTGAACCACTTCAAATCGAGAAACCTAATCCTGATCTAGTGATTAAACCCCCTGCTAAAGGTGTACTTAAAAATTCATCTTTCAATCCACATGCGAGAGCTACTCAGAATTATAACATTGTTGAAGATTTAGCAATATCCCCTTCAGCAAGGTCGGCCTTAGAAGTGCTACAATCATGTCCAACACAAAGGAAATTACTATTATCATCTATCGGAGCTATTGATCCTCAGGACTCAAACCTAATGGTCTTTGAACTCGAAAATTTTGTACCTAGACTCCCTCATCATATGGCTTTTTAGATTCTCATATTATTCAAATCAAGACGATTTTTTCGTACTGTAATTGATGAGGGGGAATATACATGTATAATGTCGTTAAATTGTTGGAAAAACCTTTGTTCTCCAGCACTTAACCAATCACCAAATATCCTTAAACCCTTTGATGGAAGATGATTTCATCCATACAGAATACTCCAGGATCTACATATAGAAGTACTAGAAGGAAAAACTGCTAACCTAGAGGTGGAAGTGGTTGATGACCCTCTTTATTACAACCTTCTTATGGGTCATATTTGGTCTTACGCCATGACTATTGTTGTTTCATCAGTATTTCGGGTAATCATGTTTCCTCACAAAGGAAATATTGTTAAAATTGATCAGTTGTCATACTTTTCTTCAAACCCTACTTCTATAGATAGCATTCAGCATGTCAGAAAATCGGTTATCCCATACGAAGATGTTGGTGTAGGATTAATGAAGGATTTTGATCTCATGGGAAATTTAGCTATACCCTCACCCAATGTACCACGGAAAATTTCCGATATCAATATGATCTCATCAAGCACAATACCATTTGATGACACATGGATCATGGTTTCGTAATCGTACAGACTCTTCAAGTAACGAAGAGATGCTCTTTGAGTCTTGAATTAGCATATGTACTCATACAATTGTTGGTACTATTTTATTGTTATTCCTTTCTTCTAAAAATCCATCATTTATCTATCATTTTCTTCTATAAACTCCCCATAAGTCCATTGAAATTGATTAATGAAGCATTATAATTGTTATTTTACATTAAATTTAATTTATGGGTTTTTATGTTAAAAATTGGAATTTTTCAACAAAATTACGGGATGTAATGACTTCCTGTAATTAGTTTATGTTGTGACATGTGGCATGGCAGGAAAATCGAAACAGAAGGCAAGGACGTGATCTAGGATGTACATACATGGTGGAAAATCTATTTAGCATCGAATTTGGAGCTCCTGAATATATGGTCAATGACGGTCAAACTCAGCCTATTCAGCAGAAAAATCAGAAGTCATAATGAATGTACTTGATCTTTTGCTTAAGATTAGGAACTCTAAACTGATTCGAACTGTTTTGGAATCAGTTAGGATGAGGGAGGAAAAAAAATAGCCTTTTGGTTGTAAATTTTAATAAATAGGAGGATTTTGATTAGAGAGGAGGCTAGAAGAAAAAGACATTGAAGAAAGCAGACTTAAGACTGTAAGTGTATTCCAGAACTCTGTTTTGAATGTAATCTATTCTCAGAACTTAATGAAAGGCAGAATTTCATCAATTACGGTGTTTATGAGTTAACGGTCTTATCACTTGAAGTTTATCAAAGTGTGCCATCAGAGCGTGGAAGGGCCCTACGTGAGGATTGGTACACTTTCTTTTATGTTTTATGTTTCATAGAATTTAGTATTCATATCTGAACAACGTTTTATTCCATTTCATTGCTTGTGAGTTCATTAATTTAATTAGAAGTTCTTGTGATTGTTATTTTATGATTCATAGTAGTAGCTTGAAAATTTAACTGCAAAATTATTGAATAAGTCCTTGTAAAAGGTTTAATCGAGCATTGAATTTCAAAATATTTCTATGAACTCTGTTTTTATGAATTCGATTTTTAGTATGCCTAGAGTGTTATTTTAAAGGAGTTTTTGTGAATTATATCTTTGTAAGAAGATTAAAAACTCAGATTAGTAACACTCTGTCTTTGGATCAGTAGATTAAATTAGATAACATAAGCATTTAAAGTGTGAAAGGAACTACATTTCAAGCTCTTGTAAGAGAGTGTTAGAGCCTGTCACAGTAGGCAATTATTTAGACAAATAGAACAGATCCTTTTAGGTCTATAAATATTAGACGTGCCTCTAAGACTACCTACCTTGGTCGACATTAAATTGAGTCTAATCTAGAATCCTAGATTGGTCTTTACATTTTGGCGCCGGTTGTCTGGGAGGCGCAACTAGAGGAGTTCTAAAAAAAAACAAAAAAACAAACAAAAACATAGATTTAATTTTAATTCATCATTTTAGAAGTCATTTTTACTTATGTCTAGACCTAGAGATGATAAAGGTAGATTCATAAAAACCCCCCATCCAAGAACTAACCCACCACTAGGAGCAGACCCTTTAGAAAGAATTGAACACACAACTCCAGCTGGGAAAGTCACTGTACAAGAATTAGAGGATAAACAAAAATCAGGGCAAAGACTTACACTCATAGAGAGACAAATTTTATTGGCATACGAAGCAAAGAAGAAACATCTCCCTGAATCCTCTATAACAAGAGAAAGCAGCAAAACAACTCAACAATATCTCCTTGAACCTACTGATTTTGAAAAATTTCAAGAAGGAGAAAAAATAGTAGAACAAATTTTCTTTGAAACAAGTGACACTGAACAAGAACTTAAATCAATAGAGGAACCTATCAAAATGGCTGAGGAAGGAGGAGGATCAGCAAGAGGACCCACTCTTGAACAACTTAGAGAATATGAGAGACAACAAGAGGAAAGAAGAAGACAAAGAGAGGCTGAACTGAAACAAAAGCAAGATCAAGATCAAAGAGAAGAGGAAGAGTCAACCTTTAAATTTCCCATTCAAGAACCAGGAGAAAATAATGATGAGGAAATAAAAATGAAAAACATGCCTCCATCTGTGCTACCAAACTTTTATGGCATGGCTTCAGAAGATCCAAATTCATTATTGTTTGAATTTGACATAGTATGCCGAACATATGGTTACACAGATGATGCCCATAGGCTTAGACTCTTCCCAGCAACATTAAAAGCATCGGCATTAAGATGGTTCATGGGACTTGGTGAACATGCAATAACTGATTGGGATGGCATGAGAAAAATATTCTTAAAGAAATATCAACCTTATTGTAGATCAAAATATTCTAAAGATGATATTTTTAGAATGAATCAACAAGAGGATGAAAGCTTAGAAGAGTATTTGGAACGATTTGTCTACAATTTACAAAAATCAAAACATAGAACCATGTCTCTTGATCTGATCCGAACAATATTTTTGAAGGGCATTCGAGAGGAATACTTAGATGATCTTAATTTGATGGGAAAAGGTGATATTTCCACCTTACCTTTCGATGAAATTGCTGACTTATGTGAAAAGTATTCCAGGAGCAAAGCTAGAAATGGAAAAAGAGCTATATCATCCAAAGCCACAAAATCTGCTTCAGCTAGTGTCACAAGGGCTGAAATAGGAAATCTATTAGAAGAATTCAAAACAGACCTATTGAGCACCTTAGGAAATCAAATTGACACTATGAAAGCAAAGAAAAGACAAGAAGAAGAAGATCAATTAATGGTTGTCTTTTGTCCAAAATGCCGGAAGAAACATGCTTTGAAAGATTGTCCTTTAGAAAATATTCAAGTGTGTGCCTTTTGTACTGAAAATCATGATATATTTCATTGTTCTAAAATAAAGATTTTGCAGAATTGTAACTTGGAAGCCAATGCAGATTTGGAAAGTGTGTATTTCATGGGTGCCAAGAGACCATGGCAGCCAAGACCTCCACCTCCAGGTATGTTTCCAAATCAAAATTTGCAATTTCCTGCACAAGATCAAATGTATGTTCAGAATTCTTGGAATGTACCCATGCCATGGCAACACCAAAATTACCCACAACAACAATGGAAACCATTTCAGCAATACTCTTCATATCCTCAACCATACCAACAATATTCTCAGCCATACCAACAATATCCTCACCCATATCAGCAGCATCCTCAAACATATCAACAATACCCTCAGCAGCAAGTTGTCCATCAACCCCAAAACACTCAACAAACATTGCCTTCTCCTCCACCAATAAATCCACCTCAATTACAACTTCCATCTAACCAACCTCCTAGACCCACTCAGATTCCTGCTCAACCTGTACCAAATCCAAATAATAGAGCAGATAGACCAGCTTACAGTGTAGATGAGGGACCATCATATCCCACATTACCTTTACAAAATATTGAGTTGAGGTCTGGTAAGGTACTTCAAAAAGAACTTCCCATAGCTGAAAAAAAAGAAGAAAACAAAGACAATGAAAATGAAACTCCAAATCAAAAGAAACAAAATGATGACATCAAAAATAAACAAATCCAACCATTGCAGCCACCACCTTTTCCAGAAAGATTGATCCAAGCGAAACTTCCCATGTCTTTACCACAGTTTGATGCTTTAGATGAGCTGAAGAATGTCTATATAAAAATTCCACTACTCCAAGCCATAAAAGACATTCCGATATATACTAAAGCAATTAAAGAACTATGCCTCAAGAAGCCTACCAGGAAAAGACTTGATCCACAAACAATTCACGTTATTGGACATCTAGCTGGCCTTATGACAAACACCATTTCAATGGAAAAGTATGTTGATCCTGGAATTCCCAGAGTCACTACAATCATTAACAACATACCTATTCCAAATACTTTAATTGACTTAGGGGCAGCAATAAATGTGATGACTCTTGACACAATGAAAACACTCCAACTGAGAAACTTGCAATACACACCAATTGTTTTAGAACTAGCTGATAGGTCTAAAGTGATTCCTGAAGGAATTTTGGAGGACATAATTGTTTCACTGGACTCTTGGGAGTATCCAGTGGAATTTTTAGTTCTTCAACCAAAATCTAATTTAGGAGGTCACCCTATCATCCTTGGTAGACCATGGTTAGCAATTGTTGATGCATTCATAGGGTGTCGATCAGGTAATATGATCATTTCACGAGGAACTGAAAGGAAACAACTCACTCGTACCCGTTTCGGGAATTAACACCCTAGAGGTTGGTTGGGATTCAACCTCCACAGAGCAGGGCGTACTACTTAACGCAGACTCACACAATCATGCACATTCATAAAAACTAAATAGAGCAGAATGAGAGGTTTACCCGTTGGTCCTACGTTTGAAGTAGATCCACGTGGAGTCCAAAATCCCTGCAACCGTCCTTCCTCCTTAACCTGAAATACAAGAAGAAACCAGCACAAAGGACAAGTTGTACAAGATATTTCTACTCTATATGTTAGTGTGATTCATATAAAACATTAAATAAATCATAATGGATGCTTGTATAACAAATATTCTTCATACATTAAAGCATACACTAACACGTTTATTTCGGGAACAGCATGATACTTCTGTATTATAAATAGTACGTACAAAAGTAATCAAGAGGAGAGATCACCCGATCCTTCCAAGGCCTTCGCAGACCGTCGTCCGGATCCGTCCAGCCCTTGCCTCGCTAAGACTCCTTCCAAACTGGTGCATACGAGATAACATATAAAGGGATGTGTATCTCAAGGAAACAAGGGTTTCCTACAATGAACTGGGAAAGTGCAGGAGGCACGGGGAATCAGACCTGGATAGGGAATACCAACAGAGTATAATATCAATACTTTCTCTCTCTCCCTTAGGCCATACACATGAGGGCTTTTTATAGTCCCTTCAAGTAGTTTCAGCAGTTGGAAACAGTTGGCCATGGGCTGGGGTGGTTGAACTACCTGAGTAACCATCAACCCAGCGCGAAATTAGGGATTTTTTATATATTTTTTAATCATTTTAATGGCATACGGGGAAAAGTATAGCTGTACTCATGTATACACGTGGAAAAGTATGGGCATAGTCGCGTATGAGGGATTTTCCACTGTTTTTAAGTGAATTTGTCCAAGTCTGTAGGAATGGGTGCCCAAAAAGCCATAAAGCAATCATGAATCATGTCAAAGTGAGAAATGATGCTATAACAGATGCCCCCTAATATATGAGGTCAGAAGGGGTACATGATGGCCGAAATGTATTATGCACATAGAAAGAACTTCGCAAGGACAAGAGAGAACTTCACCAGATTTCAGCCTGCCAAAAACCAATGAAAGAAACCAGAGAGTCAACTCATGCTGAGGCGGGCATACCCATGCTCAGTCAAAAATACATCATATGGAAAGTACTGAAATAGATCCAATATGTATACAAGTATAACTGAACTGAAAGTACATAGTGAATCATCTAAGCAGGGCCCGGAAATACAAGTCCGTATCAATGTCCAAGTATCACATATAGAAAGCTGATCAAAGATGGTGCAACTGGATGTCTGATCAAATAAGTAACTGAATCTCCAAGTACCGGATCATAAGTGGTAGATCAAACGGTACAATCACGCAACTCGGGGACCAACATATAAGATGCTGCTGTGCTGAACTGCAACATATAAGGGTGGACGACAACACTGGCAGAAACTGAAAGGACTGTCAACAATGAACCGAGAAATGCTGATACAACCCGAGGTCTTCACCGATCACAACGGCACAATTCTACACACTGGGAATAAATGAGCTGAAGTCGACCATGTGAGAAATCGTTGGATTACCGAGCAATGATGTTTCCCGTTAACCAACGCGAGACAACCCACCGATAATGATAATGAGTGTCAAGGTGCCCCAGTACAATCTGACAAGTGTGAATGAATGAGTTGAAGTCGAACACTTGAAAGAATCTACCAATCAGAAGGCAATGATGAAACCCCACTGTCGATAGCGAAGAGTCTGCCACTGATGACTGCAAACCCTAAGGTACTGACAAAAGACTCTAGATCTTGTTCCCAGAGAAATGAGTCGGAGTCGATGGGAAAAGATCTGCTGGAAGGAAGGCATTAAGGCATCCCACATCAGTCCAGCGCGAGTGTAACCCGCAGGCCAAGATTTGGAAGGAATCGGACGAAGGAGAGTGATGGAACCAAACCGAAGTACGTTTCCGACATGCACAAGATGAAGCTAGCGCACGGAAGAAACCCTCTGAACCAACCAATAATGAAAGCTGACACAGAGGCGAGAAATCCACCGATAGGGTCAAATGGAAATCAAGGTACTGCACGAATCCCAAGTGTGATAATGTGTGCTGACGTCGAACACAGGGGAAACCACTCAGTCAAAGACCCATGATGATGATAAAATGCTGAGCACGAGGTCACCTATCAATGATGAAAATAGGCCCAAGGTGCGGCTCTAGGCTTGCTCTCAGAGCAATGTGTCGTAGTCGATAAGAGACAAACCCGCCGGCAAGAAGTCAATGGGGACCTTCTCAAACCAGCACGAGCAGAAGATCAAAACATCCGATGTGATAGAACATGATACTGACAAGACCGGGAAGGCCGACTGAATAATGAGTCAAGAGACACCGCAGAATGGCCGACTCAGGCTAGACTTCCCTTGAACAAAAGCACGACTCCGTGATGACCATGGCAGTAAAAAGTGACACTGTATAAGTCTGTCTTGCAGGAGGCAAAACAAACTCTCCATATGATTGGAAGAGATAACCAACCGGGGGAGAACTGACAAGTGAAACATGGTAAAGGTTGAACCTAGGTCAAACTAGAACCATCCCAAATGAAGGAAATATATATAAGTATATGTGCTTTGTTCAAGGGCGACAAACTGACTCTGTACTGCCATCGAAATAACGAAGATACATCCCGTTCCCGCTCTTTTTGTTATATTTAATTTTTTTGTCTTTTTCATAATAAGCCCGAAAAAGAATAAAAGAATGCTATGATACAATGGATAGAACGAGTATCGAAAAAAGCAGATGCACTAGTTCCGGGGTTTGGAACAATCCTATGCTCAATGCAAGGTGGCGAAAACTGGTCAGTGATACTCAGAGGAACGTTCAATCCATGGGTACAAAGGTGTCAAGTCGTGATAGCTAAGTGCATGCAATGGTTAACTTGTACAGAAAGTCAAGGTCAAAAGTTGGCTTAAACATCGAGTCCAAATGAAGCCGGCGAAAGGCCAGGATAAACAAGTAGCCAATATGCAATGCAGTAATACAACTTAACGACACCAGGGAGCCTCTAGGGTAAAAGCCAGAAAAAATGATAAGTGATGAAGAAGAAGAATGAAGCTTCAACACATAAGACATGGCGGGACTAAAGAGGACTCCCGAGCCTACATAAAAAGTAGCATGGGCAACAAGTGATAGCGAGGAACTAACTAGGAAGCCCATGTAAAGGAAGGCTCTACCATCAAGTCATGATTAAAAATCGGCGAGTGAAATGGGTGTAATGCTCATGACCCGATGGGATCGACCCTAAGGCAAGTGATCAGTATGGAGGCTAGTATGCAAGATGCAATGGAAAGTGATTCCCTAACCTATATTCCAGTGAAGATCATATACCTGCCGTGAAGAGTCGGAAATCATGGATCAAAAACCGGGAAAAATCTCAAAATCGTCAAAATGTACCTAAAAACATACCAAACTGGGCACTTCCAAGCAATCGAGTTATACAGCATAAGATAGATCGAAAAAATAAGCATAAGGAAATTTTTGCGAAAATTTTCAATTTTTAGCCATAAATACACAAATTACCTCTCAATTGGTTCATTATGCATAGCTGATTTGGAAAAATTGCTCTGGAGCTAAAAACTTCTTTCAGCAAATCAGGAACAACCGACCGTCGGAATTCAGCGAAACTTCAGGTAGGCTCCTTAATCATCCTGTTTATTCATTTTGTCCGTTTGAAAATTAAAATTAAGTGAATTTTTGCCTAGAAACCCTTCTTAAAAAATGTGTATCTGCGCATACGCGGGTTCAATGAAGGCAAGCCGCGTATACACGCGACTGTGCACAGGAAAAGTCGCGTATGCGCAAGTCCGTAACCCAAAAAAGTGTTTCTAATGCAAATTTTGATGAAATTTCACAGGATGACCATCTCATGGAGGGAACGTGAGCATAGCGCAATATACCAAGAGGTCATGTAGGATCGCGTAGCACAAAATGTCATCCGAAACTGTGGATTGTTCAAATTTTTTAAAATGCCCAATATGAAAAGTAATGTGCGATTGCTTGAAATGCTCGTAAATTACTGGGAACCAGATCAGGATTGTTTCATAATTGATCAGATGCCACTACGCATAGAAGTGGAAGATATATACTTCATCACTGGACTCTCCAGGAGGGGAGACCCAGTGGACTTGCACGGAAAGCCCCTGGGAGGGTTGACCATGGAAGACTATGTCCAAATATATTGCGTAGATAATTCCAAGAAGGTTGGAACACAGATTGCAATTAGAGATATCAGGGATTTGCACATAAAGATCCTCCTGTTCACCATCGGCAGAGTGGCAGGATCTGCCTCACTACATCAGGCGTCCAGGACGCAAATGAGCATAGCTGTAGAGTGCTTAGTTCATGTGTATGATTGGTGCACAGCCCTGCTACTGAATATGAAACAACAGCTGACTTCTATTCGCCAGACCAAAACTAAACACTTTGGCTATGGTACCATTTTGACTACATTCTTCTTCAAGAGAGTTCCAGCTTTGAGACCCAGAGTCATCTCGACTATCAGCAGCCCGCGGGACCCAAGAATTGCCCATTGGGCAGACATGATGAAGAGACTGGGGGGCAGCGAAGTACCCCGAACCACGTGGGACGATGAGTTCTTCCTATGGTGGGGAGAACAGATCATCGCAGTGGACGACTATCCCTATGCTGGGATGGATTTCCGAGGAGATCCAGATCTAGTACTTCCAGCCGGCGCAGCATGGGGAGCAGTCGGTAAGTTTTTGCAAAAAATTTGACTTATATGATTTTTTTTTTTTTGGATTTTTCAATTATGTATGAAAAAATGAAAAACAAACATGTTTTTGGATTGGATTCATAACGACTGACAATAAAAAATGATCATGTTTCAGATATTGGACCAGTTCGTCCTGAGGGCCTACCGCGCCACAAGCGCCGCAGAGGTGAGGCGGAGACAGTGGATTCCGACAGGACACTCCAGGCCGTTCAGAGAAACTTGGAGGGATTGACCCGCCAAATCCCTATGGCTGCCGTGGAGGATTTGCCGGAAGCCGTCCAGAGACGGGTTGTAGGAGTACCCCGGGACTGGGTTAGACTATTCCGCCGTGTGGCCACTGCAGTTATGTTCTATAGGAACACGACTTCTGGGCAGGGTCCTCAGGAGTAGACAGATTTTATATATTAGATGACTGTATATTTTTTGATACTGAACATGATGGGGCATAAGCCCAAGTTTTGTACGGCATTTATGGATCCAAATTTTGTAAAGTTTTTTGACACTCCGATGATATATACAGCGATATTTGATGTGATGTGATAAATGTATCAAATGTATGATGTTTTTGATGATTAAAATTTATCGTATTGAATGATTAATATGCCAATCTAAAGCTTGATTAGCCAATGAGTCAACAAACCAATTCTCAACTCGAGGAATATGAATGAATGTTAAAAATTGAAATGACCTTTGTAACAAACGTACCCTCAAGAACAATCGTAATAAAATTGGATCTCGTACCCGATAAGTGTTGTTCAACTGCGACACCACCAGCTGGGAGTCCAAAAAAACTACCAACGAATCAACACCCAAGGATATTGCCTCCGAGAGTAGATGAATGACTGCAGTGTATTCTGCTACGTTATTGGAAGCAGGACCAATGCAGACTCCTCTTGATACCAACAGCTGACCGGAAGGATAATGAAGCACCTAAGCCGCGGAAGCTAAGTTCCGGGTGTGTCTACTAGCACCATCGACGAAACCAAAATGACTCATGACATCAACACAACCTGCCAAAGCAGATCAAAAAACATCACCATCTCATCAAAAATCGAAAATCAAACAGACATGTACAAGACAAAAAACCTACTATATACAAAGCAAAATGCCAGGCCAAAGCCTAGGCATAATACTTCTTCAGATAGAGCCCATTTCGGGGCTCCGGCAACTCATTCCCTTCGAAGTCAACCAAGGTATACGCTCCTTTCTTAAGGACCTTCTTAACGATATAGGGGCCATACCACATCGACTTAAAATTTCCTGCCCCCAAGGCATCTTTTTCTTGGGCATAGACCAAAACAAGGTCACCTTCGGAAAAGACCCTAGGCTTAACTGCCTTATCGTACTGAGCTTTAACTCGGTTTTTATGCGCTTCGTTCAATGTGGCGGCATCTCGACGCTGCTCATCAAGATGTTCCAGATGAAGAAGTCGCTCTGCCAGACTAGAAGTGTCAGGAAGAAGCTCAACAGCTAATTTAAGGGAAGGAATCTCGCATTCAATGGGAAATACGGATTCCACCCCATGGACTAACTGAAACGGAGTAAAGCCAGTTGCAGTTTTAACTGATGTCCTGTATGCCCAGAGTGCAGGATATAGCATAATGTGCCAGTTGGATCTATGTTTATCAATTTTCCGTTGAAGAATTGTCTTCAAGGATTTATTCATGGCTTCCACTTGCCCATTGGCCTGAGGATAATATGGAGATGAATGCTCCTGCCGGAAACCCAATTTAAGAGCCAACTCAGCCATCATACTGTTCTGAAAGTGACTGCCATGGTTAGTGACAATCTCTCTAGGTATACCGAAACGAGCGATGACTTGGTTGAAGAAGAAAAGAGCTGCAGTCTCACCATCGTTCCCAAAAGTAGGCATAGCCTCGACCCACTTCGTAAAGTAGTCTACTGCTATGATAATGTACTTGTGACCTTTTGCCGAAGGCGGGTTACAAGTAGTATAATCCATACCCCACTTTGTAAAGGGTCCAACAGTAACAACAGGAAAAAGCGGAGCCGGATGAGCGCGCATTTTTCGAGTATACACCTGACAAGGATGACACTTCTTGACCGATTCAATACAATCTTTGAAAATCGAGGGCCAGAAGTATCCAGCACGCAAAATCTTTTGGGCTGTAGCAAGCCCAGATAAATGACCCCCACAAGCTCCACTGTGAGAATCATTGAGCACAACCTTAGCTTCTTCGAAAGTTAAGCAGCGTCTTAGGATTGAATCAACCCCTCGACGGTACAAAGCATCACCAATAATCAGATAATTCTTGGCTAAGTGACGCAGCTTGCGACGCTCATCTTTCGAAAAAGAAGAGGGAAACTTCGCAGTCTGGAGATACATAATGATATCCCCATACCAAGGATCTTGTGGAGAGATAAGAAACAAGTGTTCGTCCGGAAAGGACTCATCATAGATCATCTCCTCTCCACAAGGCAACTCGGAGATCAATTCCGCAAAGACTAATGACTTCTTGGATTTGGCAGACATGAACTCTAGATTAAATTCCTGTAATATCACAATCCATCTATTATATTTGCCCCCAATCACTCGCCTGCTGAGGACAAACTGAAATGGATTGGCAGCTGCCAAGACATAAGTTTTGCGAAGAATAATGTAATGTCGGAGTCGCTGCACAACATGGACTGCTGCTAAGGCTAATTTTTCTATCGGGGTGTATCGAAGTTCAGGTCCTACCAGTCCTCGACTAAGGTAGTAAATAACATGCTCAATAAGAGCATCATCCTCCTGAACCAGAACCATACCAATGTTAGATTTTGCTGTAGCCAGATACAAAAGAAAATCTCTGCTATAATCGGGTGGACTCAGTAAAGGAGCAGAGGTCAATGCCTTTTTCAAGGCATCGAATGAGCGTTGAGCGTAGTCGTCCCAAAGAAAAGGAACTCCTTTCTTCAACAGTCTCATATATCCTTTTGTAATCTCAGCATAGTTAACGATAAACCTCCGAAGAAAGTTAGACTTCCCTTGGAGACTTTGAAGCTGACGGATTGAAGACGGGGGAGGCAACCAAAGTATTGCCTCAACCTTGAAGGGATCTACCCTTATCCCTTCCCTAGACACAATAAATCCCAACAGCCGACCGGATGTCACCGCGAAAACGCACTTGTTCGGATTCAAACGAATTTTATAAAAACGACATCTTTCAAATATTTTTCGGAGGTGACCTGGATGATCCATCCTCTTTCGAGAATGAGCAGCTAGATCATCTAAGTATGCCTCGATGATTTTCTTGATGTCGTGGAAGGCGTAAGACATGGCCCGCTGAAAAGTAGCTCCAACATTTTTAAGACCAAAAGGCATCTTCTTATATGCAAACGTACCCCAGGGACAAATAAATGCGGTCTTATGTTGATCTTCTGGACGGATAGTAATTTGATTATAACCAGAGAAACCGTCCATGAAGGAGAAAATCTCGTTACCGGCACACTCGTCAATAATCTGATCAATGAACGGTGTGGGGTAATTATCTTTAGGACACGCCTTATTCAGGTCTCTGAAATCGATGCACACTCGAATTGTTCCTTGCTTTTTATCTACAGGAACGGGGTTTGAAACCCATTCAGTCAGAGGAACCGGGAAAATGAATCCCGCCTTAAGCAGCTTTTCAACTTCAGCTTTGATAGCTGCTGCCTTCCTAGGATTAACCGGACGAAGTTTTTGCCTGACCGGCTTAGCGTTTTCATACGTCTTGATCTCATGCCGGACGATAGATGGGTCTATGCCAGGCATTTCCTCATAAGACCAAGCAAAAACATCCCTATACTCTTTGAAGAGCTCGGTATAGATTTGAATTCACATCGTAATATCTGCCTCCAATGAAAACGTTCTCGATAATGTTGGGATTCCTGGAGATGTTCACCGGGATAGTCGGAGAGATCACAGCCATGTTCCCTTCAGCATAAACTTGTGCTGGTGCTAAGGGGCTCAAGACTCGGTGAACAGGTCCAGGAGACTGAGGACTTGGAAAACTAGCTTCGACTTCGCTCAAGTCAGGTAGGAAGTAAGACCGATGATGCAAGTCATCCCACGGTCTCTCTATACCTGTCATTGCTTCCAGGATGGCCTCTTCAGATGGAAGAGTGGTATCTAGAAAATCCTGGGCAGAAGAAGAAGTAAGCGTCCAAGCCGGAGCCACATCACCATCCAACTCTTCCGGCGAAAGAGGAGCTGGATCAGACTCTGCAGTGTCAACAACAGACTGATATGCAATCTCAGCTGCAGAAATCGGGAATGCCATTCCACCCACTTGCCCTTCTTCCAATGTGGCCGTTGGAGAAGGTAAGGTCCAAGGGTCCGAAAAATAATGAGTTCGAAAGAACTCTCTTCGAAGGGGAGCCTTGGAGGATGAAATAGCATTAATAGACACCTTAGGAGGAGGAAGATCAAAATAACCCATCAGGGAAGAATACATTCCAACTCCCAGATTCTCGACAGGCGCCTTGGTATTATCCAACTTAGGGACAGATGAGTCAGAAGGCGCATCCAGGTGTACAGGAGGACAGTCCAGTTGATCCACTGTGACTATCCTCCCTTCGTGGGGGAAACATACAATTCGAAATAATGAGGATGCAATGGCATCCATCTCATATATCCAGTTCCTCCCCAACAGAAGGTTGTAGTCCAAGGCTGCATCTACTACCTCAACTTCTATGTTAACGGTTTTGCCCCCAACACAGATGGGCAAAGCCGGGACAATACCATGGGGTTTGTGAGAATGACCATCGAATGCAGTAAGAATAGTGCTAGACGGAGCAGCTTTTGGAGATCCAAGTGTCTTCCAGCATGCGAAAGACATCACGCAAGTAGAAGCACCCTCATCAACAACCGTGCGAAAGATGTTAGTCTTCCGATACGATGATTTAATATGGAAGGCCATGTGATGAGGAAGTCTCTTCTTAAAATTCTTCATATCAAAGGTAATCAGAAGAGAATTTTTCGGATCAATAGCCCCAATGGCAGTGAGAAAAGCACTGCGCTGAGCCGGACAAGACTGGAGTACCTCTAAAGCTGACATAGCACAAGGACTCTGCGCCAGATCTTCTACAATCGAGTAGTTCTGGGCAGCCCTCATGTTTGGATTAATCGTTGACCGCTTAGAAGATGCTTTTGGCATCCGAGGCATAGACTCAACAGTTGGCTTCATGATGTGAAGCGGCTCAGTAGCATCAGGAACTTCCTTAGCTTTCGAAGATTCCTCTCCGCCATAATCACAGGATCTCGTAGCGATATCCGCGTGAGCACTCATCATAAAAATGTTCGATGGAATTTCCCCTTCCTGGGTGCCCCCAGAGGAAGCCCCAAGATTTTGGTTCGCGCCAACAACTAATTGCTGCCCTTGGGGAAAAGGGTTTGTTAACACAGCCTGGGAACTAGAAGAACCCTGCTGAGCTAACAAGCGCTGAGCATCCTGAATTTTAGGGCAAAGGTGCGTGAGATGGTCTCCAGCACAAAGCTTGCATGGAAACTTCACTTTCTTTTTCTCCTTTTGACCCTCACCAACACGCTCGTTGGTTTTATTTGCATTTCCCTTCCCATTCTTGCCCTTCTTCTTGTTATTACGTCCCTTCTTCTTCCCATCGGATTGTTGATTTCCTTTGGGTTCTGAAGATTGGATGGCATTTATGGACAAAGGCTGGGAAGGGGATGAATCAGCAGGCACAGCCTGACCAGAAGGAGCAGATTGTAAAGACAACTGCTGCAATTGAGAAAGCAGGCTGGCTGCACTACTATTGACCGATCCGACAAGCCCGTCACCATGCGGACCAGGTTTGGGTTTTGATAAATCCAACTTGGAGCGAGGAGCATTGGGCAAATACTTATAAAGTACCCCAGACTGAGAATAGATCAGTTCTAACTGCTGGGCCCTAAAAATGGCCTGCTCCTCGGAAAATACCCCAGATAGGGATACATCCTTTGAAATGTCTGACTGAAGCGATTTCAAAACCACTCGAGAAGGAACTCACCTGGAATATGGGCTTTGATAAGCCTCTTCCTTCTCCTCCATTCCTGAATATGATCAGAAATGTGAGTTGCCTCATCCCGCTTAAAATTAGCCAGGAGTTCGGTCCCAGCCTCATATCTGACAGGCAACTGGAAATGGTTAAGAAAAGTGACAGCCAGTTCTCCAAATGTGGCGAAACTGCCCCCAGTGAGCTCTATATACCATTTTGCGGCATTTCCAGTTAAGGTGCGCTGAAATAATCTCAATCTAATCGAGTCGTCGATCAGAGAGTTTGAAGAGAACCATAAGTGGAAAGTGGTGATGTGGTCTGCCGGATCTTCACCATTCTTACCTTCAAACTTAGGAATGTCTGAAGGAATTTTGGTTGGAACCGGAGGCCACCCCGGACTATACCGAATCGGGTCATTAGTTAACTTCGACAAGTCTGGCAAGTTTAACGTTGCCAGAAATGGTAATCGAGGCGGAGCCTGAGAATTCCATCCTTGATGGGATGGATTTCCAACATTCTGAAAAGAATAGCCTGGATTTGATGAGGCACCAGGCTGCCAAAAAGGACCCGTAGAAAACGGAGAAGAACCTCCTCCCCACGCCGAGTTACCATAACCCAGGCTAGTTCCCCCCGCTGAAGTATTGACTGAAGAGGAAAGCCCCTGATAGGGGTTCCACGCATTAGACAGAGGAGAAAAAGACTGATAAGCACTCGATGCAGGGAAAGAAGCATTCCCTGGATGACTCGCGATGAACTGATTCCCTGCCCCCGACATTGCAAACATAGGATTCCACCCCATAAAAGCAGTCGAACTTGGTCCCTGAGCCCAAGGATTAAAACTTTGGGTCTGGGACGTAAAAGGAAACGACCCTAAAGAAGGATTGGGACTAGGAATATGCCCAGTCCCAAAGGGGAAACCCTGAAACGAAGCCGATCCACTAGCCATGTTAGACATGGGCGTAGATCCAGTTGCACCGGCGGTAAAGGAAAAAGAGGGATTTCCAGCAATGGACATCCCTGAAACAAAGGGACCAGATTGAGAAGCATATGCTTGGGTGAACCCAGAGCCAAACATAGTGCTAGAAGCACTTGAAGATAGAGCAAGAGTGCCCCCTGCCTCGACAGAAGCAGGGGTCTGAATGCCCGCAGCACTCACGGTAGAAGCCGCGTTCCCAGTCGTGGCCATCGAAAGATAAGAAAGATAAGGAAGATCCGGCGGTCTCTCAGACTCCGGTCCGATGTACTCTATAACAAACGAATGATCAAGAGGAAGAGGAGATGGACCTGTAGCTGCAGGCTCAGGTATATCTTCTATCTGAAAATCTTCCTCCTGAGGAAACAATACTCTCGAGGTGAGCGAAACGCTCCTCTCGGAACCGACACCGGAATCAGCAACGAAACCTTCAGACCTTAGTGGAGGATCTCTCTCCACAGCGTCAGACTCTACAGGGTGAAAACCACCTGCTAAATCGCTCCTACGCCTTCTCGAAGAAGGCTCAGCACTCTCGGTAGATAACCCCCGGATTCTCCTCGAACGTCGAGGCGCTTGATCAGCCACTTTTACAGATTTATTATATTAGACTCAAAAAAAAATGAAAAGCTAGGCAAGCTAGGAGCAAAGAGCACTCACTAAAATCAAAATCCCTGAGAAACAGCAAGCAAACAGCCTCCAAGTATTTCCGCTCCAGGTGATGAGGACCGGACACCAAAATACAGGAAAGCGAAGTATAGGGCCTTCCGAAAGCAGTCTGGGATGATTAGGGCCCAGAACAACTAGCGAAGGTATCAGAAACAGTTACGCCGACCTCCTAACGACCGCCTTTGCCGGCTCAAGCACCCAAGCTTCGCAAGGGCACCCCCCAGAAGTACTGCTGAAAGTGATGCGACGTCTGCCTCAGGTACCACGGGTATTCCCCCCCGCAGTCACCTGTGTGGAACCTAGGAACAACAACTATGGACACCAATCCGTATCAGAAGCTGGGCGTAACGGTCTTGAGGTCAGATTCAGCTAATCGGAGGGGGGGTATCCCTCTTCTCAACCTTCACTTCCCCTCGCGCTTGACTCTCGGATGAGAGCTTTCCCAGTCCACCTCACGGACTTGGATTTCGCTCAATTAATCAACTTCTATGTTTGTTTGAGCGGCCTTGGAGAGTTAACTCTCCTCTCACCTATTCCAAGGCCCTACAACCTAGCTAGTTGGTGATTGACACTTAGTAAAACTTGCTAGTTGATTTTAGATTAAATCGCTTATTTTAAGGGCCGTTGTATTAAGTCACAAGGATATGGAGTTGAAACCAATGGTGTTTTGACGCGAAAGAAATTAATAAAAACCTGACTACATGCACATGAAGTTCTTTGTCTTTCGATGAAGAGAAATTTCTATATAAGTTCTACGAGACTAAAAAATGTATTTTTCTTTTCGAATTACAAACTCACACTCACAAAAACTAAGAAGCTAACTAAATGATTTAATGCACCTAATGCAAATGACCACTAGCATGTAAATTCTAAGATGCAAAAAGTCCCTTGAAACAAGGTGAAATTTCCCAAAAAGCTCCTTCAGTTTTAACTCATCTTTTGTTGCCCAGAAAGCCAATTCTTGCAACAAGAACTCTTAGTATAAGACAAAAAAAATACTTGACAACAAGAAAAAGAAATCAAATGACAACTTCTCCTCAAACTCAAACCAAAAACTAGAAGCAAGAAACTTCACTAAAGCTCCAAAAGATATGACCAAACGAAAATGAAAAATGCAACAAAAACAAAAACAAAACCAAATGTTTTTTGAGTTTTTGAAATGCAAAAAACAAAAAGCAAAACGAATGTTTTTTGGGCTTTTCAGTTTTATAAAACAAGAGCTCAAGAAGACCAAGCACAACTATCCCAATTCAAGCCAAAACGAGACCGAATTTCAAGCACAAACTTCAACTATGCCCCCAAACCTTATAAAGCTAATGATAGCAAGATCAATAAGAGCAACGGAAGACCAAAAACTCAGCCAAGCAGCCTAGACGAATAGTGCAAACTTGCCGCAACAAAAGACTCCAAAGAAGCAAGAAAAGTTCTTTGAAAATTGCAACAAAACCCTAGCCTATGAAAACTCAAGAAAACCAATCGAAAACAAAGCAAAGAACGCAATGCAAAGCACAACACAAAGATAGGAGCGAGTCAATGAGCAGAAGCTCTCTGTTCTGATAAAGCAGAACAGCCAAGAATGCTCAGAAAGCAATCTTGGAACTCAATCCAGGAGTGCCAGCACCAACACGAACACTCTGCCAAAAAGATTAGTTTTCGAACAAACGAAAGAGAAACAAGACTTGAAACCACTTCTGTCACACTCCAGTAAGTACAGAGACTCTGCAGACACAGGCCTCCACAGCCAGAAAAGACCAAAAACACCAGAATCTTAAAATTTCAAAATTTGCCTAGGTATACGCGACCTAGCAGTTATGCAACCAGCGTGTATACGCGTCTGTGTTAAGGAAAACCCGCGTATACGCGGGTCCCTTTATACAAACTCGCGTGTATATGCGACTGTGTGCAGACAAAAAGGCGTATACAAAGAAAGATAATGAAAAACAAAAAAGACAAGTCTGGGAAAGACACCAAGACTTTAGACTGACTGCAAGAAAGAAAACTGGACTGTAAAAGACAGAAAAAACTGTTGGCAACCTACCAAACAGCTGAAACAACCCAACAGGAGAATCACAAGAATGTGATCCCCAGCGGAGTCGCCAGTTCTGTTTCGGGGAATTAACACCCTAGAGGTTGGTTGGGATTCAACCTCCACAGAGCAGGGGCATACTACTTAACAGAGACTCACACAATCATGCACATTCATAAAAACTAAATAGAGCAGAATGAGAGGTTTACCCGTTGGTCCTACGTTTGAAGTAGATCCACGTGGAGTTCAAACTCCCTGCAACCGCCCTTCCTCCTTAACCTGAAATACAAGAAGAAACCAGCACAAAGGACAAGTTGTACAGCATATTTCTACTCTATATGTTAGTGAGATTCATATAAAACATTAAATAAATCATAATGAATGCTTGTATAACAAATATTATTCATACATTAAAGCATACACTAACACGTTTATTTCGGGAACAGCATGATACTTCTGTATTATAAATAGTACGTACAAAAGTAATCAAGAGGAGAGATCACCTGATCCTTCCAAGGCCTTCACAGACCGTCGTCCGGATCCGTCCAGCCCTTGCCTCACTAAGACTCCTTCCAAACTGGTGCACGAGAGATAACATATAAAGGGATGTGTATCTCAAGGAAACAAGGGTTTCCTACAATGAACTGGGAAAGTGCAGGAGGCACGGGGAATCAGACTTGGATAGGGAATACCAACAGAGTATAATATCAATACTTTCTCTCTCCCTTAGGCCATACACATGAGGGCTTTTTATAGTCCCTCCAAGTAGTTTCAGCAGTTGGAAACAGTTGGCCACGGGCTGGGGTGGTTGAACTACCTGAGTAACCATCAACCCAACGCGAAATTAGGGATTTTTATATATTTTTTAATCATTTTAATGGCATACGCGAAAAAGTCTAGCTGTACTCGCGTATACACGCGGAAAAACACGGGCATAGTCGCGTATGGAGGATTTTACACTGTTTTTAAGTGAATTTGTCCAAGTCTATAGGAATGGGTGCCCAAAAAGCCATAAAGCAATCATGAATCATGTCAAAGTGAGAAATGATGCTATAACAAGGATTCGTTAAAGAAACAATTTAAGTAGCAAACAACTTATGGCTTGATGATAAATACAATGATAAGGAAGAAGTTCAATTTGTTTTTAGCATCAATCAGATCTATGATTTTCATGAAGATAATAATGATGATTTGATAGAATTGTTCCTTTCTGAACCTGAAATGTCTGAAGAAATAAGAAATGAACAATACCATGTTGCAGATGAACTTTTAGCACAAAATTTTCAAGAAATATGTACACTCCATTCTTTGCAAACATCATTTGAAAACATTTTTCCCATTCAATCTATCACAAACACTCAGAGTAAGACTATAGAGATTAGTCCGGGAAAAAAATTGAATATTAGCACTCACCTAGACTTATCTCAGGAAGAAAAATTGATTCAATTATTGAGGAAGTATCAAAAAGCATTTGCTTGGGACTACACCGATATGCACAGAATCTACCCCGAAACATGCACTCACCATATTTACACAGATAATAAAATAAAACTAGTGAGGCAACCATAGAGAAGAATGAATCCCATTCTTCAAGATATTGTTAGAGAGGAATTACAAAAACTATTGAAAGTTAATTTTATTTATCCTATCTTTGACAGTCAGTGGGTATCCCCATTGGTAGTAGTGCCCAAGAAAAATGGCAAGTGGAGGATTTGTGTTGATTATAGGCAATTGAACAAAGCAACCCTCAAATATTATTTCCCACTACCATTCATCGACCAAGTACTAGACACATTAGCTGGGAAATCATCATTCTCTTTTCTTGATGGTTTCAGTGGCTATAACCAGATCAGGATAGCCTTAGAGGACCAGGATAAAACCACTTTTACTTGTCCCTGGGGCACTTATGCCTATAATGTTTTACCATTTGGACTTTTTAACGCTCCAGCTACATTTCAGAGAGCTATTTTAGCTATTTTTGCTGATTTAGTTCATGAGTGTGTTGAAGTTTATATGGATGATTTTTCGGTGTATGGTAATTCATTTGAGCATTCATTAGAAAATCTTGAGAAATTTTTGAAGAGATGTATTGAAGCTAATCTGTCCTTGAGCAATGAAAAGTGTTTTATGATGCTAAATGAAGGGATAGTATTGGGTCACTATATTTCTTCTCAAGGCATTAAAGTTGATCCAGCAAAAATTCAGATCATTGTCAATTTGCCAATTCCGAAGACTCAAAAAGAGGTAAGAAGTTTTCTTGGGTATGCAAGCTATTATAGAAGGTTTATTGAACATTTTAGCAAAATAGCTCTACCTCTGTTTAAACTTCTAGCAAAAGATACACCTTTCAACTGGAATGAAGATTGTCAGAAAGCTTTTGAAACACTCAAAGAAAAACTATCAACCACACCAGTCTTAAAAGGACCTAACTGGACCCTACCTTTTCACATCTTTGCAGATGCATCTGATACTGCAGTAGGTGCTTCATTAGGCCAAAAAGAAGAGTCTTTCAATTATGCTATCTATTTTATCAGTAAAAATCTAACACCTGCAGAATTAAACTACACAGTCACTGAAAAAGAAATGCTTGCAATCATACACGCTGTGAATAAATTCCGACATTATATAACTGGTTATGAGGTTTTTGTACATACTGACCACTCTGCCATTAAATATCTAATGAACAAACCAATCACTAATGGCAGAGTTACCAGATGGCTGTTATTACTACAGGAATTTAATATTACAGTGTTAGATAGACCAGGTAAGGAGAATCAGGTGGCAGATTTTCTTTCTAGACTCCAGAACTCAGGTGAGATTGTTCCGGTTGAAGATTCTTTTCCAGATGAAAATCTATTTGCAATTTCAGTAGTAGATCCATGGTATGCTGACTTAGCCAATTATTTGTCCACAGGAAAGACACCTCCATATTTTACTACAAAGGAGAAGAAGAGGCTCATCAAACAAAGTGCTAGATATTCATGGATCAATGGAGATTTATTTTACACCAGTTATGATATGATTATTAGAAGATGTGTAAGAAATGATGAAATAATTGATATTTTAAAATCTTGTCATGACGAACCGTGTGGTGGGCATTTTGCAGCAAAGAGGACAACATTCAAGATTCTCAGCCTTGGCTACTATTGGCCATCTATTTTTAAGGATTCGAAGAAGTACGTGAAGAGTTGTGACAGTTGTCAAAAAATGGATAGACCCACAGCTTCAGATGAAATGCCACTTCAGCCCCAAGTACATTTAGAGCCATTTGAAAAATGGGCTCTAGATTTTGTAGGTCCCATCAATCCACCATCAAAGGGTAAAAAGTACATCCTAGTATGTACTGATTACGTGACAAAATGGGCTGAAGCAAAAGCATTAGTCCGAGCAACAGATCAAACAGTGGTAAACTTTCTCTTTGAAGAAATTTTTGTAAGATATGGAGTACCTAGGGAGATAGTCATAGATCAAGGTACTCAGTTCACTTCAAGGTTGGTTCAAGATATCACAGAAAAATATAAAATCAAGCACAGAAAAAGCACACCTTACCATCCACAGGCCAATGGCCAAGTGGAATCAACAAATAAAACCTTGGAGGGAATTATTACTAAAACAGTAGCAATGAACAAAAATAATTGGGAGGAAAAGCTCAAAGATGCACTGTGGGCTTACAGAATTACGTGGAAAGACACTACAGGATTTACACCATATCAGCTGGTGTATGGCAAAGAGGTAATGCTTCCTATCGAATTTCAGATACATACTTATAAAATGGCTGCAGATTTAGGAATTGATCTCAATGAAGCACAAAAGGAGAGAATTATGCAATTGAACCAGTTAGATGAGATGAGGCAGCAAGCAGAAGAGAGAACAATCCTAATGCAGAAACAAAGGAAGCAGTGGCATGATGCACACATTAAAAAGAAGTAGTTTAAAGAAGGAGACTGGGCTTTACTCTTTGACTCTAAATTCAGAGATCATAAAGCCAAATTTACAACACATTGGATGGGCCCATATGAAATAGTTCAAGCATATGAAAATGGATCGGTCAAACTTACTACAATTGATGGAGAAGTCAACACCTTTATTGTCAATGGACACAGGCTGAAACTCTATCATAAGCCCATCAGCAAGGAAGATTTTATTCAAACTGTATCTCAGCAAAAGGAGGTTGAGATATCACAGCCTTCAGCTGTGATATCTCTACCTTAGTCATTTCAATTTAAAAAAAAAAAACACATAAAAAAAAAATAAAAAAAAATAATAATAATAAATAAATAAATAAATAAATAAATAAAATAAAACAAAATAAATAAATAATGGTTTAGATGTGAAAACCAGACTCTGGCACACTCTAAACCCGAATTCTTACTGGAAAACCAATCATTTGGTTGGTAAGAATTCCTTGTTCTACTTGTTTACTGTTTTTCATCAATTCAATAATGACTTGAAGACAAGTCAAACACTTAGTGGGGGAGAAGAATCAGTGGTTTTTCTCTTTCCTATTTCATCTCCTCATTTTTAAATTTTCAAGAAATTTGTTTCAGTTATTCAGTATTTCAATAAAAGAGCTACTTTTTTTCTAATTAGAGGGACCTGTTTAAGCAATGAGATATGCAGTGGGACCTGTTCAGAAGACTATGTCAACATTACCAATATGCAGTGGGACCTGTTCAGAAGACTATGTCAACATTACCAATATGCAGTGGGACCTGTTCAAAAAGACTATTTCAACATTACCAATATCAGAGGGGCCTGTTAAAGATTGCATTAAAGATACATCAGGCTACTTCAACAAAGTTTTCAAAGGTTGCTTATCATCAGAATTCTAAGGCTACATCAACACCAAGGATAAAAGAAGCTTCACAAACATGGTTCTTCATATTTTAAAGGGACCTGTTATATTCAATTTCAGAGGGACCTGTTATATTCAATTGCAGATAAACATGGTTCTTCAGATTTTAAAGGGACTTGTTTTATTCAATTTCATTTCAAAGGGACCTATTTTGAAAAATAAAGATCATTCATACCTGTACAAACAGATCAGTCACACCTGTGCAAGCCAAATCAGCATTCTGTCAGCCAACAAGCGTAAAGTATTGTTGAAATTTTCATTTTTTTTAACATTTAAAATTCTTAAATTATTTTAGTGTTCAAAAATGATAATTATTATTGCTTGTTATCAATTTCAAAAATCCTTATATCCATAACCTTTGTAATATTTCCTATTCCTTCTGCCTATTTCTAAATGATCATTTCCATTCATACCTTAGCCTATTTTTATTTCCTATTCCTACTACGCTCTTCAAGCCTTTTCATAAACCGCTCTTCAAAAACTCATCATTTTTAAATCTGACCTCTGTCAATAAAAGTACCAACAAGTAGTGGTCTTAATAGACACTCAATGAAGAGTCCGCTCAATAGAAAGACATTTGTAAAACGCATGATTGCATTCATTTCGACTGATGGAGTTACAAAAACAATGCTCTGACCCAAATTTGCTTATGGAATGTATCTGTTATCATCACACGATTTTTATCATGATTATGCTTCTATAAATCAGTACTGCTCCTTTGTATTCATGATTTGAATGCGCCGTCCGACCTATGATAGTAAGACTATGTTCTCTGCGTTATCATATGACATCAAGAAAAATGAAGGTCGGCTGTTGAATTTTTATTTCTCTGAGTTCATAAAGTTAGTTAAAGAGTTAATTTTCAGACTCTAAGTTTCTTAAGGAGGGCCGAGATAGCAGGTGCTAAAAAAAAAGAAAATATAGCAGACAGGCTTATCCAGAGTTTTTCTTTACTTCCGCCCAAAATCTGAGGAAACAACTCAGGCAATTGAAGAAGTCAGCTCAGAAAATTGAGGACGTTAACCAGGTCAGCTCAGTGGAATGCAGGAAAAGAGGTAACAAGTTGAAAACCCTGATTGAATTTTTTAGCATAAAAAAAAAAGGGTTAGAACAGAGATTTTTTTTTAAATGACCAATAGAGCAGAGCCCGAAAATTTTGATAGTTCAGAGTATCATGAATACTGTGTCAAGATTTTAGAGGAAAAACACCGGTTGCCTTTTCTACAGAAATTTAATGGAAATAATGAAGAGTTTACGAAGAAATTTGCATTTTCCTTCAATGGAGAGAAAGCTTTAGTAGGAAATGTCTCTTTTAGAATTTCAGAGGATATAATAGCACAAACATTGGAAATCAGTCCTGAAGGAGAAAAGTATTTCAAAACCAAGCAATTTAGGGAAAAATCATGGACTCGGTTTATGTCCAGGTCAAGGGTTTCTTCTGTTAACTGGAAAAAGGGTGTTCCTAGAAGCTGGTTAATTCACCCATGGGATGAGATGGTATACATTATTCAAAAATTTGTTACATGTGAAGGACGTTATAGTATAGTATACCTCTATCACATAAAACTTCTACTTGAAAGGCCAATGCACTATCAATCTGCCCTATTTTCTCTTACAAAGTCTGACTAAAATGTCGAAGACTATTCAGAAACACAAAGGTAATGAAGATAGGAGTTTATATCATTTTGGCTTGATCAAAATACTAATTGAATCTGAGTTGCAGAGGAGAGGAAAAACATGGAAATAATTTTTAATTGACAATCAAATCAAAGATAGAGAAGAAGAACAGGAGAAGCAAGGAAGCACAGAATTGATGATTGATATTCATGAAGAAACCCCTGAGCTTAAATCAACCAATGTTCCTCAACCGAGCAGTAGTGTAAGGAAAAGAAGGCAGAGGCAAGACGCTGCCAAGAGAATTGAAAAAGATAAAATCTTCACTACTTATAAGAGAAGATCAAGGAGAATGAAAAGGAGTCAAACACAAGATGATCAACCAGAGCAGAATGCAAGTACACCAATGGAAATTGAAAGCAGTGAGTCAGAACAAGAAGCAGAGATGCAAACTGAAAGAAATAAGAAAGAAAGGAAGAACCAGTACCTACAAATAAGAAGCAGAAAAGGTTAGAGAAACAGATTGAAAAGATGAAATAGGAATTGATGGAAGCAAACATGTTAGAGAAGGTCATAAAGAAGGAAAATGAAATGTTGAGAGCTCAGAGCAAGAAGATACAACAGAAAAATGAGAAACTGAAGAAGAAAGTTAAAGAACTTAAGACTGATCAAACTGAAATATGCAATTGGGCAACAAAATGGTACACTGAGAAAAAAATTCTCAAGGAAAAATATAAGAATATGAAACATCAATCCCAAGTTCAGAAGAATGCCCGAGTTCAGAAGAATGTGGATGTATTGTTACAAGTAGCAGAGACACAAGCAGAAACAGAATTTAAAGGGAGCAAATCAGGATTAGCATGAGGACATGCTAAATCATTGAGTTTGGGGGAGATGTTGGTACTATTTTATTGCTATCCTTTTCTTCTAAAAATCCATCATTTATCTATCATTTTCCTCCATAAACTCCCCATAAGTTCATTGAAATTGATTAATGAAGCATTATAATTGTTATTTTACATTAAATTTAATTTATGGGTTTTTATGTTAAAAATTGGAATTTTTCAACAAAATTACGAGATTTAATGACTTCCTGTAATCAGTTTATGTTGTGACATGTGGCATGGCAGGAAAATCGAAACAGAAGGCAAGGACGTGATCTAGGATGTACATACATGGTGGAAAATCTATTTAGCATCGAATTTGGAGCTCCTGAATATATGGTCAATGACGGTCAAACTCAGCCTATTCAGCAGAAAAATCAGAAGTCATAATGAATGTACTTGATCTTTTGCTTAAGATTAGGAACTCTAAACTGATTCGAACTGTTTTGGAATCAGTTAGGATGAGGGAGGAAAAAAAATAGCCTTTTGGTTGTAAATTTTAATAAATAGGAGGATTTTGATTAGAGAGGAGGCTAGAAGAAAAAGACATTGAAGAAAGCAGACTTAAGACTGTAAGTGTATTCCAGAACTCTGTTTTGAATGTAATCTATTCTCAGAACTTAATGAAAGGCAGAATTTCATCAATTACGGTGTTTATGAGTTAACGGTCTTATCACTTGAAGTTTATCAAAGTGTGCCATCAGAGCGTGGAAGGGCCCTACGTGAGGATTGGTACACTTTCTTTTATGTTTTATGTTTCATAGAATTTAGTATTCATATCTGAACAACGTTTTATTCCATTTCATTGCTTGTGAGTTCATTAATTTAATTAGAAGTTCTTGTGATTGTTATTTTATGATTCATAGTAGTAGCTTGAAAATTTAACTGCAAAATTATTGAATAAGTCCTTGTAAAAGGTTTAATCGAGCATTGAATTTCAAAATATTTCTATGAACTCTGTTTTTATGAATTCGATTTTTAGTATGCCTAGAGTGTTATTTTAAAGGAGTTTTTGTGAATTATATCTTTGTAAGAAGATTAAAAACTCAGATTAGTAACACTCTGTCTTTGGATCAGTAGATTAAATTAGATAACATAAGCATTTAAAGTGTGAAAGGAACTACATTTCAAGCTCTTGTAAGAGAGTGTTAGAGCTTGTCACAGTAGGCAATCATTTAGACAAATAGAACAGATCCTTTTAGGTCTATAAATATTAGACGTGCCTCTAAGACTACCTACCTTGGTCGACATTAAATTGAGTCTAATCTAGAATCCTATTTACAACAATCATATTCTAACACCCCATCAACTTCTCCTAATCAAATGAATGTGATCAGCAAAGAATCATCTTCTCTATAGAGCTCAACCTTGACACCATTTTAGGATCCCTTTCAACATGTATTTGAAACTGATGAAAGTATTCAGGAAATTTTTTCATCGAATGAATTACCATGGGATGATCTACATCATCGATATTCTTTTTTCCTAATCAGTTTGAAAATGATTTTTCGTCTATTTTTACAATTTATTATGTCAAGGAACCACATAATCCCACATCGATTACACATTCAGATTCTGAAAAAAAATTGGGAAATATTTCTACAACAGTTCCTATTGACATATTGATTAATCCTGGAATTATTGAAAACATTCATATAGATGCTTCTTGTTTGATGGAAGAGATTAACACTTACAAAGCCCTATTTCAATAATTTTGAGACATTTTTGCTTGGTCTTACGAAGAGATGCCAGGTGTTGATCCTAAGATTGTAATTCATGAAATTAAGACATACCTAGATGCCAAGCCTATTAGACAGATATTACGTCCAATACATCCATGGAAAGATGCAGTAATCAAAACTGAAGTTGAGAAACTATTACGAGCAGGATTAATTTGCCATATTCCTTTGAAGGATTCGGTATCTAACATAGTTCCTGTTATGAAGAAACAAGGGACTATCAAAGTATGTCTTGATTATAGGGACATTAACAAGGTGTGTCCAAACGAAAACTGTCCTACGCCCTATATCGATCAATTTTTTTAATGATTGTGCCGGAAATGAAATATTCTCATTTATGGATGGTTTTTCTAGCTACAATCAAATCAACATACTCCCTGTTGATCCACCTAAAACAATTTTTATATGTCCTTGGGGCATATTTTCATATTGCAAGCTACCTTTTGGACTAAACAATGCTGGTGCAACTTTTCAAAGAGCTATGTATTATGCTTTTCATGATATCAAACATATTGTATAGCCTTATTTGGATGACTAACCTACTCATTCTTTACGTAGAGAATATCATACTATACAATTACGAGCAATATTCATGAGATGTAGGCTTTACGAAATTCATTTGAATCCACATTACAATCAAGATGATTAATTGGGTTCATCATTTGGAAATATGGCATTCGTATCGATCCATCAAAGTTCGAGGCATCAATTTACCTCCTCCTTCCACTCTTCACCAACTCTAGAGTTTGCAAGGGAAAGAAAACTTTTTAGGTAGATTTATCCCAAACTATGTTGAGTTAATAAAAAAATTTACCAGGTTGTTGAAATAAAATGTTCCATTTATTTGGGATGAGATTGAGATAAATTTTTTGATGCACTTAAAAACGTGTTGACCCATGCACCGTTATTGCATCCACCCAATTACCACCAGGATTACTTTTTATACTTATCTACCTCTGATTCCATGATTAGAATGGTTTTGGTTCAGGAGGATGAATCTCACAATGAACATGTGATATATTACCTAATTCGAAATCTCAACCCGATGGAAATCAAGTATTCACATGTGGATAAATTGGCATTGGCGGGAGTTCAAGCTGCCCAATGATTTCGTCATTACATATTGTTATGCAAAACCATAGTGATATATAATTGTAACCCGATGATGTACATATTGAAAAAACAATTGCTCGAGGGCAAATACTCCAAATGGATTGTCATCCTGTGAGAGTTTGATTTGGAATTTGAGAAGTCCAAGTCAAAGAAATCGCTAGTGTTTGTCAAACTTATGTGTGACTTTCCCAATACTGAGTCCAAAATAGTGGTAGAGAATCCTATCGCGGATGAATTTTTGTTTCTAATCAGTACTTTAGACCCTTGGTATGGAGATATAATTATATATCTTCAAACCCAAACCTTTCGCCTAGAGCTTTCATGATCAGAACGATGGAGAATCCAATACCAATCCCAGCAATACAATATTGTTAGAGACACTCTTTATCATCATGGTGCGGATTATATTTTTCGACGTTGCATAACTCACAAAGAGGCTGAAAGGGTTGTGAATGATTTCCACTCTGGAGCGTGTAGTGGTCATATTTCTGGGTTTGCCACAACCCAAAAGGTATTGCGCACTAGTTATTTTTTGTCGTCTTTATTCAAATATTGTATCATTGTGGTCCAAAAATGCCCTAACTGCCAAATTTTTGATTTAAATATGCATGCACCTCCATCTCCTCTTCACCCAATCATTTCTTTCGGTCCTTTTTCGAAATGGGCATCGATTTCATTACATGTAACCCTCACTCGGACGGGCGGCATGGGTATATTATTCTCGCCGTAGATTACTTTACCAAATGGGCCAAGGCGATGCCTATATTCGTGGATGGTGGAAAAATTGTAGCTATTTTCATATTAAATCATGTGATTTCTCAATTCGGTGTCCCTCAAGCTATTTTTAAGGACCATGGGATCCATTTTCGAAATATTATGATGATCGAAGTTTCTGATCAAATTGGCCTATGCCAAGATAATTCTACTCCGTATTACCCACAGGATAATGTTCAGGTTGAAGCCGTCAACAAGGTTTTAACCACCATGATTAAACGGATTTTCGAGACTCATAAATCTAATTGGAATACCATGTTTTTTCAGCATTATGGGCATATCGTACCTCTGCAAAAACTACTACAGGGTTCACTCCTTTTCAACTTGTCTATATTTTAGAAGTTGTGTTACACATTGAATGTGAAATATTGTCACTCAAATTAGCCATTGAGTTGTTACCAACTACCTCTGAAGAGGAGAAACACTTTTTATACTTAGCACAATTATATGATACTTGGTGCACCATTGCATTGGCTATCGAAGCTCAGAAGAAACGTGTGAAAGCTCAATATGATCCAAGTGTTAACCCTCGCATTCATTCAGAAGGTGACCTAGTTTTAGTATATGATAAAGCTAACGACAAGCTAAGGGTTGGTAAATTCGAATAGATGTGGCATGGTCCCTATATTTTCAAGCATGTGCTCAGCAAAAGGAGCCTATGAATTAATTTATTATGATAGGTTCTATTTAGATAATCATATAAATGGTCTTTATATTAAGATATATTATGCATGACTTTTCGTGTGAAGATCTCTCTTGTACAATAGTTACATTTTAGAAAAGTGTACCTTATATTAGACAAGTGTGCCTAGATAATTTTTTGTTGTTACTACTATCACTACTTATCTTGATTACTCATGATATTTCCAATGTCGACATCCCTTCAAACGTACATTGGTTTTTCTGATGGCGTCTGTCGTAGTACACAGAACATCTCTTCTGCGGCTTGGGTTATTCATTCACCCACTGATGAATTAGTTTCTATTCATGGGATATGCCTTGGTCAAGCAATAATAATATTGCAAAATATAGCGCAGTCATTTATTTATTATCTGATGCCATTACATTTGGTATTCGACATTTGATCTTTAGGTTGGATTCACAACTCATTGTATTACATTTAAACAGAGTTTATGCTATTAGAAATCCAGTGTTGTTAAGATTATTTTTGAAGGTTCGTCTCTTGGAACGATAATTTGATTATATTGAATATCAACATATTTCAAGAAATTTAAACACATTGGCTGATGAATTAGCTATTCGAGTTTTAAATAGACATCTACAACATTAAAAAAAGTAAATCAAAACAAAATTCAATCCATTTTGAACAAGATACTCAAAGAATGATAGTAATATCATTAGGATAGATAAGTTTGTGTCCAAAAAATATTACATCGTCTGTGATCATAGGTTCAAACACCTTATGATCTAAAAGATATTGATACAAAAAACAAAATTTCGATCTACATTGACCATCAACTATCCATTATGATGGTCATGATAAGAAACTATAGCACGCGCCACCTTGCACAGAAATCTCCTTAGTGGACCTGGAATAACAGTCACGTGTCTCTGGAGCCTGAGAGGGATATCATTGGTTCCTGTCTCAGGAATATCAATGGTCAACCTCTTGAGGTTGTGCTCCATCTCTTCCAGAATCTCGATTGCATCATCTTGTGGAGGTGCTACGGGTTGTGCCTCTCGCCTATCAAAAGTGCTGCTGGTCATATCGGACCGACATCTACCTTTAAAATTTTTGTCAATATTGGAAGATAAAAAAATAAAATAAAAATTACATTAAAAACTTCAAAATGATTCACTAATGTGACTCATCCCAGTGTGCCCCTGGTGGCAAGGATTTTTCAGGATCACCTCTATAGTCCATTCCCGCATAAGGAAAGTCTTCAATAGTGAAGACCTGATGCCTGAGCCACATGAAATAAGTCGGAGTGAACCGAACTACTGAACTACCCTTGCCACCATGGCGATCCATCAGTGCTACCCATCGCACCATACAAGGTTCCTGAGGAGTTCTGAGATCCACTAGAATCAGTTGAGAATCAAGAAGTGGAATTATCTCTAGAGAAAATGAGATAAGAATGGAACCGTATCCGAAGTTTTTTAACGTCCCATTTTTTTCTCTAGTTAATTGGCCCTTCATATTGGCCAATACTCCTTCACTCCAGTTGAATACTGTCCCTCTAAAACACTCAACTGCAGTTTGCATTTGTGCTTTGGTAGCCACATTATGAGCTCCACTCTCGCATAACCTGGTCACTGTGAATGCTATGATTTTAATCTCCAATCGCAATATGGTTTTGATGTCTATGCAACCATCCTTCAACTCTGTAGTATTGCTACAATAATGAGCCTTGTAGCTAGCAGTGGGAAGACCTCCTTGTCTAGTCCCAAGTAAGGAAATTTTTCTCCCTTTTCGAGGTAATCCAGTAAGGAAGTATATGTCTGCTAGCTCAATCTCAAGCCGATGGTCACCAATTATGAAACATTTATCTTGTACGTCCCATGCATTCATAAGCCAAGTCATTAGCTCAACTTGTGCCTTCATTCCCTGAATAGACCAAAACTTGTACAACCCACAGTTTTTCAATGCACGCATGGTTGCTTGATCATCCATGTCTTTTTTTTATATGAGCTCATGTTCTCTTTCCCGCCATTCCAACATGGTTAAAAGGCCTACAAATCAACAAATTAAACAATTAAAATAATTTGGAGAAAACTTGAACCATTTTTTATGAAGAAATATAAGTTTTCAAAAATTTCATGACACATATGTAGGTTTTGTGTGCAGACAATGTGATCGTTCGCACGCGCTCCATAGAGAACCCGCAGCAGCCTGAGGATTTTTCTTTTAAAAAATCACTGCGGTGTGTAGTTGTCACATGGAGAACCCGCGCACCCCCAAGGGCTGATTTTGAAACATATTTTTCTCCTAAAAAATCCAATGAAAGCTTAAAAGAAGAAATAAAACCACTAAAAACGTAGCTAAGGATGATGTGGATTACATGGTTATGATGGTTCAGGCAATGAACAGTCGGTTCTTCTAATATCAGCTCCAGAAGTTTTTGGCCAAAAGCTCTCTATGCACTATTCTGAAGACAAAAGGTGAAAATGACTTATTTTAACTAATTTTTATAGTTTTTAATGAATAAAATGTTATTATTTTATTTATTTTTTACTTTTAAAAGGTAAAATCTAAATATTTTTACTTTTTGAAAATAGATATTTGTAATCTTTTGAGTTTTTGTGCAGGATACATGATTTTTGGTGCAAAGAATTATTTTGAAATCGAGTATACTTTTATCACTTTTTCAGGCTCTCTAAAAATACAAAAAATTGAAACCCTGTAGTCCTCTTTTAAGCCTTTTTATACTATTGAAACATGAAAATATCACTGATTACTTGATTGTTCGAACTAGTTAAAGTAAGTGAACAGTCATCCATTCAGTATAAGTTTACCCCTTCTCTGGATTGAACTGGACAAATTACGAAAAAGGTATACGTTGACTAATCATGGTCAATAGAGTTCTCTCCTGCATTATTTTATCCTTTTCTAGGCTTGAGGGAATAAATTTATGAAAAATAAAAAACCATGGACTTTACTTATGTTTTTCTTCAAACTCCCTAAAACTGAAAAATGCCAAGTTATTCCTATAATGGACTCGTTAAAATTTAACAGTAAAGGACCTGTCGATCACAACAGGACTGAACCACTCCTTCTTAGAGTATGATTTTAATACTAATATGGACTCATCCAATGGATGAGCTTACACAAACAAGCAAATGAAATCCTCCTCAAGATTGATAAAAATAAAGAGGTACTTTCCAGTAATGGTGGAGAAAAAGAGAGAAAAAGAATCTAGTCGTCATCCTTATTTAGAAAGAATCATGTCACTCTTGAACACGACACTTTGTTACACTTGTATTTGGGTTGGGAAATACTTTTTCTAACAGTTAATCGAACCACATTGGAAGTCTTCAGCCAGTTTCTAGGTATTAGCTTTAGGTCAAATTCTTCCAAACCATCTACAGTGCCGTTATGTTTTCAACAGAAAGTTCAATAAACCATTCATTGAAAACATTTGTCTCCATTGACGTTGACCATCCCTGAGTCTACTTTTGATGTAATATTGAAACCATATATGTACCAGAACATTTAGTTAGTTTTGATCTAAGTATAGGAATGCCTACCCAAGTGATGACATATATATTTGCATTGAATGTTTTTCTAGGTTTTGGACCGGTGTCTCCAATCCAATCCTCTAAATGATAAATCACTTCACTTTTTAGAAAAACTCTCAGACTTTGCACTTTAGGGGAAATCGGTTACACATCATTTCATCACCGTGACATTTGGCTATTCATATGGGTCCATCACCATCCATATCATGTTCCCTTAGAGGTCAAAAACACTCATGTTCATGAATCAAGTCTTGGAAATTGGAGCAAATCTCTGTAAAACCCTTAAAATTCTACCTGTGCAGTTTTCCTAGCCTTTCCTTGCACATGCGCTGATGTTTTGTCCATTAACTACGGTGACTCCCGCACTATTTTCCACTAAAACCTGTGCACCACCATGAAAAGAAAGTAAAATAAAAAAATAAATTCTAGAAGCCTATTTGGTCGAATATTCCCCCAACTAGAAGCCTCTAGAGTCGCACCAGTTCGAGCTTTATCCCTCCACTCATGGAAGCTTATCCCTTGGTCCATGGAACTCAAATCCCTTCATGAGAGGAATCCATCCCCCTTTTTATGGAACTAAAACTACCTCCATTTCCCTATAAAATGAGCTCAAGTTTCAGGTTTAAGGGTAGATACCAATGTGATTAGAGACTAATCTATATAGTTTCTAAGCTAAAGAGATTTCATAGAATGCATACTTTCTACACTAGTGAGTTGTTGTTGGCATAAGGAAGATCACACCTTTGTGTCCATAACTCCATGTTTGTATTCTAGAGATTAAGGCTTATCATACTAAAGGAGAACGATTTTTTAGGACTCCGGGAGAAATATGTACAACATTAAGGCATCAAGTTGTAATATTACTCTTTTTATTTAAGATAATACATATGGATCTATTTTTCTCATTGCTTTGTTTCTATGTTTATTGGAATAATTTCAATACTTAGACTCCTTGATCACTAAGTTCGATTAGTATTTTTTTATTATTATTTGTTGCAGATGATTTGATTATTTGTCTTGTCTTTGATTGCACGTTTGACTCATTGGAGAACTACTTTGGAGCGACAGGACAAAAGGCTACATCAAACGTTTGGATTTCAAGGTAGGAGCATGTCCTCTCTACTTTACTATTATAATAATATTGACATGCAATTAATCTATATGAAGAGGTATTCAAATGGATATTTGTGTCTAGTTACTCGTTGGAGTACTAGGGAGATCGCTCTTGTCTGCAAGAGGGATTAATCCACGTAACAAACCGTTTCCTTCCCCAAAATGTAATGTTTCCATTGGCAGCACGCCTGCACAATGGAATACATTTCTTTGTCATAAGTGGAATACTTACGGGCTGTGTAGGACAATGTCTCACTATGATATTCCATTGGATTCCCTTGTTGAGTAAGAACTGCCCCAATAGCATAGTCAGAGGCATATGTCTTGATCTCAAATGGTTGTTGCAAGTATATTAATGTGAGCACTAGGGCTGAGCAGAGGCGATGTTTCAATTCTACAAACGCCTTCTATTGATATTCTGACCAAAAGAAATTTTCTTTCTCTCCTCCCTCGGTGACTTGACTCAAGGGCTAAGTGATATGAGAGAATCCCAACATGAACCTGCGGTAGAAATTAGCAAGACCCAGAAAGTTGCGCAGCTCTGTTAGAGTGGTTGGGGACAGCCAATCCTGAATTACTTTGATCTTAGTTGGATCCACATGCACCCCCATTCATCAATAATGTATCCCAGATACTGAACCTGGGTCATGCCAGAAGTGCACTTCTCCAAATTAGCACAAAAATTGTGTTTCTGTAGTGTTTGGAGGACTTGTCGGATGTCGTGGAGGTGCTCTTCCCAAGTTTGGCTGAAGATCAAGATGTCATCCAAGTACACTACTACAAATGAGTTGGTGAATGGTTGAAAGATGTCTTCGATCAGCCTCATGAAGGATGTGGGAGCTCGTCAACCCAAAAGGCATGATCAACCACAGTGAAAAGGCCCTCCTTGGCTTTGAAGGCAGTCTTCCACACATCAGAGGGTTTGATTGGTACCTAGTGATACTCATACTTCAAGTCGATATTGCTGAAATATTTCACCCCTTTGAGGAGCCACATCCATTTTTGTCCATTTTTTTCTCGTGCGGAGGAGCCCTGTCTGGAGGTCATGGCCACAGTTTTATTATTTCCCTGGGGGTGGATCATCAGGAAAACAAATTTCCTGGTTTTGGAAATGAGCTTACTGCATTGTTTTGGAGTAACCAAAGAGATAGTTGCAGGAGGTGGTACCTGTGGTATCCTGTACAACTTATTACCCAAAGTAACAATAACATCGTGAGGTCGGGACTCATACACATCATTTCGCTTCCACAAGTATGGTTGGCCTAATAATACATCACAAACATCAAGAGAATAAATTTCACATAATACCTCATCTGTGAAGGGCTTGATGCTATAGGGAATCATGTCCTTGGTGAATCCACCTGATGGTGTACGGTTGTGGGTGTGTTGTGGTCGGTAAGCCCAAATGCTTCACAACCTCTGATGAAATGATGTTCTTTTGGCTCCCATTGTCGACAATGAACTGTAGCAGGGAACCCTTTACCCACATCTGAGAGTGGAAGAGATTCTCCTCCTCATCCTCTGTATCTTTTGGTTCCTTATTTTGGATCTTTGCAGTGGAAATGGTGGCATTGGGCTCCATATCAATAATTTTATTCCATTTTTCATTCCCCTTGTTGAGTTCTAATTCAGAGTCGGAGCATGCATCCAATTCAGAAGCCCTCATCTCGGCCACCAGTGACTTCTTGGCCCGACACTCATTTGTGTTGTGAGTGTAGCTCTTATGGAACTCATAGCAATTTCCCATGTCCTTCTTCGACTTCGTGGGGTTGTTCTATACTTGCGACTTCGGTAGGTTATCTTAGGCCACCATGCCTTAGCTTTGTCCTTTTTTTTGCACTTTGGGGGTGTTATTGTCATTATTTGCATACTTCCACCATGGATAAAAACACATTTTTCATGTGCATATTAGGTGTCCCACTCTAAAGACTTTTTAATCATTCCATTAGTTCATGATATAAAATTGTTCCATTGGTAGTTTTCCTTGTCAATAAGCTTCATTCTCCCTCAGAAGATCATATTGGTTGACTCATTCTCATGTCTCCTTGAGCATAACAACACCTATGGAAATGTTCTTTTCACTTGGAAGTCTTTTAAGTCAAAATCTCATTCATGAAAGTCGGGTCTAAAGTAGTCCCATTAGGTCTTTAGGTTTTTATATTTCTCAAGGTCACTCCTTCATTTCAGATGAGGTCAACACATATATGAGAGGGAGTAAATAATATCATCATGATGTAATTATCATACTTCCAAAGTTGTATTTTTTCAATTTAATGATTTTTATATCAAAATGTCATTTTGATATAAAATTCAATATGTAATTTATTTATATTTTTCCGATTGTAATTTTATGTTCTCATATGTAATAAATTCAATCCGAAGCTATCAAATGCAATCATGCCTGGCCTAAGTGGAGCAAAGAAAACCAAACTCCATGTTTGATCAACCTGCAATGCCAAAAGTTAGAAAGTTAAAGAGTATCAGTGCCAAAGTCCAAAGGGAAAAGTGAAACATTAGAAAAGTGGGTGATTAAAATTAAAATTTCAAATCCACTATGCTATAAATCCTTTCAAAACACCTCAAAGAAATTCATTGTTTTCATTCATCCATCAGAAGTTCCCAGCAAAGGAGAAATTTTAAGATTTTTGAGAATTTTGGTTCAAATTTCAGGGGCGTTGTGTGTTCGCACTCAGGCACTGCGTGTTTTCTTAGGCGATGCACATTTTTATAGAGGCCTTGTGCATTTTTCCGATAATTCCAGACCAAATTACACAGGCGATGCGCGTTTACCCGTGGTCATTGTGTGTTTGCCTAGGCGCTGCGCGTACCTCCAGAACAATGCGTGTTTGCACAGGGAGGGTTTCAAAAGGTTTCACAAACTCCAAGTAAGCTTCACTTCCTTACAAATTTCTCCAAAGAGCCTTAAATCAATAAGTGGACCCTAAAGACACCTCTCCTCTAATATATTTGGTTTTCCATAGGAAAATTGAAATGTTTGTTGCTATGAAACCCTAGTGTGTATTTCCTTCCCATTTTCATGCATCATATCCATATTCATGTCCCTAAACACATATCAGTCATAAATATTGTTAAATCCTAGGGTTTTCATAGACCTAGGTTTTCATTTACATTCATTCCCTCCATTTTTCTAAGCTAGTCATCTCATCTCTCAGTCCCTTCACCTCATTCCATTTACCCTAGGGTTTCTAAAGTCTCAAAGTTCATAATTTATGAAGAGGAGGATAGAAATGTTAGTGAGGAACAAACACCAAAGAAACATAACCACAAAGGAGGGAAAATCATCAGATATGAACCTATAACCATAAAAGAGCTCATGGCTTCTCCTCTCACTGTGTCATGTTTTAAACAGGTTGGTTATTTTGAGTTTTGTGAGAAAGTGCAGTAAATTCAGTATCAGCCTATGTTGACAAGGTTTTTCATTACAAATATTCATGATAGGTAGGTCACTCTTGCTGGGGTCACTTTTTCCATGTCCACTAATGCCATTTCAGCTGCTACAGGGATCCCTAATGTGGGAGAGAAATGGTTTAAAAAAGGAAACCTTTATTAGAGCTACTATGAACCATATCTCAAACCTAGATACAAGGATGACAAAAAGACCATTTTCCCTTTCTCTCATATCCTTGACCGATATGTCCTTATGATGAAAATAATCATCAAATAATTCACCTATGAAGGGAGATTTTCTCGACTTTATTCATATCATATCTGACTCCTCATGCACTTCACTAGAGTCAGAATGCTTCACATACCCTACTATATCTCCCGCAACATTGACAAGATGGAATATATTGTACAAAATAGGGATTATAATCATCAAATTCAAAGTCTTTTCCATCACTCCCTTATCAAGATGATATTCATGCATCATCTTGAGAAAAAAGAAAATTTCATGGGACACATTCATAGAAAATGAAATCTTCACTACCCCACCTAGTTAGCATGAGCAGAGTATCCATTCATCATCTCAACCTCCCATATCCACTCCTCCATCTCAGCCTGTTGCTCATACATCATCACCTAGTCAAATGCATTAACCTCATGTTGATCTTACTTCTTCACCTTTTCATAAACCTTCACCATTACATCACGATACTTAGTCATCAAGCAGTGAGAAGGAAATTGAGGCAACTTGGGCTAATGTGACTGATTTTGAGCCATTTCCCAAGACCTATCAGAGAGGCCACATGCATGTGTTTGCTTCACTTGGAGCAAAAGGGGCCATGCCTTCTTCATTAGCAAAATAGGTGGACAAAGGCAAGGAAAAGGCTAAAGAGCCAATCATTGATGAACATAAGGATAAACATGAAACAGAGCAAGAGTTTCAGTTGATTGACCTAGATGAGAAAGATGAGAACAAAATCACTAGTGCAATAATCAAAGGAAAAGAAGCAAATATTAGTTAACTTCAAGCTAATCTTGGCAGAGAAAATTATCTGATTGATTTTGTTGAGCAAGAAAATCAGCAACTGAAGACCAAGAAGATTATCAATGAGGTCAGGACCATCAAAGCACAAAGAGAGGAAGAAAAGGCCAATGCCATGCTAGAGGAGACCTTGGAAAGATTTGGTGATATTGATGATGAGGAGAATCAGCCTCCAAGACAAAGACCAAAGACTATAGGGCTGAAGAGGGCTTTAACCCGGGAAAGACAGAGAGAGGCTGAGTTGGCAGAGCAGCTCACTCTAAGTGAGCTACTTGCCTTAGAGATTAGCAAGGATAGATAATCATGGCTTGATAGAGCCAATTTTCATCTCGAGAGGTTTCTATAGAAGGCCAACAAGGACAATGACATTCAGAGGAAAATGGAAAATCACTACGCCATGAGGAACAAAATTGCAAGGGCTAAGCTCAAATGAGCCCATGCAAAAATTCAGAATTTGACCAAGAAAAAGGAGAAGGAGAGGTTAGACATACTTGCTGAGGTGTCTCTTCATGCCTCAAGCACTTGATAAGAAAGTAACCTCACAATTTTGGAAAATTTTTGGCACATTTGACACTTTAGTGCATTTTTGGTTTTTTGAGTAATTTTGGCACACATAAATTCTTCCAAATGCGCAGCAATCTGGGCGTTGCAATATTTTTTGGGGAATCAAAATGACAAATGGCCACCACCATAGTGTTTATAATGATGAATACATCAACCCTAGCAAGTTTCAGAAACTTTGGAGGAGAATTGGTCCCTCAAAAGTATAAAAATTACCAAATTTTCATGTTTCTGCCTCCTTTATGACCTGGTCGATGTGCGTTTACCAGTCTCGGGAGATTAACTTTTTGATAGTTCTTATGAGCACCATTTTGGAAACTGGAGGCATACCTATAAAATAGACTCAGAGATCTTTCTAATGAGCTATCTTGGAGCTGATTTGGACACTGGGAAGGTCTCCAAAATTTTCTTGCAAAGTAGGTCATTTTTTCTGCCTGAGCGCTGCGTGTTTGCCAGGAAAATGCATTTTTCACAATCTTCAGCAAATTTTGAATTTTCACTCCAATTTTACTTTTTAATTGGGAAAATTAAGGAATTACTGATGTAAATGGTCATCGTCAATTCAAATGTCCTATTTTTACCTTTATCTAAGGTAGATACATTAGGTGAGTCCTCTAGAAGTCAAATGAATCAGTTTCCTCTCTTTTAGAGGCAAATTGTTGGGTCTTCCTAGTCTTCAGTTTCTTGTTTGGAATTAGGTTAAATTGATTTCTATCTCATGGATTCGACTCCTTGGAGCTAGGGAGAGTGGTTTTCAGGTCTATAAGATGTATTTTCTCAGTCATTGTAATGGTTGGACTCTTTTGGAGGTTTGGTTTCTCAAGGACACAATTTTGTATCAGTTTTGGCCTGGACATTAATCAAATTTGCAGCTATTTGTATGGGATCCATGTGGTATTGTGTTTAGTTTCATTTTTTTCTCTTGTGTTCTATTTCATCCATCATTTCATTGCTATTGAATGAATGTTTTCGAGTTAGATGAACAAGATCCATAATTTCTATGCTCTGTTTTGGGTAAACATTCATAATTTGTAATTTCTTCAGTTTAGAAATAAACCATGAATTCACCATGATCTTTCTAGCTCCTCACCTATATTTATCATCCCGTCATAGAAATTCTAAAGTGCTAAACGTTTTACCTACCTTGCCCCATAGAACACCTTGCAAATTTTGACCTAATTTCCATGCCCTAGCTGCTTAACTCCTCCTGATCCAGCAAAACCCTACATAATCAAAATCAAAAACCTGAGCTACTATACCTAGCCTAATATCTTCTTTCCTCGGTCATTTTGGTTATGATCCATACATAGAGAGCCCTCTCCTGGCCTAGTAGGGCTAGCTACTTGGCTAAGCATTACTTGAGGTTACCTCGGAATTTCCTTTCTTCAGCCTGAGGTTCAATCCAAGTGATAACATTTTGGTGACTCCACTAGAGAAGCGAAAGATCATATATTCCCTAGGAAATAATGACAAATTTTAAATCTGATTTTTGATGGTGGACAACAATCAGATGCATATGAAGGCTGAATTCTTCACCTGGTGACTCCAACTTGATGTAAAGACTCACTAGAGGATCGACCTTGCCCGCAAGAAAATGGAAGGATCTTACACAAAGGTCAGCTATTCAAAGTGGAATTGTATTCAAGATCTAATCTTCTTTCTTTTAAATTACTTCTTTTCTTTTCCTGAAACTATCCTAAAAGTTTTTTGGAGTTTCTTGTATGATAAAGATGATCAAAATCTTGATTCTACCTATTCGAAAAGTGTAAATACCAAGTTTTCCTTTGATCTTGGTCCACATCCATTTTTTGAATCTTATGATGACCATCTTTAAATTGATGAGCCTAAAGAGATCAAGACTGATCCTATAACTTTTGTACATACTCCTACACCTTGTAAAATTCCAGATTGATACAAACCACTCATCTTACCTCCTATACTCCATGTTTTCCCTAAAAATCATTAACTATATCTACCGAAGTTTGAAGGTGAATATGACAACATCACTGCTGAGAGACATATGCAGAATTTTGAGACTTTCCTAGACCTTTTTGAAGTTTACAGAGAGGATGTCAGTATCAGGATATTTTCTCTTTCTTTGCAAGGCAAAGTCAAGAGTTGGTTCAAAAACTTGCCTGTCGTGAGCATCTCATATTTTCCACAGTTCTTCAAAGTTTTCCTCAATAGGTGGGTGGTCAAAAAAAACCCTTTCCTAATTCTAAAAGAGTATGAGCAGCTAAAAAGACAGCTAGGGGAGATAGTACAACAGTTTTCTTCCAGATTCAATCAAGTCTATTATTCGATACCTACTGATATAAGACCCCCTCCTGGCTCAGCTCTTTTACGTTACCCGGATGCCTTTGATCCGGAAATGGATTTTCAGCTAAGAGAAAGGAACCTCGCAACACTTGAAGATATGCAGAACAATGTAGTAGATGTAGAGGCTAATCTGTTGATCAGAAGGGTAAAGTTGAAGGAAGAAGAGAAGAATAACATTGCAGACCACCTAACATCTTCAGAGGTAAAGCTCAACATTTTGGTAAGTAAAATAGAGAAAATGATGCAAAAGATCACCATGAGAGATATATTTTCCATTCAAGATCATTATGACCCACTTATCCTATAAAAAGAAGAGATTGCAAGCCCTAAAAATTTTCCTACTAATCCCAACCACCATAGATCAAAAAATGGGTTTGTAGATCAATCCGAGGAGAAACAATATGATAATATAATGTGTATGATTGGTGACATTACTTATATTGATGGTTTTCCAAAGTTTGATCAGTATGATTATGATTATGTTCTCCAAACAGAAGCTAATCTTATGGAGAAATCAACAGTTGGTTTGTGGAAGGAAGTTCAGTTTTAGTAGCTCGAATATAGTGATAAGCCGATGCATATTTATGATGACAGAGATGAGGAAAATGCTGAAAATTTTGAAATAAGTGAAGGATATTTTACTTTATGTTTTGCTTCATTTCAATTTTTGAAAGAAAAAATTTCCAAGATTAGAAATCAGTAGTCTTTCATTTTTGATGTTGAGGTTGAGGAAGATAATGAACTTCTTGAGCAAGTTGTTAATGAGAAACCTTCTCCTGAAATGGTTGAGGAAATAATTTGTGACATAGAAGCGTCCTTAGCTCCATATTTTCAGCCACTTAATGCCATTGAATGCCAGGTTTCAGATGAAGTCTTAGAAGTTGAAACACATGATCAAATGATGCAAGATGATTTTGTACCACCATGTTTTGGAGCATTTCAATTTTTGAAGCAAAATTTTCATAATATCTCTAAAGAAAAGGATGAGCAACCTGTAGAGTGTCATGAAGAATCATTAAAACCAATGGATACATTTCAACAATATTTTCAAGTTTTTCATGACCCTATAGTTGATGTGTTAGATGATATTTGCAGTAAAATTCCTTCTCCATTAGCTAACTGTGAGCCTGAAAAGAGTGTTGATATAAACTTGATCCGACAGCCGAATTCATTGTCTTGTTCAGCATGTGTTTCTTTACAAAGCTCATACCAATATTTGCAGTCATATCAGGAGGGTAATGAAGAATATTCTTGTTTTTTTTATGATCATCAAGAAAAACTAGTCATTCACGAGAAAAACTAGTCATTCACAAGTTTCAAGATCCTTTTGTCAACTTGCTGCAGTCATCAAAGAAAGAAAGCACAGATGTTAGGAAAATTTTAAAACCAAGGTACGAAGGCTACCTAGAGCATAGAAGTAACGTATTAGATGGGCTGGAAATCAATATGCATTCCTATGAAGATCCTTTCGACACAGCATTCTTGAGGTCATCCGGTGGGCTAATTCTTTGGAATTTCATCAAGATTCAATATGTTAACAATTTTTCATGGGAGTTGCCTTTTAGTAGTTCTCTCTTCTTGCTCATAAGCAAGCACTTGTGGAAAATTCAAACAGAAACTAGAATTCTTACATGTTTGCATTGGTTGTTCCATTTCACTTAATCAAGTGATGAATGGATCAGTTAGAGTAGTGTTGGCTCGAGGGGTCCTGACCCAGGTTCGGAGTTCAAGGTTTTCCAACAAACCCCTATACTACCACCCCTTTTAGCATTGACCTACTTGCACAGGTCAAAGTCTCACCCGAAGTAGTATGGGTGGGCGTTGGAACCACGTTTCCACACCCTGAGAAAGGATAGGTAAGGCAAGCAGAGCTGTGTCCTGCCTCGAGAGGTCCAGATCTTCCTGGGTAGGGCTTATAGGCCTCTTTTCACATCCACGTGCGCAAGGCTAATTATACTATAGTGCTCAATAATCATATACTTCTAGGATAGTAGCTCAGTATTGCATAAAACAGAACAAAACAGATCTAGATGCATTAAATCACTTACACAGAACTTCCACAACTGAATACAGAATATGCATAATACAACAATTACCAATGATTCGCATAAACAGTATGCATAGATTCAGTTCTCAAACAACCTTTCATATTCATCAATTCCCTCTTACAATACCAATCCCATATTGCGCACACAGCAGCAGGGTCCGCACACAGTAGGACTCTGGATCTCCGTGAACACAACCAACAAGAGTCCTTCCCCAAAAACCCAAACAGACTTACTAAACCACAATTCGTATCAATAGCTCTTCCTTTTTTCTACCTTATAATTCAAAATGTTCCTCTATTAATAACAATCTAGCCTAAACTTTCCTATGGTCCGCAAACCGTGGTTTTCGGACCCCAGGTTTACCCTTTGACCCATTACAAAGTGTTCGGGGCTTTGACCCACCCAAAAACCCCTGCACTAGACTAAATATAATAAAAAATATACAAAATCGAACCATTTTCGCAGCTCGTAGGAGACCCTGTTCCAACAGTCCCCCAACACAATCTTGTGACTCATCCCGAGTCACTGTGGTGGTGTGGTCTCTATCTATGCACGTAAGGTGTGGAGGGATGTGATTAGTGGAGGGAGCACTTCTTGACTCTGGGTGGAAGCACTCTGTGCAAGGTATACAAGCTTATGGGATGTCGGTCCTTCAGTGGCCACGGTGACACTCTCAAGGGTCTGAGTAAGACACTTGGTCGTGCCATCAATATCCTACGAAAGTTGGAGGGCTATGGCAGCCCAAGGCTTCAGATGTTCCGCCATGATGTGCTATTTATGCCGGAGTGTCTCAATCTCAGCCTGGAGATCATTGCTGGTTTTTAACCATGCCAAGCACTGTGTAGGTACCAAGGTGGGCAGCGTGGTGTTGACCTTCTCGAAAGCTTATTCCTTCTGCCGTAAGTCTTGATTGATTTCATGAAGGACCGGATCGCGCTGGACCTTAGTCTAGAGTTGCATGGCTGATTCCAGCAGCTGGGCACCCTGGGAAATCTGCCCCAAAATAAAAAATTTCACGTCGGTGACTATGGTGGCGTGCTGGGCACGGACTTCCAAAGGCATTTCAGGTTGCATTTTGGCCTATAAGTCGGTGATTTATTGTTCCATCTATGTCTTGACAATGTGTATTTCCATCCGAGATGCTTTGAGTGCCACAACCAATTTTTCCACTTTAGCCCGAGGTGTGTCCGCGGCCGGGATCTCATCTATAACCTCTGTACAGAGCTGGTGGATCACTATTTCAAGCTCTGCCTGATTTGACACGGCAAGGAGAAAATCAGTAGCCTGCTACATGATGGTGTGCTCAGCTGTACCAAGTTGTTGGTGTACTCGCTAGTCACGATGGCGAATCTCCTAGAAGACAGCATTATGGAGGCCCTGTAAGGCTTCGTGGCGCAGCTTAGCCAAGTCCAGCTAGGTTTCTGTATCTACTTGGAGCTGAGATCCTACCAAGGCAGTGCTAGGTATAGTCCATAGATGATTGTCCCCCATGAATAGCGCCGAACTGCTATCGACCACAGGGGTCCGGGCCTAGCCAACGTTGGTCGGTAGCGTATCGATTTTTATCTGGAGAGCGCGGAGCTTGGCCTAGAGAGTGTCGATCGTAGCCTTCTTTTTTGCCCCAACGGATGCCCACTTTTCTTCTGCAGCCATGGTGACTGCATCCGCGATTTGCTCAAGGTCACACCGTCATTCAGTGTGACCGTCGCATCATATTGTGCGCGGTGGGCGTGTTGTTTCTTTTGGGATCATATAAGCATTAAGTATCCCCTTCCTCGCAAAGTATTTGGACCCTTGCTAGGTTTTCAACATCTTGCGCAGTCAACTTATAAATATAGTCCACATCTTCCTCCTTGGGTACTGGTTCCATTTAGCATTTACCTTCCATAGGGTCTAATGGTACGATTACACTTGTGCCATTATTTTCGAACACCATGCTTCTTTCTTTTAAGTTAATGATACCACCCATGTCGATCACCCAATCCAACCCCAGTAACGCAGGCTAGGGGTCTGCATTCTCAACGATTTGAATGACTTCAAAGTTAGCTTGAACCTTTACTCCTACGATATCTACCATAATCCCTGATAGCCTTCCCAACGGTACGATCTTTTGTTGATTAGCCATGTGTTGCTAGATAGTGGACCATTCCAACTTTGGTTCACCCATTCGTTGCCAAGTTTGTTTAGGTAATACATTGGCGTCCGATCTGAGGTCTAAGATAACCTGATCCATCTCATAATTATCGATCTGGGCCGTAAACCGCATCTCCTTCCCAGTGTGTTTCTGATACCTGTACAATTTGTGTACATCATTAATATCGGGGGACACGGCAGAGCGCGTTGCGCAGCTATCTATTAAAGCTTGCAGATTTTTCACTGCCCTTGGGTTTCGCAGTAATTTCATACATGCCTATAGGAAAGGTTTGACCTCTTCAGCTACCTTAAGACCCTTAGGGAGTAGGGATGTAGATGCCTCGGTCCCGAGGAATTCCCTTCGAGCTTCCATAAATATTTCCCTTGCTTTGTCCAGGTCCAACCCTTCTTGTTTACTAACTTCTTTTCGGATCAGCATTCTAGTGTCGACCTTTTCCTAAATACCTCTAGTAGCCAATCCACTGCGCATAACAACATTTATTCTTGGGCCCTTACCCCTTAGCTCAGTCTTAACCCTCTGCACCTTATATGTAGGTGGGATTTGCTTCTCTTGTATTTTTGCTATCAAAACTGGACAATATTCAAGCATATGGTCCAACTGTCTGCAATACCTGCAGGACTGTCTCGTAAGGTTAGGAAAATCCTTCGCAAAATGCCCTGTGTCTCCACAGTTATAGCATATCAATTGGCCCCAGCTCCGACCTGTGCTTCCACTTTGGCCTCCTTCCCTACTTCTGGAGGGGGAGCCATTCATGCCTGCGGGGGTTTTTGGCAAGGAGGGGTCTGACTGTACCTTATACATGTTTTCCCAATCTATCACTAGATCATAGATCCCACAGTTATGCTTATCATGCCCTACTAACTGACAGAGCCGGCACCAGTGTTGCTTTTTTTCGAGAAATTTGGTGCCCCAATGAGGGCAGTGGTTGGTATCATGCAGCCCAACTACACGGCCATCCTCGCACCAGGACGCAGGTCTGCTTGGGCCCTGTCTTCCTGGGCTGGGTCCCTCGCTTGATCCTGGGCGCCTTGGGCATAGGTCCTTCGTATGCCCTAATACTTGACATTGTAGGCACCATAGCTCTGCTCCAGCTTCCCTTCCTCATTCCTGTCATAGGTCCTGAATCTCCATGTGCATTGCCCCGAGATGCACCTGGATTTATTGTACTCCTAACGAAGCATCTATCCTGGGCGTAGCTTCTAGTTTCATAGCGGCTTCCAAAGCTTTGTCTTGTGAGTCAAAATTCTAGTGGCTCATGGGTACGCATAGCAATGAACCATTCCGTATGTTGTCTGTTGTCATACTTAAATTATCCCTCTCTGATAGTTTTCTTTAGGCGTTGATCAACTTCCCACACAGACTCAATTGTTCCTTGCTTGAAATCTTTCACGTCTTCTATGATCTGAGAGTAAGATTTTGGCTTTCGGAATTGTTGTTTTAGGGCATCCTTAATATCTTGAATGGATGCGCTCCCATTTTGAGATAGGTACTGCATATACCAGTCCAGCGCTCTCTCCTCGAAGGCCAGGGACAGCTGCGCCCTTTTCATAGTATCACTCACCACAACTTGTGCCGTCCATGCCGAGTTTGCAACAAACCAAAATTGGTCCATGTTCTCATCTCCCGTTCCTTTAAAGGTAGGTAATTTCAAGTGCGCTGCCATGTCTCCTTTCGGTGGTTTTTCAGGTGATTTTTTATCCTTACATAGTTCTGATGGCGATGTAGCTGGCAGGCTTTACGCAGATGCTTCTTTCCGTAGGCTATAGACAGATTTCTCCCCTTCTTGATTGGTTCGATAGCAATTACCACTTCGCGTCATACCCTCGTTCAGATTGGAATTCATCCACTCGAACCTGCTCTTCTTCTTTGTCACGCTTCCAGTACTCTCTTTTCATTACTTGATTCCCTTCTCAAAATGCTCCAAGTCCCGATAACGGAACCATTTTTTTCCTCGAGGGATCCTGACCCAGGTTCAGAGTTCAAGGTTTGCCAACAAACCCCTATACTACTGGCCCTTTCGGTAGTGACCTACTTGCACAGGTCAAAGTCTCACCCGAAGTAGTATGGGTGGGTGCTGGAACGAAGTTTCTGCACCTTGATAAAGGATAGGTGAGACAAGCAGAGCTGCGTCCTGCCTCAAGAGGTCCAGATCTTCCCGAGTAGGGCTTATAGGTCTCTTTTCACATCCACGTGTGCAAGGCTAATTATATTATGGTGCTCAATAATCATATACTTCTAGGACAGTAGCTCAGTATTGCATAAAATAGAACAAAACAGATCTAGATGCATTAAATCACTTACACAGAACTTCCACAGTTGAATACAGAATATGTGTAATACAGCAATTACCAATGATTCGCATAAATAGTATTCATAGATTTAGTTCTCAAATAGAATTTCTTATTCATCAATTCATCAATTCCCTCTTACAATACCTGTCCCAGCCTACGCACACAATAGCAGGGTCTACACACAGCAGGACTCTAGATCTCCACGCACACAGCCAGCATGAGTCCTTCCCCAAAAACCCAAACAAACGTACTAAACCACAATTTTCATCAATAGCTCTTCCTTTTTTCTACCTTACAATTCAAAATTTTCCTCTATTTATAACAATATAGCCTAAAATTTCCTATGGTCCGCAAACCATGGTTTTCGGACCCCGGGTTTACCCTTTGACCCATTACAATGCTTTCGGGGCTTTGACCCACCCCAAAACCCCTGCACTAGACTAAATATAATAAAAAATATACAAAATCAGACCATTTTCGTAGCTCGTAGGAGACCCTATTCCAAAAAGTAGGTTTTGTCGAATAAGCTCAATTCTGAGCATCTTTTCAGTCAGTATTGAGTAAGTCTTGAGTCAGTTTATTGAGTCAAGTTTTTAGTATTCAGTTAGTCTTTAGCTTTTGACTCCATTGCCCAATGAAATAGGCACTTGGTCTACAGTGTTCTTGGCACCTCCAAGGAGCTACCATCCCCAGTTGGAGCCAATGTTAGTGTTAGTATTTGAATACTTCCACCAGGGATCAAAACACATTTTGCATGTGCATCTTAGGTGTCCCACTCTAAAGAATTTTTAATCATTCCATTAGGTCATGATATAAAATTGTTCCATTGGTGGTTGTCCTTGTCAATAAGCTTCATTCTCCATCAGAATATCATATTGGCTGACTCATTCTCATGTCTCCTTGAGCTTAACAACACCTATGGAAATGCTCTTTTCACTTCGAAGTCTTTTAAGTCAAAATCGCATTCATGAAAGTCAGGTCTAAAGTAGTCCCATTCGGTCTTTAATTTTTTATATTTCTCAAGGTCACTCCTTCATTTTAGATGAGGTAAGCACATATACGAGAGGGACTAAATAATATAATCATGATGTAATTATCATACTTTCAAAGTTGTATTTTTTTATTTTAATTATTTTTATATCAAAATGTCATTTTGATATAAAATTCAATATGTAATTTATTTATATTTTTCAAAATGTAATTTTATGTTCTCATATGTAATAAATTCAATCCCAAGCTATCAAATGAAATCATGTCTGGCCTAAGTGGATCAAAGAAAACCAAACTCCATGTTTGATCAACCTGCAATGCCAAAAGTCAGAAAGTTAAAGAGTATCAATGCCAAATTCCAAAGGGAAAAGTGAAACATTAGAAAAGTGGGTGATTCGAATTAAAATTTCCAATCCACTATGCTATAAATCCTTTCAAAACACCTCAAATCAAGTGATTTTTTTCATTCAGCCATCAGAATTTCCCAGCAAAGGAGAAATTTCAATTTTTATGAGCATTTTGGGTTAAATTTCAGGGGTGTTGCATGTTTACACTCAAGAATTCCATGTTTGCTTAGGCACTGTGTGTTTTCCCAGAGGAATTATCCATTTTCTCGACAACTCCAGACCAAATTACACAGGCGATGTGCGTTTACCCGTGGCCGCTGCGCATTTTCCTGGGCGCTGTGCGTTCCTCCAGAATGATGCGCGTTTTCCTGGGCACTGCGTGTTCCTCCAAAATGATGCACGTTTGCATAGGGAGGGTTTCAAAAGGTTTCAAAAACTCCAAGTAAGATTAATTTCCTCACAAATTTCTTCAAAGAGCCTTAAATCAGTAAGTGGACCCTAAAGACACCTCTCCTCTAATATATTTGGTTTTCCATAGGAAAATTTAAATGCTTGTTGCTATGAAACCCTAGTGTGTATTTCCTTCCCATTTTCATGCATCATATCCATATCCATGTCCCTAAACACATATCAGTCATAAATATTGTTAAATCCTAGGGTTTTCATAGACCTAGGTTTTCATTTACATTCATTCCCTCCATTTTTCTAAGCTAGGCATCTCATCTCTCACTCCCTTCACCTCATTCCATTTACCCTGGGGTTTCTAAAGCCTCAAAGTTCACCATGTCTGGAGAGGAGGACAGAAATGTCAGTGAGGAACAAACACCAAAGAAAAATAACCACAAAGGAGGGAAAATCATCAAATATGAACCTATAACCACAAAAGATCTCATGGCTTCTCCTCTCACTGTGTCATGTTTTAAACATGTTGTTTGTTTTTAGTTTTATGAGAACGTGCAGCAGATTCAGTATCACCCTATGTTAACAAGGGTGTTCATTACAAATATTCATTATAGGTAGGTCACTCTTTTTGGGGTCACTTTTACCATGTCCACTAATGCCATTTCAGCTGCTACAGGGATCCCTAATGTAGGAGAGAAATGTTTTAAACAAGGAAACCTTGATCAGATCTACTATGAACCATATCTTAAACCTAGATACAAGGATGAAAAAAAGATTGTTTTCCCTTTCTCTCGTCTCCTTGACTAATATGTCCCTATGATGAAAATAATCATGAAATACTTCACCTGTGAGGGGATGTTTTCTCTACTCTATTCATATCATATCCGACTCCTCATGCACTTCACTAGAGTCAAAATGATTCACATACCCTACTATCTCTCCCACAGCATTGACAAGATGGCATACATTGTACAAAAGAGGGATTATAATCATCATATGAAAAGTCTTTTCCATCACTCCCTCATCAAAATGATAGTCATGCATCAGCTTGAATAAAAGAACATTTCCTGGGACACATTCATAGCAAATAAAATCTTCACTACCCCACCTAGTTAGCATGAGCATAGCATCACTTCATCATCTCATCCTCCCATATCCACTCCTCCATTTTATCCTACTGATCATACATCATCACCTAGTCAGATGCATTCACCTCATGTTGATCCTACTTCTTCACCTTTCCATAACCCTTCATCATTACATCAAGATACTGAGTCATCAAGAAGTGAGAAGGATATTGAGGCAACTTTGGCTAATGTGACTGATGTTGATCCATTTCCCAAGACCTATCAAAGAGGCCATAGGCATGTGTTTTCTTCACTTGGAGTGAAAGGGACCATGCTTTCTTCATCAGAAAAACAGGTGGACAAAGGCAAGGAAAAGGCTAAAGAGCCAATCATTGATGAACAGGAGGATAAACATGAATCATAGCATGAGTTTCAGCTAATTGACCTAGATGAGGAAGATGAGAATAGAATCACTAGTGCAGAAATCAAAGGAAAAAAAGCAAAGATTAGTGAAATTCAAGATAATCTTGAGAGAGAAAAGTATGTGATTGATTTTGTTGAGCAAGAAAATCAGCAACTGAAGACCAAGAAGAGTATCAATGAGGTCAAGACCATCAAAGCACAAAGAGAGGCACAAAAGGCCAAGGTCGTGTTGGAGGAGACCTTGGAAATATTTGGTGAGATTGATGATGAGTAGGATCATCCTCCAAGATAGAGACCAAAGACTATAGGGCTAAAGAGGGCTTTAGCCCGGGAAAGGCAGTGAGAGGCTGAGTTGGCAGAGCAGCTCACTCCAGGTGAGCTGTTTGCCTTAAATATTAGCAAGGATAGATAATCATGGCTTGATAGAGCCAATTTTCATCTGGAGAGGTTGCTATAGAAGGCCAGAAAGGACAATGATATTCAAAGGAAAATGGCAAAGCACTACGCCATGAGGAACAAAATTGCAAGGGCCAAGCTCAAACGAGCCCATGCAAAAATTCAAACTTTGACCAAGAAAAAGGAGAAGGAGAGGTTAGACATAATTTTTGAGGTGTCTCTTCATGCCTCAAGAACTTGATAAGAAATTAACCTCACAATTTTGGCAAATCTTTGGCACATTTGGCACTTTAGTGCATTTTTTGTTTTTTGAGTAATTTTGGCACACAAAAATTCTGCCAAACGCGCAGCGACCTGGGTGTTACGCTATTTTTTGGGGCATCCAAATTAAAAATGGACACCACTGTCATGTTTAAAATTATGAAGACATCAACCCTAGCAAGTTTTAGAAAATTTGGAGGAGAACTGGTCCATCAAAAGTGCAAAAAATAACCGAATTTTAATTTTTCTGCCTCCTTTTTGACCTAGTCGTTGCGTGTTTACCAATCTTGGGAGATTTACTTTTTGATAGGTATTTTTTGAAATTGGAGGCATACGTGGAAACTAGGATCAGAGATATTAACAATGAGCTATCGTGGAGATGATTTGGACACTGGGGCGGCCTCCAAAAGTTTCTTGCAAAAGAGGTCATTTTTTCTACCTGGGGGCTACTCGTTTGTGAGGAAAATGCATTTTTCACAATCTTCAGCAAATTTTGAAGTTTCACTCTAGCTTTAATTTTTACTTGGGAAAATGAAGTAATTACTGATGTAAATGGTCTTGGTCAATGTAAATGTTTTTTTTTACCTTTATCTAAGGTAGATACATTAGGTGAGTCTGTTACAGGTCAAAATACCTCCTCATCAGCTCAGAGGGGAAGACAAATATGGAAGAAGTACAAAGACCTAAATTAAACCTATTTCTGCCAGGGTAACGCATACATAGAACAAAACAAGGGTGTTATAACGCAGTCAAGAAATATCTTGGCCGCGTTAGTGGCTAGGGCAACGCTCTGTTTACACTAAAAGGTCGCGTTACCCATGTTTTAAGTTTGAATTGGGAAAAGAGCGCGGAGAAAGATTTGAATCTCCGACTTTCCCTCACGAAGGAGTCAGTGCACAAAGGAAACTGCAGAAGCACCAGTTCATTATTGGTCATTGCCATAGAAGACTGAACTCCAAGAGAGGCAAAAGCATGGAGATCAAGGAAACATCTAAGCCTTTTCCATTCCAAACCAGTGGAAAGAGAAGGGCAACAATGGCTTTCTCCCTCCCCTATAAGAAGGAGCTGAAGGCTCTTAATTGGAGGTCGAAGGACTGCTCAAAAGTTCTTGCATACTTGTGGAATAGAGAATAGTGTGACATTGTGAAGGCCAAGAGTCAAAGAGGCTCCTAGAGAGCTTGTTGGCTTGGACTTCTTCACTTGATAGAGAAGAGAGATTGGGAGACTGAGGAGGGCTTGGTACAACCGATGGTTGTAATCCTCCTTCTTTCGAAATCAATAGAACTATGTTCGTTTTGTCCATTCGATGCTCAATGTTATATTGTTATTTCAATATTTGTTTCAGGGATAATTTTAAGGATGGAAAATTATTTTGAAGTTTAAAAAATTGGCGAATCTCACTAGTCCCTAATATGCAAACTATAAAAATTTTACTGATGTATTTGGAAAATCATTCAAATTTATAATGATATTATATATATTGTATATATAATGTTGGCGAATTTTAACGTAAAATAATTTTATCGTTTAAAAATTGGGCGAATCATATTTATAAAAAAATGGAAATTGGCGAATCTTTTTTTTGGAAAAACCATGGAAAATTAGCCCACCTGCGAATATTAGCCCCTAAAATTTTCCATGATTTGTTTAGTATGATATGAATGGCTCAGATGTGTATAATCTAGATGTTTATTGTTGATTTAATTGATAGAATACTTGTTATATTAGAAGTTACGCGGGTGCTTTGACTGATTGCAGATCTCAGATTTGGAGTCAGCAAGGAAGGACTCTTACTTTGCTGCTCGGTGTTCTCCAAGAGATTCCAGAACCGTCAAAGAGGTAATTCTCTATTGTATTCTTTCAAGTTGCTTCAAGCTAATATGAACATGCTCATACCATCTTTGTGAACAGCATAGCTAATTCGATCATTTCTAAAGGAAAGCCCTGAGAGGGATCTACGAAAACCAACCACCCAAGCAGTTTACCCTATAGCAGAATTGGCGAATCCGCTGGGGATCGAACCTGGAAGCTCTGGTTTCGTAGACCTCCTCATCAGCTCAGAGGGGAAGAAAAATATGGAAGAAGTACAAAGACCTAAATTAAACCTATTTCTGCTAGGGTAACGCATACATAGAACAGAACAAGGGCGTTATAACGCAGTCAAGAAATATATTGGCCGCGTTAGTGGCTAGGGAAACGCTCTGTTTACACTAAAAGGTCGCGTTACCTGTGTTTTAAGTTTGAATTGGGAAAAGAGCGCGGAGAAATATTTGAATCTCCGACTTTCCCTCACGAAGGAGTCAGTGCACAAAGGAAACTGCAGAAGCACCAGTTCATTATTGGTCATTTCCATAGAAGACTAAACTCCAAGAGAGGCAAAAGCATAGAGATCAAGGAAACATCTAAGCCTTTTCCATTCCAAACTAGTGGAAAGAGAAGGGCAACAATGGCTTTCTCCCTCTCCTATAAGAAGGAGCTGAAGGCTCTTAATTGAAGGTCGAAGGATTGCTCAAAGTTCTTGTATACTTGTGGAATAGAGAATAGTGTGACATTGTGAAGGCCAAGAGTCAAAGAGGCTCCTAGAGAGTTTGTTGGCTTGGACTTCTTCACTTGGTAGAGAAGAGAGATTGGGAGACTGAGGAGGGCTTGGTACAACCGATGGTTGTAATCCTCATTCTTTCAAAATCAATAGAACTATGTTCGTTTTGTCCATTCGATGCTCAATGTTATATTGTTATTTCAATATTTGTTTAGTATGATATGAATGGCTCAGATGTGTATAATCTAGATGTTTATTGTTGATTTAATTGATAGAATACTTGTTATATTATAAGTTACGCGGGTGCTTTGACTGATTGCAGATCTCAGATTTGGAGCCAGCGAGGAAGGACTTTTACTTTGCTGCTCGACATTCTCCAAGAGATTCCAGAACCATCAAAGAGGTAATTCTCTATTGTATTCTTTCAAGTTGCTTCAAGCTAATATTAACATGCTCATACCATCTTTGTGAACAGCATAGCTAATCTGACTCTCTGCGTCGGGCACCGGAAAGCCCTGAGAGGGATCTACGAAAACCAACCACCCAAGCAGTTTACCCTATAGCAGAATTGGCGACTCCGCTGGGGATCGAACCCAGAATCTCTAGTTTCGTAGACCTCCTCATCAGCTCAGAGGGGAAGACAAATATGGAAGAAGTACAAAGACCTAAATTAAACCTATTTCTGCCAGGGTAACGCATACATAGAACAGAACAAGGGCGTTATAACGCAGTCAAGAAATATGTTGGCCGCGTTAGTGGCTAAGGCAACGCTCTGTTTACACTAAAAGGTCGCGTTACCCGTGTTTTAAGTTTGAATTGGGAAAAGAGCGCGGAGAAAGATTTGAATCTCCGACTTTCCCTCACGAAGGAGTCAGTGCACAAAGGAAACTGCAGAAGCACCAGTTCATTATTGGTCATTGCCATAGAAGACTGAACTCCAAGAGAGGAAAAAGCATAGAGATCAAGGAAACATCTAAGCCTTTTCCATTCCAAACTAGTGGAAAGAGAAGGGCAACAATGGCCTTCTCCCTCTCCTATAAGAAGGAGCTGAAGGCTCTTAATTGAAGGTCGAAGGATTGCTCAAAAGTTCTTGTATACTTGTGGAATACAGAATAGTGTGACATTGTGAAGGCCAAGAGTCAAAGAGGCTCCTAGAGAGTTTGTTGGCTTGGACTTCTTCACTTGGTAGAGAAGAGAGATTGGGAGACTGAGGAGGGCTTGGTACAACCGATGGTTGTAATCCTCATTCTTTCAAAATCAATAGAACTATGTTCGTTTTGTCCATTCGATGCTCAATGTTATATTGTTATTTCAATATTTGTTTAGTATGATATGAATGGCCCAGATGTGTATAATCTAGATGTTTATTGTTGATTTAATTGATAGAATACTTGTTATTCAGAAATTACGCGGGTGCTTTGACTGATTGCAGGATTCAGATTTGGAGCCGGTGAAGAAGGACTCTTGCTTTGCTGTGTAGCGCTCTCCAAAGGATTCTAAAAGTTGTCAAAGAGGTAATTCTCTATTGTATTCCTTCAAGTTATTTGAAGCTAATATGAACATGCTCATACCATCTTTGTGAACAGCATAGCTAATCTGACTGTCTGCCTCGGGCACCGGAAAGCCCTGAGAGGGATCTATGAAAACCAACCACCCAAGCAGTTTACCCTATAGCAGAATTGGCGACTCCGCTGGGGACTGTCCCCATAGTTTCCGGACTATTTTTCCCTTTTATTTCTTCTCTCCTCTGTTCAGTATCCTTCCGACCATTTTTTGATGCCCAGTAGACATACCAAATGCTTGCAGAGTTCAATCCTATGCCTGTCTGGCCAACTGAAGAGCTTTTCCCTGGTTAACGCGACCTATGCAGTATATCCAGTGCGTTATAACGCAGTCTAGGCTTAAATACAGTGCGTTATAACGCTGTATTTTCTCACAGACAGAGCGTTACCCAGCCCAAAACCTTGTTGTTCACTTCCGTGACTGTGTTTTAGCTGTGGAGTTTTTTGGCCACCAATACCTTTCACAGACCGAATCCCTGTGCTTGTCTGCTAAACTGGCATTGATTATTTGTTTCTCTTAATTAGTTAGTGTGCAAAGCATTTACTTTTTTAAAAGAGAAATTTTTTTTTTATATATTTTTCTACATTTAAGCTGAGTTTATACTGAAAGTTTGGTTCACGGACTGTTAAAAGAGGTAGATAGAAAGCTGAATCTTAAAAGTTGAGCTGTGTTATTTACATGTTGGTGCATGGATGATTGAAAAAAGAAACCTCTCCTTGTAGAAACATTGTTCATTGAAGTTAATATTTAGAGCATGTTTTGCATGGTTTATTGAGTCAAGAGTCTCACTATACTTCATACGTCCATTTCCTCTCCGCAAGACTAATAACAAAGTACACTAAAAACAAAGCGATAATAAAATCAATCTAATAACTCTTTTTGAGCTCACACAAACAGTAGTTCAGGCTAGGATCTTGGGTTAGGACAGTGAGAAAACTACCCAAGATCTCAAAACTTGAAAACTAGAGTCATTAACGAGTGAAATCCTGCTGCACTCACATTATTGGGACCGTTCCTTTACCGGAGCTCAGCGCGAGACAACACTTGGGTGCACTAGAAGGTAGCCCGCCTTCGACTGCATCCCGTGGGTGTGTTATATATTGGGGTTCCCTTCGGGGATGTCGAAACTAGATCGGGGATCTAGGTATTCTGCCCATATAGCACACTATCCTTGACCGTGGACCCCCCTGATAGTGTCTGTGATTTGAGGTATCCTTAGTGGCTATACTTTTAGGGACTTACACAAGGTGACTGGGACGGGCTGTCCTGGTACCTGAAACAGATGGACCTACTCTGTCTTCAGTCTTTAGGAGGGTACTCGTCTTCACGAGAGTGCTTACACCTATCGTCCGGGGTTCGGGCGAAGCTCTAGAGTAACCGTAACTGTACTTTCGACCAACCCTCTCTGTATGCTATTGTGAGACTGGATTTCATCACCAGTGAACAGTAGTACTCAGACAGGGCACCCTATACTGGCTGCTTGTTGATTGATTTTAGAGAGTCTTTTTTCTTTTTAGTAAGTGTGTGGTTACTGTCACTTGAGACTTCATAATATATCACATTTTAAATAAAATTTGTTAAAATTAAACTGGTCACCGTGGCGTCCCCTGACCCACGCCGTCAGTCTAGACGACAGCAAGGTCTACCTCCTCTCACCTTAGAGGAAATATTGAACCTTGGTGAACCCGGGCCTTCTACGGAAGAGCAGTCTCCTTTGACTAATCTGGATCATCACATAGACCCTTATCAGCCGGAACTCCTGGAGGACCCTTTCACTAAAGGCATTGTACCTAATTACAATCCTCCGCTCACTGATCCGTTAGGACCAGTGATAATCCAGATTCCACCGCGCCAAGATATGTCTGCGGCAACACCAACATCTATTTCTCCACCGGTATCCACAGGGTCAATACCAATGGCAACCATTCCTGGTTCGCCATCATCCTCCCCGCCGGTGGTCAGTTCTATGTCATTACTGGGTAACCCCAGTAGTCAACATATGCCTACCCCCAACCCTATGGTCAACACAACTGTCAGTAGTTTACCGAACCCTTCGGAATCTACTCCTACCGTGACCACGTTGGGGACCACGGTAGCTCCTCCCATGAGCACGACTACTTCGGTTCCCTTTAGCAACCCTTTCGGTTGGAACCCTCTGTTGAGTTCAAACCCCCTGGCCACTATACTAGGGGGCAGTGTTATCAGTACACAGGTAGCTGGGAATATTTCTCTTCCTATGCAATCCTTAGGACAAATGGGACAACCCATTGTAAATACTATCCCCTTAAGTGGTTCAAACATAGGCGTAGGATCTATACCGTTGCCAAATTATGCAAATACTAGTATGCCTCCGGGAAACTCTATTGCATCCATTTGGACTAACCAACCCCAACCTCCGTCTGGAATGGGAGGGCATTTTTTCGCTGGGGGCAACCAACCGTTTGCCCCTCAATACACTATGCCCTATGGACAACAACCGTATGTTCCTACTCCTCCACCTATGGGAGGTTTTTATCAAAGTCCCACTTACCCTCCTGGTAACACGTGGATGGGAGGACCCTATGGTCCAAATAGTCAGCCCATACTGCCTTGGTTAGACTCGGGGGCAAATCCACAATTTCCTTTCTTGGCAGCTTTGGACATACCCGACATCCATAAGCTGACAAACGACCCCATCAATCACAACTCGCTTTGGCCTCCTATACCGCATAAGATTCCTTCAGATATCCCGAAGTTCGACGGGAAGCATGGAGATGACCTGGCCGCACACATCACTACCTTCCATTTGTGGTCCATATCCAATTCTATGGTAGATGATAGTGTCCGCCTTCGACTGTTCTCCCGCACCCTTACAGGCAATGCCGCCAAGTGGTACATTGAATTACCACGCGCCACCATCAATACGTTTGGTGCTTTAGCGACGGAGTTCTTAAAGAACTTTCAACTACCAATTAGAGTGGAAACCGGCACAGAATTGTTAACATCACTTCGCCAAGACACCGCCACCCACATCTCCGACCATATTCATGAATGGAGACGTAGGAGGAGGCTTGTCAAAGCGCCAATACCGGACCATCTCTTAGCCAATTGGTTTTGCAAGTCCCTTTTACCCCATATCTCTAAAGACATTGGCCTTTCTGGTGCGGTGACAGAGGATCAATGTATTCGTCGTGCCCAACACCTGGATTTAATCTATTCACAATCTGGCACGCTTTACGATCTGCTCCCCCATGCCCCCGGTAACCCGAACCCTCCGGCTACTAAGAAAATCGGAGCTCATGCCGATGGTCTCGTTGGCGCGATCTCTGGTGTAGCCACCAATCAGTCTCGGGGGCAAACCTCCCAGCCATCCTCGGCTGCCACCGCCCCCATCAAACGACTCCTCTCCCTTCCGCTGAGGTAAATTCGGTGCAAACCTCACAAAAACCCAACGGGAAAAATAGGAAGAATAAGAAGAAAACATCTTCTTCGGAAGAGCAGTCGAATAATCAGAATAAATCTAATCAGAAAAATGTTGCTAATGAAAAAGGAAAGGATAAACCCATGAGATTTCCTTGTAAAATCTGTGCGGAGGACCACTTGACATACAAATGTCCTCGGTTGCAGGAATGCACTGATTTTATTGCTAACAAGGATTCTGGGAGAACACCTGTCGTTCTTCACAATCCTTTCCCCAATCAACAGCAGCAACATCAACATATGGTTGAAAACCCGCCACAACCCCATCAACGGGGCAATGGTGGTTTGAATCCTTCCGGCGAAGGACCATCTTCCATTTATGGCATCGAGAGTATTGACCTTCAAACTCGCGCCAAGCTTTATGGAGCCCCTACCACAGATGCTCAAGAATCTGGAACTAGTTCCAATCCGCCGCCGCCTAACGATTTGCATATCGAAAGGCCTACTGCTGAACCTGTAATTCGTCCCCCCAAAGGGACGCTTCGACGCACGACTCATAATACCTCTGCACGTGCAGCCCAAAACTACAATATTGTAGAAGATTTGGCGCAGGCACCGTCAGCCATGTCTGCACTTGAAGTATTACAAACCTGTCCAGCACAAAGGAAAGCCTTGCTTTCGGCCATTGGCGGAATAGACCCCCAGGATTCCACGTTAGCAATCTTTGATATGGAAAAGGTTAAACCTCACCTCTCACATCAACTCGCATTCCAGGTGCAAGTGGTGTCGAAAGGGAGACCCATCCATCGCACTGTCATAGACGAAGGTGCTTCGACCTGCATTATGTCACAAGCTTGCTGGCTGAATTTAGGTTCTCCTACTCTAACCCCGCCATCGAATTCCCTCAAAGCTTTCGATGGCCACACGTTCCTACCCAAAGGATACCTTGCTAGCTTTCCCGTCACTCTGGGTGGGAAAACGGTAAATGTGGACGTTGAAGTCGTAGAGCGTCATCTCGACTATAATCTATTGCTCGGTCGCAGTTGGTCTTATGCTATGACCGCCATCGTGTCTTCGGTCTTCCGACTCATCCTATTTCCATTGGATGGGAGAATAGTCACGGTCGATCATCTATCCTTCTGCACCCCCGATTATTCCACTTTACCAAGTAGCTCGGTACCCCTAACAGGAGGTGTCCCTGACTCTTACGTCAGTATCGGTACCGGTCTTCTGAAGGCATCTTCCCTACTGGGTTGTTTTCCTCTACCGCCGCCTCAGATCCCAAACACGGTTGCAATGATATCCACCTCTTCGGATGGCTCTATCGACCCATGGATCATTCTGGCACCTTCAGAAATTGATTCCTATGGAGATCAGATGCCGCTTTCGCCGGTTGAGTTGGCTTACCAAGCCATCCAAGTCGCATCTGAACCCTCCACTGATATGGTTTCTACCACAGGTACAACCCTCTCTCCCAACAGTTCTCTCTAAGGATCTCCTCAATGAAGTCTGGCCTACAGACGAAGCTATTCGAGAGATCATGTCATTAGAAGAACGACCTTGGGGAGAGTTCCACCATCGCGCTTCGACGATTGATTCGGAGGCGATAAAAACTGAAATCCCGTTTTCTGACCAACCTGAGATAGTTCCCTCCTCTTATATGACTGTCCATACTATCAATTCGGAAGGGAACATGGGAAATCTTTCCAAGACATTGCTCATCGATATCTCGGTCAAGACAGGTATCATGGAAAATATTCTGTATTGCTTCTCAAATATCACACCTTTCCAACTTGCTTTCGGCCTGGAGGCAGTACTTCCGATTGAGTGTGAAATCCCATCGCTTAAACTAGCCGTTGAACTCCTGCCTGGCACCACCGCCACAGAAGAGCGCTTGCTCTCGCTCGATCACTTGGACGAAACTCATCGAGATGATACACTAGCACTCGAAGCTCACCAGCGCTGAGTTAAAGCCCAATACGACAAATCTGTCAAGCCTCATTCTTTCCAAGAAGGCGATCTTGTTCTACTTTATGATCAAAAACACGACCTCTTGGGGGCAGGAACGCTCCAACCATTGTGGCTCGGTCCTTACATCGTTACTAAAGCCCTCTCAAAAGGAGCTTACGAACTACAGGACTGTAATGGAATTCCACTCGAGGAGCCCCGCAACGAGCTCTATCTGAAGAAGTATTTTGCCTAGTTTTGCACTAGGCATATGCTTTGTAATTTTATGTATATTAGTTTTGCCTATTGTTATTTTGATGCTTCTGGATTATTTGTTTGGTTTGAAGTGTTTTTTCTCATATAATCTTTTTCTTTCACATAGATGTCATCACACTCATTATCATACGTCGGGTATGCAGACGGTGCTAGTCGTCACACTAGACACATTGCTTCAGCTGCTTGGGTTCTCTATACTCCTGAGTCGGACCTTCTTGGTTCCGGGGGGATCTTCCTGGGTAACGCCACCAAAAATGTGGCCGAGTACATGTCAGTGATCCAACTTCTCACGGAAGCGGCATCTCGTGACATCTCCGATTTAGTGGTCAGGTTAGATTCCCAACTCATCATTATGCAGCTAAACAATCATTACCACGTCCGCCACCCTGTGTTGTTACGTTATTTTTTAGAAGTGCGACTTTTAGAACATCAATTTCAAACAATCACATTTGAGCACATTCCTAGGGAATTTAATGCATTAGCTGATTCTTTGGAAAATTATGTGTTAGATTAGCATTTGTCACATTTATTGTAAAAGATTTACTCATGAGTACATATATTTTTATCACATCAAAAAATGCATAAAAATTTAAAAACACAAAATCACCAAAAAATATATATATATAGATATATGTCATGTCCAGTACATAGAAAACATCAAAAAGAAAAATCTCCCAAAACTCGGGGTGTTTTACAAAATTTGGCTCACTAAGCCATGCTCTGACACTAATACATCTACTCCAAACAGCTAAGCTTGATGCTCATAATAGCATACAACTGCTCTAGCCATCCTCCTCAGAGGAACCAGGTATCTCTCTGGCACACCCACAGTATGCCGCTGCAGACGAACTGGAACCTCCTGCATAGGAAGCGGTGGTATACCCATACTCAAACCCTCCAAGTTCCTGGAGAGTTCATGTAAAATCTGGGTATCATCGCCGTCGCCGGCTTCCGCCTCCTCTACAGGTGCACCAGCCACGGGTAGCTGCAATCCTCGCCGTGCATGGTGAGGGGCCCCAGCTGGACGGACGGGTGCCACATCTGTGTCAAGCAAACCAAAGTTTCATGTCAAAATTTCATTTTCACCCCTTTTCAACAAAAAAAGAAATTTACATAAACATTCAAAAGCTAAAAACAAAAAACTTCTTTGAAAACCACTGATCATTTTTTTCTTACCATCGGGCCCCCACTGGGTGCCAGGGGGCAGGACTAGCTCGGGATCGCCTGTGAAGTTCATCCCTGCATAGGGATAATCCTAAATCATGATGATCTGAGAGTACAGCCAATCAAAAAATCCCTCATCGAAACAGTGACGGACAGGACCCTCTCCAATCCGTGGAAGCAAAGTGGCCCACCGAGCCTGCCTCGGCTCGCGTGGACCCAATGGCGCTGTTGGGATCCTGGGCCTCATCAGTGGTATCCGCTCCAGTATGAAAGAAACAATCAGTGTTCCGTACCCAAATTCTCTCTGAGTACGGGTCTTGCATGCAGTAAGCTCTGCTCGGACCCGACGGACTACACCGTCACACCAGTCGAAAACCTGAGGCTGCATACAATCCAAGGCTAGGAGCATCTGGGCCTTGGTAGCCACATGCTGACTCTTGGCGCCTGCCAAGCGAAAAATCATCCATAGAATAGACCTCAAGGGTCTCAAAGTCACCTGTGCAATCGGTATCCGGTTACTCACGGCCTGGGTGTCACGTATGCAGTGCGCACGGATCAAATCAGTAGTAGAACGAGGGTCAGCTCTGGACCCTGTCAAATTGGGCCTCGCCCCACGACATGACAAGCCGGTCAAAAAGTAAACATCATCTTTTTCGATGGCGAGCTCGTTGCCACCAATCCGAAAGACATGATGTCTCTCATCCCACTGCTGGATCAGCCACCTCAGGAGGTCCTCTTGACCCCTCATCAGTTCTAAACGGGCATACTTAAGAAATTCGCACCTCTGGAGAGCCATTAAACTTGTCGCATCCGTCACCATCTCTCGTTCTTCCCGCTCATGCTCTCTCTCTCGCCAGATACTCATGATTAACAGCTAAACACCTGCAAATGAAACATTTCCAACCGATTAAAATTTGCCTGGACCACTTCAAAAACGAAAAAATTGAGTTGCTAGAAAGCATGTTGTGCCTAACACGGTCACTAATACAAAACAGAGCGTTCTAATGCTTACATCCCTCATGGGTTGTGCGTTTAACGCGGATGTTGTACTCCTGACCCGCGTTAGGCGCAAATATTCTTCTAGGGCCTCAAAATTTCCTAATTTTGAACCAGTAAAAACTAAAAAATTGGCAATTAAATGATAACAGGAGGTTCTAGCTCTTACCTGGATCTCGCGGAATAGAAAACTGTTGCCCGGATCGACCGTAATCACCAGCTGAAGTTTTCACCCCTTTTCCACTCTAGAGCTTCTTCACAACACTCGAAATAGTGAAAATGAATGTCTTCTGACCTTCTTATAGCTAATTCTGGGGCATGACTCTCTTAAGTCAGTCGGCAAAGTCGTGATTCCTCGCTGTACACATGTCGCAACTCTTGAGATTTGGTACTGATGATTCTAATAAGGGATCAAGGTTTATGAGCAGACACACTCATGTTTTATCGAGCGTTCTTTTTATGGTATTTTTCTTGCTTGTTGATAAAAAGCCTAGGTTTTCTTCGGCTCGTAAAACTGTGGAGATGCAAGCATTCTTTTTAGGAATCTTTTTCTTGCTCAAAAAACCGAAAAAATCCCGAGTCACCTTTGTCAGACTCGTTAAACTACTGAGACAAAGAACAAGGAGCCATTCTTTTCCTCTTTTTCAATGCTCTTTAAACAGAAAAAGTAAATCGAGTTTTCTCCACGTATTACGGTAAAAATATACGGAAGTCACAGAGTTTTTTTTTGTTAGGTGATTATTCACAAAGAAGTTTGAGTTTACTTCGTCTCCTCGTACTCATAACAAAATGAGGTAGACGTCCATTGAACACAGATTTCTCACTTTTCCGGATTCGATGGACTAACTTACGGAAAATGAACTATTTCGGGCTTACTATTACCCCTTTGCCGTGCCCGGTTATCAAGACATGACAAAGGTACCCCAATGGAGCCGTCTTTTACGACATTTTTCAGACTCCCTAAACATGAAAAATTCACCGAGTTTTCTCGTCTGGACTCGTTAAACCTAATCAGACAGAACATGGAGTTGTCTTTCCTGACATTTTTCAGACTCTCTAAACATGAAAAATTCACCGAGTTTGCTCATCTGGACTCGTTAAACTTAATCAGATGGGGCATAGAGTTGTCTTTCCTGACATTTTTCAGACTCTCTAAACATGAAAAATTCTCCGAGTTTACTTGTCTGGACTCGTTAAACTTAATCAGACGGGGAAAAATTTGGACAAGATGGATATTACCTCTATTACATTTTCAAAAAGGTCGATTTGGCAGCAAAATTCTTGAACATGGCACTTCCCAGAAAACTCTTTCGCAGTTGAACCCTATGTAGTGCTAGCCTTCATTTGGTGTCACCTTTGGTAAGAAATCCTAACACACTCTTTGGTGTTCAACACGCTTGGTGCTAATTTCTGCTAAGTGCCTTCTATTGTTCAAGCGAGATCTCGCTGTCTTGCTCTTGTTCCTCAACCAAGCAAGTTCATTATGCCGAAATTATTTGTCGTCGGCACACATGGAATACATTCATCTTGTATCTCAAATCATAAACAAATATCGGTTGGTTCATTTGGGCGTCGGGCGATGTGGGACGCCTGGGTGCCTGCCTCTCCTTTGAGTCTCTTCTATCGACTTCAACACCATATCTAGGAAGTTGATCCCGAAACACATTGTTTGAATACACGGACCTCGGTGGCGGAGCGTCTTGTGTTTGATCAAGGGTCTTCATCATTGGCCCTTGGTCGAATTATTCTACGAGTGTTCGACTTCAACTCCTTTTATTCACACTCGCTAGATTGTACTGGGCATCTTAGGGACCATCATCATTATCGGTGGCCACCTTCGTGTCTGTTAACAGTTTTCATTATTGACTGGTAATCAGACAATTTCTCACATGTTCGACGACAACTCCTTCATTCACATGTTGAGGAATATGCAGTTTAAGTGAATCGGCGGTCAAGACCTTGGGGCAAAATGCTACACCATTAAAGTTGTGTTCCCTTCCCCAAGCTACGATATTGTTTATGGAGACAGCTTTTTCAGCCTGATCCTGTTATGACAGTCACTTCCACATTGCGCCTATTGGTGGATAGATTCTTCATATCTCTATTCTAGAGAAATCATGTTGTTTAAAGCTACAGAGCATGGGACATGCCCGACTCTTGGCAAATACTATATTTTCTAACATATGTTGTTGTTTCAGGTTTTCCTCAGTCTTTCAATCTCTCTCTCTCTACAAAATTATAAAGTATTTCGGCCATCGTCTTCGTCTCTGACCTCACACTTTAGGGGGCATCTGTTTCAGGTCAAAATAACTCCTCATCAGCTCAGAGGGGAAGACAAATATGGAAGAAGTACAAAGACCTAAATTAAACCTATTTTTGCCAGGGTAACGCATACATAGAACAGAACAAGGGCGTTATAACGCAGTCAAGAAATATATTGGTCGCGTTAGTGGCTAGGGCAACGCTCTGTTTACACTAAAAGGTCACGTTACCCGTGTTTTAAGTTTGAATTGGGAAAAGAGCGCGGAGAAAGATTTGAATCTCCGACTTTCCCTCACGAAGGAGTCAGTGCACAAAGGAAACTGCAGAAGCACCAATTCATTATTGGTCATTGCAAAGGCGGGAGAACTCAGAAGCTAAGCATGAAGATCGAGAAACAGCTAAGCCTTTTCATGCAGCCCGGTCTTGTACAAGGTGTGATAGCTTTCTCCCTCTCTGAATTTGAGGCTCTTAATTGAGTCATGTAGATGCTCAGTACTTGCACACTTGGAATAGGAAATAGTGTGACATTGAAGGCAAAAGGCAAAAGAGGCTCTAAGAGCTTGTTGACTTGGATAACTTCACTTGTGACTAGAAAATTGGGAAGTGAGAGGGCTGGTGTAGGTAAGTTCATCCTCTTATTTAAAATCAGCAAACTATTAACGATACGAAGGGTATAATGTTGTATTCAATATTTGTTTAGTATGATATAGATAGCTCAGATGTATAATCTAGATGTTTATTGTTGATTTGATTGATAGAATGTATTATATTCGAAGTTACGGGTACAGTGATTCTTGAGATCTCGGTTAGACACAGCGAGGAAGGACTCTTACTTTGCTGCTCGGCGTTCTCCAAGAGATTCCAGAACCGTCAAAGAGGTAATTCTCTATTGTATTCTTTCAAGTTGCTTCAAGCTAATATGAACATGCTCATACCATCTTTGTGAACAGCATAGCTAATCTGACTTTCTGCCTCGGGCACCGGAAAGCCCTGAGAGGGATCTACGAAAACCAACCACCCAAGCAGTTTACCCTATAGTAGAGTCCTCTAGAGGTCAAATGAATCAGTTTCCTCTCTTTTAGAGGTAAATTGTTGGGTCTTCCTAGCCTTTAGTTTCTTATTTGGAATTAGGTGAAATTGATTCCTATCTCATGGATTCGACTCCTTGATTCTAGGGAGAGTGGTTTTGAGGTCTATATGATGTATTTTCTCAATCATTGTAATGGTTAGACTCTTTTGGAGGTTTGGTTTCTCAAGGACACAATTTTGTATCAGTTTTCGCCTAGACATTAATCAAATTTGCATTTATTTTTATGGGATCCATGTGGTATTGCGTTTATTTTTAGTTTTTTCTCTTGTGTTCATATGTTAGAATTTTTTTTGTATTTCATCCATGATTTTATTGCTGTTGAATGAATGTTTTCAAGTTAGATGAACAGAATCCATAATTTCTATGCTTTTTTTTGGGTAAACATTCATAATTTGTAATTTCTTCAGTTTATAAAGAAACCATGAATTCACCATGCTCTTTCTAGCTCCTCACCTGTCTTGATCATCTTTCCATCGAAATCCTGAAGTGCTAAACATTTTACCTACCTTGCCCCATAGAACAACCTCCAAATTTTGACCTAATTTCCTTGCCCTAGCTTCTTGACTCCTCCTGATCCAACAAAACCCTACACAATCAAAATCAAAACCCTGAGCTACTATACCTAGCCTAATATCTTCTTTCCTCAGTCATTTTGGTTGTGATCTATACGAAGAGAGCCCTCTCCTGGCCTAGTAGGGCTAACTACTTGGCTAAGTGTGGTTTGAGGTTACCTCAAAATTTCCTTTTGTCAGCCTGAGTTTCAATCTGAGTGATAACAGGGGGCACCTTTCCCTTGATTTTGATTCGCAAATCCAAAAACTCGCTTCTTCTGTTTGAATTTCTTCTCAATCTTGGCAGCATACTGGTATGTCGTACCAAGCGAAGAGATTTCATGGAACTCCATTTCCTCTTGAATGTATCTATCCAGACAATTGTGGTTCTTCAGCACCAAATGTTTCTTTGAATCTTTGATGCACAAATTTGTGCACAGGGTATGGAATAGATTCATCAGCTCATGCACATCTTGATCCTGTTGTTCCCACAACGTAGTCCATTGTATGTACTTGTCCTCATAGCTCCCCATGGGATAATATTGTTCCTTGATGACGTCTCGGAAAGAAATCCAAGTGGGTACAGCCGAGAATAGAGAGGGTTCCCCCTCGTCCTTTTTCTCATGGTAGTTTTCCCACTAGTCCTTAACATGGGGGGTAGCTTTGAGGAGTGAAAAAATAATCTTCTCCCAGTCGAAAAACTTGTGAACTCAGAAATATCCTTTTAATAGATTCAACCATATATCTACGATGTCTGCATCTATTTGGCCCTCAAATATGAGAATGTCATAGTTTACTTGTACCTTAAAAGTAGTTACACCTCTAGAGTGGCCGCTGGATGCAGATGCGCTGCCAGTGGGTAGTCGTTCAAGGATCTGGGCAAAGTTATCCATCGTCGTGTTCCTTTGTTTTTCGAGGACCTTCTCAAGCAATATTTTGATAGGATCACCTGCTCCCTCATCTTTCTTTTTGTCCCCCATGGGCAGTCATCGGGTTTTGCGAGGTTGATCTTGCAAAGGTTCAACCAGATCGAGCCCTAACTCCTTATATCCTAACCTCGTTGGGGACATGAAAAGAAGGATCGAGAAAGAGTAGACCGCTCTGATACCACTAATCAAGATTTATGAAGGAATGCAATAGGATACACATATAACCATAAATATAAAAATGCAGTGGAAATAACACTTCATTTCATTAATATCAAAGAACTGAAATTTGTTTACAGACAAAATGGAAATAAACTAGCTAGGGCGTTGGTAGCTTATCTATGAGAAGATATGTGGTGGCTATAGGCCTCTGAACTCTGTGTTACAATGAGCCTCGAAGGCATATATATTATTGAGAAACAATGGAAATCCCTAAACATCCAAAAACCTAACCCTAGGAGATGAAACGCTAGAATATGGGCCCCGTCGAGGTAAGTTGGTACATCAATTTCCCGGGGTTGTAACTTTGGCATACTATCTCCATTTGACGCACATAATAGATCATTAGAAATATCTATCCGAGGACTAAAATTAATTACCAAAAATATTAAGTGCTAAACAAACTCATCTTTTTCAAGGGTTTGATGCCCAAAAAACATCGTTTAGGGACTCAAAATGGCTCCGGAAGTTCAGGACCCGAAAAACTGCTAAAAATAGTAAAATGTGCTATAATTAAGGAAACTGAAAAATTGAAAGAAACAATGGTGGGGCCCCAAGTGGAATAGATAGTTGGCCACCAATATCCACCTGGATCACTATGCGAAATCAAGTAACAGAGAGATATGATGGAAAAAATAGAAGTGTAAGGTTTATAATATGAAGAGGGATCATGTAAAAGGAAAAAAGCATAAATCATTAAATTGCATGGAAAATTTCACATGCATGATCTCATGTGATAGGATAGGGAAACGACATGACGATGACAATCTCAATTATGGTGATAGTTTGTAGATTAGATCAATCTTACCAAATTAAGCCACACATTAAAACAAAATTTACCTCACCATGATTACCTGGAGTACCTAGGGGGTATCTCTTATTGATGTGTCTACCACAAAGGTTTATGTTATGATTATTTCTACTACAAACCTAAAGATTTTTTTCACTTATCCAATTCTTATGGGAAAAAGCACCTCAAACATGCATTTTTGGCTCATCTTACCAGATAATGTGGACAAACCATAACCAATTCTTTGTTCAGTAATTATAAAAAAAAATGGACTTGATGACTTCAATTATGAATCTTGACACTACACTAGACTACGTCTTATAAATTTTCTTCTTTTTCATTCACTTTGTCACTAATAACTTCCATGGAATAAAATTTTGCTACAAGTAGAGGATTTGGTCACAATTCTCACCATGAAGTCTAGTAACTTCCCTGACCATACCCACATTCGACAGTTGTCATCTCAAACAAAATCAAAAGTCTTCTCTTTTTCTACCACTTTGGTACAATCTCCCATCACGTGAATAATGGACTCGGACTCGATCATGTGGGAGAATCATTGGATTAATAGCCATTGATGTATGTTGTTAACCAATGCAAGGTTTCTCACATTTAAATTCACTAGAACCCAAGGTAACTCAATACACCTTGCGAGTTATGAAAAAATTGTATGAATTCAAGTCACCTGCAACATTTGATAACTAGGAGACATTAATGTATTCCCATTGATTTTTGTCAAGAGAACCTACCATTGATGTATGCAAGCCTCAAGGTATTGTAATAATCCCTAGTTCCCCTCTCCATATAAGGTGCTAAAGTAGATGGTGGGAAAACTATTAGAAGGAGAGCCTTAAGAAATCCTTTATCAACTAACACGAGATAAGTAAAAAAAAAAAAAAATTTGAGTTACGTTAAAAATAAAATATTATATATTATTCATGGCCACAGATGCTTTTCTGATGGGCCCCAAAATTGTTACGTGTTTATATACATATACATACATATACATACATACATACATACATACATACATACATATATATATATATATATATATATATATATATATATATATATATATATATATATATATATATAGTAGAAAATAAAAATGAGAGTAAAGAAATAACAACAGGTAGATAATCTCCTTGCTTCACTACTTCCATTCTATCTTCCTTACAAATTTCAGCTACGAATTCCTCCTTGGACATTGGCTTCCAGTAAAAATTTATCTTATGTTGATTAAAAAGAAAAAAACATTTGTTGATCATCAATGGTTTTAATTCAAACTAACCATTTTTCAAAAACAATGTCCACTTCATATGGCCCCAACCAGCGGATCGTAAATTTTCCTTTAAAATTCTTAAATCTGGAGTCAAAAAGGAGAACCTAGTCTCCCTATTGGAACTTTTTTTTTGAATAAATTTATCATGCCACTTATTCTTATGCTCTTATACCAATACTACCTGTTGGACTGCATCCTGCCAAATTTCATCAAGTTGGTTCAACTACAACAGTCTTTGTTCATGTGCTTCACTCAGATCTAATCCCAAATGAGCAGCAATCCAAAAAGTATGAATTTGAAATTTGATAGATAACATAACCAAATTTCTGTAGACTAGCTCATATGGTGTGCATCCTGTAGTACTCCTACACGTTGTTTTGTAGGCCCAAAGAGCTTCAATTAAACAGTTCACCCAGTATTTATGTTGCATCTAAATAGTCTTAGTAATAATGGCCTCGAACAATTTATTCCTGGATTCTACTTGCCCATTCGCTTGAGGGTTATATAGTGTTGAAGTTCAGTGTCTAATTTGATATTTCTCTAGAATATCTTTAATCAAGTTGGATGTAAAATTATTCTTGACATCAAATTAATACTTTCTTAATATTCGTTAAAGCTTCCTGGAAGAAATCTTCGTAGATGGTAAAATCATCCATGTACACTCAAACACAGTCATGGATAAAATCTAAAAACAAATCCCAATACTGTGCTTTGGAAGGTAGCTAGGACATTACGCAACCTAAAAGGTAAAAAATTTGTAGGAAAATTTTCCCCAAGGACAAGTGAAATTAGTTTCTCTTGATCCTACGGAGCTATCTGAATCTAGTTATACCCACTAAACCCATCCAAAAAGGAAAGTATGTATTCCCTGCTAGGGTGTCTAGGACCTTCATAATGGATTTTGTTAGATCCTGGAAGTATACACAAACTCGCCATTTTCCTAAAGATTTAGGGAACACAAATAAGGGGGAAACCCATTTTATATTAGGTATTGGGTATATTAAATTTGCATGAATGATATTTTGCAACTCCTCTTTCACTACTTCCTTAAGTATTGGGTTCATACACCTATGGGGTTGCTAGAAAGGATGAGCATCATAATGTGTGTAAATATGATGAGAAAACACTACAGGATCGATCCCTTTCATGTCTCGGTACACCCATGCAAAGGCATTTATATGTTCTTGTAGAACATACATCATTTATTTTCATTGCTCCTCAATAAGTTCAACATTGATATTCAAAATTTAACCAGGACTTACTTCAACAAAGATGCAGCATGGATCTTTTTCTTGAGATGGTACTTCAGTGGAATTACCTAATGATGACAAATCAATCAAATCATTAATTTCATGTACGTCATCTTTTAAAATATGATCAAATGGATGACTATTAGAAAAAAAAGAACCTGAATTATACAAAACAAAACTAAGTTGAACTTCTTCAAAACATTCCTAAAAATTATTTACCTGATCAATTGTACATATAGGTTGAATTGCTTCCTCGTCACTGGCTAATTCATCGAACCATGGGGTTTCCTCACATTCCATAGGATACATTGCAACTGGATAAAGGTAAATCTATTTCACAACCCCACTGTGAGATATAAAAATGCTTCCGGGCCTACATCTTATGAATGAATTTGCAATAGCAATTCATGGCCTCCCAAGGATTATTGGATTCCCTCTAGTTATTGATTTAGTTTTCAAAAAATTAATTCTATGGGATATGTTGGGAATCACGATTTTCGTTATGCCAAAACCTGCAAGTGTTAGTCAACGATCGCATCGCCATAGATAGGGATCCACGAGAAGCGGTTAGTCCATGTCGCAAAACAAATGGGGAGTGTTGGTTTATCTAATGTCCAAAAATCTCCCCCAAATGTGAGTTGGGTGTGTATCAAACTCGTGACCTACTCTTTGATACCACTAGTTCTGAATCACAATTGTCGTTAGACCAAAACCCACAGGGGTTAATCAACGATCGTATTTCCATAGATAAGGATACATGAGAGGCGGTTAGTCCATGTCACGAAACACACGAGGAGCGTTGGTTTATCCAATTTCCAGTGGGATATTACCATGAATCTAAAGAAATAATTACATCGTCCAAAACTCCTCCTGACATAATCTCGAACTGATCTTTCAGTTCCAAAACAGGTGGGTAGGATGAAAGATCAATTAATTAAAGCAATCCCATGGCATGTTCAATCATAACGTTGATGGACACTCCAAGGTCGATCAAAGTGTTAGGAATTTTTGGCTTTGTTTGGGCTAACCCAGGTTTTATCTTACTGTGCACCAAAAAAACCCTTGATCACTCGCCCTTTTGGCAACAACCTACAAACATATCCTAGTCTCACACGAAGTTACTACCAGGTTTTCACAGCCTTGAGGGACAAGGAGATGTGGTATTTTAATATTATATTATGCTTACAACTTATAAATTACTTCTCCACATTCAATTAATCACAGAGACATGCCAAATGAACCCATAAACCATTACTGCAATGACATAACATGCAATTGTAATAAATACTTCACAACAACATATAATAAGAAAATATACACAGTAAACATACAAGAACACCAGAATATCGTCCAAAAAATTGTTTCTTTATTATGAAAAATCTTTGAATACAATCAGTTCTTCGACCTGCGCACTATGTTTCACACTGTCTGCGCACTAAGCTACAGACTCTTCCCAGGCCTCTGCACACTCAGTTGTGGAGCCTTCCCTTCACTACAAAATACAGCTTACAAAGACTTGCCCATACTAAATGTTTCCATCCTTCTATCTCTAAACATAACATTTCAACCCTTTATATACTATTACATCATAGGGCTACATCATTAAGATTCCATGGTCCAAATACCATGGACTCCCTAAAACAAGCATTTATAGCACAAAACACTTTACCAAATTGTGCGCTTTACAAAAAGTTTACAAAAAGGAGGGACTTCGACCTACCCTGAAGCCCCTATGACACCACCTTGTATATTCAAACTACTCCATTGCATGGTCCACATCGTGCTTTGCTCCCCAAAATGTGGATTCTGATCCAAAATCTAGGCCAATTTGGGTTGCACTCAACAGGCCCCAAATGTGACTCGTCCCAAGTCACTCAACTACTTTGCCTCTGATTTTTTTTTTCTATTCTATCGTAGGCCTTGTTGAACTGTTGCAGCATCCCTACGGTTTGATTTTATTTGATGCACACTTCTTCCAATAGTGCTTCTATCATTGATCATGTAGTCCTCTACATCACTACCTCTTCTCTTTGTTGAAGCTCTTGAAGGTTCCGATCCACTTCCTGAGACAGTTAGAGAGCCTCATCCTGCCATGGCTGAGTTCTCTCTATCAAAACCTGCTCTTCTTTTCTTAGCTCCTCTATTTTCCTTTGGAGAGAACTTCCTTTATTAATCTTGGTGAGATTCTGCGAGATTGGTAAGGTCTTCGCAGTTGCCTAAATCTCATCTAGCTACTTCCACTTCTATTGAGTGTCTTCTTCTAGTTTCTGCACATTTGGATCTTCCTACAATGAAGTTCAGATTTGTAAAGTGTCATCCAAAAATTTCCCACAATCTACCACTATTGCGGAGATACCGGCCACTACATCCTGCAAGTCGATCTCCCTATGCTCTCATACTTTCGGTGGTGTAGTTGGTTGCAACTTCATCTGCAACTCACTGATATATATCTCATACTAAAATTATACATCTGTGACCTTGTTCTTGTATTCCTTCATTGAAAGGTCGAGCTTGGCGACCTTGTCTTCCGCTGATTCTTCCTCGTAGACATCAATTTATGGGACCTCACAACATGTGGCTTCGACGACCTCCTTCAATTTCTACTGTTGTTGTACTGCCTGGTCCTTTTCTTGGATGGCCTTGTCGAGTTGTTGCTTTAGTGAAGCTTGCTCCCTCTCTACATGAATATTCAATTTTGATGTGAGTTGTTTGCACTGCTTCAGCTCATCTATAATCTCTTGTTGTAGCTCATGTAATCTATGAAGGGGCAACGCAATGATGTTCTTGTACACATATTTCCATCCTTTCGCCTACTTCCATACCTCAACGAAGTCAAACTTCAAGGCTCCGATAAGTATTTGCGCTATCTGTGCCCCAAGTGTGGGCTCTACTAATGTTTCTTCTTGTAGCCTTTCATCTGTCTGTACTAGCTATTTGGTTGTCTATGCCAATATTTTTAGTTATTTGATGCGCTCTTCGACACTTGTTAGAAGTGCATCATAGAGATCCTCTAACCTATTCCAAGACTTTGGTGTAGCTTCCTGTATCCTTTCTCCAATCTGATCCAGGTCCCCATCAGTGAGGACCAATGTTGTTATATCCTTGTTTTATCTTCCTTTTGCTTCTTTTTGGGTTTCTTGGCAGCTTTGACACCTCCCTTCCTCTTTTATGTGACGAAAGGGTTTGTATCAGTATTTTTAGACTCCTTGTTTTTCTCATCTCCTCCAAGAGGATCCTTATGATCCTTGTCATGTTTCTCTTCTTGTTATTCCTCTTCATCATCCTTGTCCTTATCCTTTCCACTTGGTTCCCCATGCTGTGAAATATACTCCTCTGTCAAACTATCTCCTGCCTCTCTCTCCGGTGAAGTCGTTCATTCTGTGGGCAACTTTTGTGCTTGTGCAAATAGGTCATCATTTGTTAGCAAATATGGCATGGGATGCCATGTCTTCATTGCGTCCTTGTGAGCTTGTATATAGATTATGTGGAAGTAATCCTTGAACTTCGCGACAACTTGATATTGCTGATATAGGCTTGGTGACTGGCAAGGGTGTTGGATCACCAACATATACAAATCCACATGATATAACACACAAAAAATTGTGTTCTACTATGCTTGTGACAGTTGATTGGCATAACACAACGAGGCATACCGCACGACTATTATACTACAAATAACCTCCTCATTGGCTCAAAGGAGAAGGACAAATGGAAGGAAGAATTAAACCTAGATAGAGACCTATTTTTCCAAGGTAACGCACCCTAGAGACTATTAGGCCGAGTTATAATGTTATCCTACCTCTTGTAGGGAGTGTTTGTGCCTAGGTTAACACATTATCTTTCCTAAAGGGAAACGTTACCCGTTTTTCATGAATAATAAGGGAAAAATTCTGCGGTAACTGACCGCCATTTCCGGATTTTTCTCAAGGAGTCAGTCCAAAAAGTTGGAAACCTATGGTGCAAGCCTCTGATTGTACATTTCTAAGCCTCACTAAGCATCCAAAGAGGGGAAAAGCTAGAAAAACTTGGAAACATCATGGATTTTTCCCTAATCAAACTAATGGATAAGAATGGAAATATTGATCCTCCCAAAATCTTATAAATTGGAGGCAAGGGATCATCATCAAAGATCAGAAAGGTTGATTGTGTGAGGGGAAAAATTTTGTTAGTGTGAGGTTTCATGCTTGGCTTTGTTCATTAAGAACTATTTGCCTAAGCATTGTCACACTAGGATATTGAGGAGAGAGAGCTTGGAGTCGAAGGTTTGAGGGACTCTTGACCAAACTGGTGGTTATAATATTCCTTCTTTTATATAATAGAACTACCTCTATTTTTTCCACTTAGTGTCTTGTTATTGCATCTATTGATTTATTTGTTAGAGATACATGTTATAAGTGGCTTAGATTTACATTATTTATTATTTGATTATATACTTGTTTTGATTTTTTATTGTGATAACAATGTGAATATTACGCTAGTTCGTTTTTTTCTTGTAGGATTTGGACTTAGAGCCAGTGAGGAGGAATTTTGCCACAGTGCATTGAGCTCTCCAATAAATCAGCACTACACATCGAGGTAATCATTCTCTACTTCACTTTGTCAATCAAGTACTAGTATAGCCATGCATGTATTGTCTTTGTGAATGTTGCAGCTAATCTAACTGTCTGCCTTGGGTCCCGGGAAGGCTCGGGAGGGATATTACTCACCACCTGTGCATTTTACCCCTAAGTAGAATTGGCGACTCCACTGGGGACTAATCCTTAGTTCCCATTTTTTCATTTCCTAACTCTTGGTTCTTTCCTTCTATCACTTCTCGTTCTGCTCACATCCCTTTCTGACCATTTGATGTGCTCTGTAACCATTTCATCTTCTCACATTGTTCATAACAAGCCTTACCTGAACATAATTTTCAATTTATCCTTAGTTACGCACCCCCTGTGTGTTCCATATCATTATAACATAGCTCATGCTTGATAACAGTGCATCAGTCCTACTATTAATGAATTGTACCCTTTTCTAGGCAGCGTTACTCAGCCTAAAATTAGCTATTTCACCCTTGTTGTGATTTCCCTAGCTATTGAGTTGCTGGTTGTCAGTCTGGTTCCTGCAAACTGGATCTTTGTGCTTGGTTTTTTTTTTCATATTATTTTTTCTTTTTGAAAAGTTAGCTTAGTTGCATTTACTTTTTGAAAAGAAAGTTTTTTTTAGTTTTTCTGATATAGCTGATTTCATTCTGTAAATTATTGGGTTAAATAGTTGTTACTGAGCACTAGTATCTGTATCTTTCATAGGCTGAAATGCATTATTGGATGTTTGATATTGCATGGATGTATGAAAATGTTCTCCTTGTATAAGTAAATCTTTAATCTAACTAAATTTAAAAAGCATTTTCTACATGGTTTGTGTCAGAGTAGCATAAAAATTCATATGTCCAATCCCCCTCCGGAGACTTAAATGTAAGTACACTAAAATTAAGCGCTTAATAAAATCAATCAATAACTCTTTTCTAAGCTTACACAAATATTAGTACAGGCTAGGATCTTGGGATAGGCAGAGTGAGAAAACTTGCAAAGATTTCAAAACTTGAGACTAGTGTCATGAAAGAGTGAAAAATCTTGTTGCACTCATACTATTGGGACCACTCCACTCATAACGGAGTTAAGTGTGAGACATCACTGGTGTGTGTGAGAAGGTAGCTTTCCTTTGATCACATATCCAGTGGGCATTTTGTGTATTCGGGTTCCCCTCGGGGATGTCGAAACTGGATCAGGGATCGAGGTGTTCTGCCCATACAACGTGTTATATATTATCATGACCCCCCTAGTAGTGTATGTGATTTGAGGTATCCATAATTGCCATACTTCTAGAGACATATACAAGGTGACTTGGGTGGGTTGCCCTGGTACCTGACACAAATGAACCTACTCTATCTTCAGTTTTTGGGAGGGTACTCATCTTCACGAGAGTGCTTGATCCTATTATCTAAGATTCAGGCGAAGCTCAAGAGTAACCATAACTTTACATATGACCAGCTCTCTTTGTTTGCTATTGTGATACTGGGTTTCATCTCCAATGAACGGTAGTTCTCAGACAGAGTCTTTCCCCTCTGGCTGCTTGATTGATTGACTTTAGAGTTATTTTTTTAAGGTTCTTGGTTATACTATCACTGAGACTTAATAATGTATCAAATTAAAAGATAGATAAAATTTATTGTTCATCATGGCAACCTTCGACCCTCACCATATTTATAGGTAGAAAAGAGGCCTTTCTCCATTGAAACTAGAGGATTTTTCAAGTCTCGGTGACCCAAAGTCTTTTGTGGAAGAAAAATCTCCAGTGTTGACCCCTGTTTCACAGATTTCTCCTTAAGATATTGAGTTTCTTGAGTATCCTTTCATGGAAGTAGTTGTGCCTCCTTATAATCCTCCTCTCACTGACCCGTCGGGGCTAGTGTTGATTCAAGTAGCACCAGTACCAGCTATGTCTTTGGTTGCACACACATCCAATACACAAATAGCGACCAATGGGTCATTGTTGCTGGTGGCTAACTCGGTTCCACCACCACCTCCACTGTTAGTTGTCAATTCTTCGCAGCTAACTCGAAACCCTAATAACCAGAATATGCCTGTTCTGAGAAAATTGGTCACAACATCTGTGAGTGGAATTCCAAACTCTCGGGTCTCTGTTCCTTTCATGTCTTCTCATGAACTTTCAGCTTCCGCTTCTACTAGTGGGGCTACCACAATTCCCTTCAACAACCCTTTCGGTTGGAATCCCTTGTTGATTTTGAACCCCTCGTCCTCTATTCAAGGGGGCAGTGTTACCAACACTTACATGTTGGGGGGAAATTCTATACCCCTCCATTCTATGGGACAAGAAGGTCCATCCATTTTTAATTACATTCCTCTTAGTGGTCAACCTTATGGTGTGGTCAACCTTATGGTGTGGGGTCTATACCAAAGGTAAATTATGCGACTAGTAGTATGCCACAAGCAAACTCTATTGTGTCTATCTAGGCAACCCTTCCCCAAAATCAATTGAGGCAAGGGGAAAAATATTACCCTGGGGGAAACCAACCTTTTGTCCCATAGTACAATAACCCTTTTCAACAACAACCTTATATCCCTACACCTCCACTTCCAGGAAATTATTATCAGACAAGTCCTGCATATCCCGTTGGAAACACTTTGATGGGAGGAACCTACCATTCGATTGGTCAAAAAAAACCTCCTTGGTTAGACTCGGGGGAAACAACGCAAATTAGCCAACGATCCCATCAATGATAACCCACTTTGGCCTCCTATACCGCATAATATTCGTTCAGATATCCCCAAGTTCAAAGGGAAACAAGGGGATTATCTAGCCACACATATCACCACCTATCATCTATGTTCTGTTTCTAATTCCATGGTGGACAGTAGTGTCTGGCTCAGGCTCTTTCCCCTCACCCTCACAGACAACACTACCAAATTGAACATTGAATTACCACGAGCTGTAGTCAATACTTTTGGTGCCTTAGCAATGGAATGTATCAAAAACTTCGAGCTCCCTATCCGATACAAAACTAGAACAAAAATTCTAACCTCACTGCACCAACACACCACCACCCACATCTTCGATCACATTCATGAATGGAGGCGTATGAAGAGGCTATTCAAAGCGCCAATCCAATATCATCTATTGTCGAAATGGTTTTGTAAGTCACTGGCCCTAGCTGGTGTGGTCACAGAGGACCAATCCATCCGCCATACACAACATCTAGATCTCATCTATTCACAATATGGCACATTATATGATTTACTCCCCCATGCCCCTAGAAACTCCAATTCTCCCTCTAATCAGCAACTCGGATCAAATTTCAACGGCCTCGTTGACACAACTTCTGGTGTTGCTGTAAAACAACTCAATGGGCATGCTTCCTAGCCATATTCAGCTGCCACAGCCGCTACCCAATCAGCTACTCTTCCCACCGCTAAGGTAAACTCTATGTAGTCTACACAAAAACCTAGTGGTGAGAATAAGAAGAATAAGAAAAATACCACTCCTTCTGAAGAGCAGCCTAACACTCAAAATAATCCAAATCATAGAAATGCTGCTAAAACTGACAAAGGGAAAGACAAAACTACTAGATTCCATTGAAAAATTTATGCAGAGGACCACTTGACATATAAATGTCCTTGGCTTCATGAATGCACATATTTTATCATGTAGAAGGATACTAGGATGATAGTTGTTGTCCTACACAACCCTTTCCCTAATCCACAGTAGCAGCAACATCTTGTTGCAAACCCACCACAACCCCTGCAAGGGGGCAATGTTGGTTCTCATCCTTCCAGTGAAGGATCATCCAACATTTATGGCATGGAGATTGTTGAACTCTAAACTCGAGAAAAAACCTAATAAAATCTAGTCACTGATGCTCACGAACCTACTTCAAGTTTGAATCCACTACTTCCCAATGATCTTCATATCGAAAGGCCTGCTGCTAACCCTATCATTCATCCCCCCAAAGGGACCCTTCGACGCATTGTTCATAACACCTCTGAACTTGTTGCTCAAAACTACAACATTGTAGAAGACTTGGCGCAAGCACCATCAGCTATGTCTGCACTCGAAGTGTCGCAAACCTTCCCAATGCAAACGAAAGATCTGCTTTCAGCCATTGGTGGAATTGACCTCGAGTCTATTCTATCCATCTATGACATGGAAAAATGAAAACATTTCCTTTCCCATCATCTTGCATTCCAAGTTCAAGTTGTGTCGGAAGGCAGGCTAATCCATCACACTGTCATATATGAAGGTACTTCGACCTGTGTAATGTCAGTTGCGTGTTGGCTTGCTATGGGTTATCCTACTCTGTCTCCACTATTGAATTCCCTCAAAGCATTCGGCGGCCACACCTTCCTCCCAAAACGATACCTTGATAGCTACCCCATTAATCTTAGTGGGAAAACGATAAATGTGTACATCGAAGTCGTAGATCATCATTTGAACTATAATCTCCTTTTGGGCTGCAGTTGGTCTTATGTGATGACCGCCATTGTCTCTTTGGTTTTCTTACTCATCCTTTTTCCTTTGCATGGAAAGATAATTACAGTGGAATAGTTATCCTTCTGCACCACGGATTATTCCACATTACCTAACAGCACTGTACCCCTATTATGAGGAGTCCTTGATTCTTACATCAACATCAGTACCATACTTGTGAGGGAATCTTCCCTTATGGGTTGTTTTCCTCTCCGACTGCTTGAGGTTCCACAAAATATTTCAATGATATTTGTTATCAATAGAAAATCAGACAAGAAAATATGGCATTATTAAATGTCAGGCAGAAGGATTTACAGGGCTGAGGCACATTAGAGAATCTAAAGAATTTAAAAAATCTCTAAGGTCCAGAAGAAAAGTAAAATTGCACACTCAAGAAACCATTAGAATGCACCTTCACGCACATTTTTCTTCGATAGGCGCACCTTTGCGCTGCTTTCCCTAAAAAAGACATGCAGACCTTAAAGTGACAGAAGTCACTTTCCAAGACCACAAGGCACGCTCCAGGAAATTGATCCCACACTTGAGGCTGCCCAAGGACAGCCGCCCAAGCCTCCATAGGACCTCAAGGGAGCACACAATGGAATAATGTGGCACACAATGGAATCATCCCCCTCTCTTGGGTCACCATCCATCAATGTACCAAGAGGGGGAAGGAGATTTTGAATTCATCTATAAAATACCACCAAGAGACGAAAAAAGGGAGAGAACATTGTTATGCTGGCCAAAATTGCTTCAAGCAATCCAACAGTGTGTGATATAGAGCAGAAGTAGATAAGGGATTCAGTTTTTGGCCACCCAACAACTCCAATACTTTGGAGTAGAGAGAGGGACCTTTCACCAAGGCAACTCGGAGGTAAAAACTTCCTTGCATCGGGTCTTAGAACTCTTTAGTTCTAAGGGCCCCTTGGCAAGTGTGTAAAATTTATACCTTTTATTTCCTACTAGCACGCAATAAGAGGGGACATAGACACCACCATTGGTATTATTGTTTTGTTTGACTCTATATGAGATTTGTGTTATTTTTTTAGTTTAGCTTTTATTTTCTCTCCACATATGCATGTTATTTCATTAATTAGTATGTTTTATTTTATGGCATGTTCACTAACCTGATAACTCTCTTGTTTATCTGCCTATGACTTGGAACTTAAGAGGAAACAACCACTCCTCTTAAGCAAGTGTGGATTGGTACACTCATGCACCAAACCCACCAACATAGGATTGGCCACTCCACTAATTTTACTTCCTAGTTAATGTGGTTCTGCATTTTGTAGAGACCTCTTTCTTTTCTTTGGAGTTTGGCTTGAACAACCCCTTTTCTCTTCTTCCATGCCTGTTCACACTTAGTGAGAGGCCAACGCTCAGAAGCTCCAAAAAAAAATGTGCAGGAAATTCGCATGGCTTTACCACATAAAAATGTGCCTGATCGCACGCATTCAATGGTAACCTACGTGCAGATTGCGTGCCTGTGTGAGTTTTTTACGCGCAGAAACCAGAGGCAAAAAATTTCTGCTACTTCCCTCGATATCCGTTTGTAAAGTGACTGGCAGCCCATAAGAAATCTGCCAACACTGTGTGAGGTGTCCCATTACTTTTTTAAACTCACTCTTGGCTACATTTCAGTAGTTTTAGGTGTTAGTTTTAAAACTTCAAAGTTTATTTTTGCAAAGTAAACACATAGTTCAAGTAGGGGGAAATTAACTTGCATTCTAAAATAATTTATGTTTTGTGAATTTAGACACCAAAAGACACATAGGTAATTAGCCAAAGTAAGTGGCCCTAGTCCACACATGCTTAGCTAAATTTTTTTCATTTTCCTAGTTTAAAGTCATTAATTTTAGTTCAATTTTTGGCACTGGGATTTGGGACTAGGATCAAATTATCCTTATATAGAAAGTAACATTTGTTGCCTTTGCACCCTTGGGTGATCCTAGGTAAGCATATGAACACTCTCTGCTGATAATTTTCCATATCCCTTTAGTTGATCATTTAGATTAACTAGGAAACATTGTAAGCCGCCCATTTGAGCAAGGAACAACCAAATGTAGCTTAATAGGGGATTTTGAAAAGGATCACCGCATATCCACATGTTAAAACTATGTGATTGTTCACCTCTTTCTCACACACTTTCACACCTTAAGTGAATCAAAGACACCTAAAAACTAACTTAACTAAACTCATTAAACTCTCGCCACAGGGGCCACAAGATAATTTATAGTTTAAGTTAGGACCAAGGGGGGGTAGGCATCCAATAAGTCACCTTAGTCAGTTTACATATTGAAACATAGAAGTTTAATTTTTAGGGAACTTTTAAATCCATCTATCCACCCACGGAAAAGAAAACCCAAGCGCCAAGCTTAGGCCTAGTGTGTGCGATATTATTTAGGGCTACCTGACCCATCTAATATTTGGTACTGGTAGCTGAATTAACAATAATCTCAAGACTCAAACGCTCATGTGGGACGACAGTACTTAGTGGCAAAAACTAGGGCATCCTTCCCTATAGGTGATGGTGCAGGCAACACTAGATCCTCTACCCTTACCTTGGTCGATTTTCTTTGGTTGACTAGGGGCATCGCCAGTTATTTCGGGACATTGTAACAGCATTCGCAAGATATCTTCTCAAGTTCCATATAAATTTGAGTGTGTGAGGATGATTAGGTCTTCTAGAATTTGAGTATCATACACAAAAATAACAAAAACCATATTTTTTGATTGATTACTCACATAGGATTAATCTAAAGGGAAAATTTATCTTTCATTTTCTCTTTGTTTTATGTATGCAATAAAATTTTTTCTTTGAATATAATATCTATCCACTCAAATATTTCAAAAATCATACCTAGTTGACACCATAATGGACCCAACAGGACCTCTTCTATATAGACGTATTTTGGACCTCCCCCTATTACCAGGAGGGGTTCCAGGTCTTTCGCCATTTAGGCATCAAATATGGAACACTACCATCCTTATTGGTTCATCCTTTATTGGGGCATCGCTATTTGGGAACCCTCGCCGGTCACCCAATGCCACGCTAGTGGGCACCCCCACAGGGTCGCCACTTACCACTCCTCCCACAACTCCTAGGGGGTAGAAGAGCACTACTCATTTGGGAATCCAAGTGAATTCAAAGTTGAGTACGTCACAGACAAACCCTATACCTAACCAGAGCATTGTGTCTTCATAGTGTACAATCGCTACCAACTTGTAGTCACCAGATTTAACCAAGTTGACAAACAACTCCATTACACACAACCCTACATGGCCACCCATGCCCACGAAGCTCCCTTAAAACATTCCAAAGTTCAAAGAGAAGTAAGCAGAAGAACCCGGAAATCATGTTATGACTTTTCAACTATGGTGTTCGTCGAACAACATCATTGATGATACTATTGGACTAAGACCTTTTCAACGCACCCTAATCGAGGTAGCCGCAAAATGTTATGTGGGGAAACCATATGCTACACATGGAACTTTTAGTGCCCTCGCTACTATGTTCCTTATCTATTTTTAGTTACCCTTCCACCATGATTCCGAGATGGAATTGCTAACCCACTTTAGGAAGACACCCACCGTTCATATCTCAGACCATCTCCAAGAATGTCAGTGACGTCGTAGTTTATGCAAATGCAAACTCAACGATCGAGTTTCGTTAGACCTGTTCCTGAAAACTCTCACCGCAAATATTTCAAAGGACGTGGCAATACAAAAACCCATATCTGAAGAGGACGCAATCAGCAAGGGCCCGAATAGATCGAGCTGATCTATACGCAGTCCGGATATAATTACAATATCCTCCCTAACACCCTGTGCCTGCAAACTTACAAAGAATTGATAGGCGCATTGAAATCCACAGACAGTTTGATTTGGTCATTGACACAAAATCACTTAAGCAGCAGCGTTCAACACCTTGGTTACGCGTATGATTCTAACCAGAACATACCACAACCCAGCTATCAGATTCATCATGCACCTTCACAAAACATGACCAATAGGGTGTCGTCATACCACCATCAGTAAGGAGGTCCATATCTTCCCACTTAAGGGACCTAGTACGCAGCTAGACATGCTGACGAAAGAGCTCACCCCCAACAACCATTCATAAACCAGGGACAAGGACCGCAATATGCCCATTACCTAGAACAAAACCCACCCATGCAGAATAATGCACAGGTTAAATTTGTGCAACCTTCCCAACCACAACCGCGCTAACCATACAATCATGAGAATCAAAGCTATCCTCCTAATGCGGCAAGGAAAAAAAGGAAAAAACAAGCCAAAGGGAAATCCTGGACAGGGGGGCAACAAACAACAATTCCCTTCATGACCTCAGGCTAGAGGCAACTCCAACCAAAATCAAAACCAGGAGCCAAGCAACTCCCAAGGGAGGAACAAGAGGGAGAATCTTAGGATGAACCACTCTTGCTCAATATGTGGTGAGTACAGCCATTACACTCACCACTGTCCTGACCTCCCTGAGTTGAATAAGCTTCAAGGTAATCGTGGACAATGGGGATCCTCACGGTAGACAGCCTTCATGCAAGAACCTTTCCCCCATCAAGGGATAGATAGCGCCCAATAGCAGCAAACAACTCCCGAATATTTCGGAAAAAACAGCCATGAAATCTACATGACTGGTGAAGAAAAAAAATTTCAAACACGAAACCGAAATTACGATACCCCACCAAAAACCAATTCATCGGGGGCTAGTACAAGTGCAACAACAACACCCTTGACCATCTCAAATATGCGGGCAGGAAACCATTCCAAAGCAGCCCATAACTATAGCATTGTGGATGATCTAGCTCAATCTCCCGCTGCCATGTCAGCTTTGGAGGTATTACAATCATGCACAAAGAAAAGGAAAGCCTTAATTTCCACATTAGGCGCCATCGACCCTGCCAATATGCACCTAAGGGCTTTCGATTTAGACAAAGCCACCCCTAGGCTTCCTTCGATTTTCGCCTTCCAGATACTGGTGTCAGCTCAAAACATCACCATTCATCAATGTATCATTGACAAGGGTGCATCCACATGACTCATGTCAAATAACGTCTGGTAGAAGTCAGGGTCTCCCGAGCTAAAGCCATCATACATCACACTTAGAGCTGCATGATGGACGTCCTTTAGCCCCCGTCGTTCTCTACCAAAATGTCCCAGTATGCTTAGCCAGAAAGACGGTCCTTATAGACATTGAAGTCTTGGATGCTCAACTATATTATAATATACTCCTTGACGAGAGTTATATGTATGTCATGTCAGCCATAGCCTCCTTTATCTTCTGAACCATGATGTTCCCCCATGATTATCACATCATTACTGTCGACCAACTAACATACAGCGAAAAGCAACCCCTAACAAACATTGATGTCATTCTACCCTATGTCGACACATTTTCCAAGATGCTCACACTGTACAAAGAATATGGCCCCGACCATTTCAAACCATCCTCCATCCTTGGTTCATTCCTCGGAGATCCCCCTATTATACCTGATGTCACAAAGGCTTTGGTGTGCATGATGTCCTCATCAAGCACTGAAGTCAGTCAAGACACAGAGACGAGAAGTAATGACACCGAATCCTTGGCTACGACAGCCTCTCTAGCCTATGCCACCTCCCAAACTCCCTTCCTCTTCCCCCTAGCTGGTTTTGTGTCACAGCAGGTCATGGCCACAGTGGTCCTACCAAACTTATCATTTTCAATCCCAGTTTGGTACCTAGTCCCACTTACCACAATGGGAGTCGCGGACATCACCTCTACAGGGTTAATCCCCCTCAATCCTGAGCAGGCCCCAACTATTCAGGAGACTATCACAAAAATCCCTTCGAAGGAAATTCCCATCGCAAAGCCGATGGTTATGGCCAAGAACACCAATAAAAGAGGAAAGAAGGTAGAGAATCCCACCACGCAACGGGAATTACAACCTTGCGCAATATGTGACATAGTAGGCCAACCTACCCATATTTACCTAGAGCTGGATGAATTAAAACTGCTCCTTAGCTCTACAGTAGACATCGCAGCAACAAGTTCTCATAAAAAGGAACCGGCCACAAAAAATCAAGGCAATGCATTGCGTACAAATCACACATGCACTATCTGCAACAATTATGGGAACTATGCCCATCGCACCCCGCCATTGGTCCCACCGCCACATCATGTGTCGCAAATTTCACTTCGCACATTTTAGTTTGTTTCTGTTAACTTGTACCGCTATCCCTTCAAACTTGCGATATTGCGATTGCGACATCGCACATCGCAATTTTTGCCCTCCGTCGCACTCCGCAATCGCACTTTTAAATTCATTTATGGTCCAAAGCCATTTCTACCATATTATAAGGTTTTATAAGGTTTTAACCCCCGTTTTCCATTTCTAAGCCATGTTTCATGCGCTATGCCCTCAATTCGCCACTTTAGCCCTTTTCTTCCCTCTAAGCTGCAAATTAATTATTATTAATTAAAATTAAGGCATGGATAGTTTAGTTGCATGGATAGGAGTATGGTAAATAGATCATATGATAGGTAGAGTGCATTTAGCCATTTGGCCAAGTTAAGTGTGGTTTAGAGTTAATTTCATTTATGCTTTCTGTTTTCTGCAAATTAAACTAGTGTCATTCTTGGAATTCCTTTCCAACAATTAAGTTCAGTTTCCTTTTTGCCATTTCCTTCCAGCAATTTACTTTCCAGTTGTTCTCATAATTTAAGAAATAGCACTCTTTCATGAATCAGAAGAGGATGACATGAACATAATGCATCTACTGTGTATATAGCACTATCACCTCAAAGTTTGTACACCCTAGGTTGATAAAGTAAAGTAGGGCAGCCCCTGGGAGTTTCACCATTCTTGGTGCAATACCAAGGCTCACCACTTTTTGGTGTCGTTGTCGGGGATGTGTCTAGTAGATATTTTGATTTTGTTTTAGCATTATATTCTTCTTTCCTTTATTTTCATGTCACTTCAGAAATATTGAAAAAGTAAAAAAAAGATCTGATTTTCATGCCTTGTAGGACTAGGAATACTCAAAGACAAACCTTACCTAAAACCCCCATATCACCTCCTAGCCACCCTTCACTCTTCTTCAGTGGCAGTGAGATTGAACCCCCTATAGGAGATCCCTCTGAACATTTTGAGGATCCTATTGGGGAAGAAGAAGAAGACCTTGTTTCAACTGAGGGACATGCTTCACCTATCTTAACCATGGTTGGGATCCAAAGAGCCTTTCCCATAAGAGAGGCAGATGGGGACACTAAGATGAAAAACATTAGCCCCTCAGCTCTTCCACACTTCTATGGACTTACCTCTGAGGACCCTGACACATTCACGTTTTGAATTTGATGTTTTCTATAGGACTTATGACTACAACTCTGATGATCAGAAGTTGAATCTATTTGTAATATTCCAAAATTAGCATGCAGCTAACTGGAATATTGATTTTTTCTTTTTACACTTAGGAGATCAATAAATGGGTAAGGAGGCCATACATTTCAGAAATAGGAATAAAATCCCTTATTATGTGAAAAGGGAGCATTATTATGGTTGGATTTCACACCCTCGTGTGTGAAAAGGGACATTTTCATGTGGACAAGGTCAAGTTTGACCAAGTCAACAGCGTTGGGATAAGAGGTGGAGATCATCTTTGGAGACAACGCAGTGATAGTGGTAGGTATATTCCTTGGTGGATGAAACCCTAATGAGTGGGACCTAAGGTGAGAGGGCCTCCATTGGTATAAAAGGAGGGCAAGGCAGCCTTAGAAATTCATGCTATGGATTATTTATTTTCTGGTCTGTGTGACTATTGTGCTTTCTTCAACTGTTTAGTTGAGATTGATGTGCTTCTTAGAACAAGGTATTCCTATTTAGGAATTCCTTCTCCTTTCTTGAGAGGCCTCTTGAAGGAGCTTGCACTTCATTTCTCCACATCTAGGCTTGAGGCCAAGTTACCTCCTTTAGCTACTGTGTTATTTCTACAGAAGTATAACGTTGTGTTGCAGGGTGTTGCAGTGGAGGGTTCACAACACCACTTCTGGAGCTTATTTTTCAAAGGAGGAAGCTATCTTTCCTTTGGGAGATTAGTGAAGAAGATTCTAAAGCTTATTGTATATCTTGGAACTTGGCCAACCTATTTCTTGACTGCGTTATTTCTATGCCCTTTGCAGTGATGGGTTGCAGTGATTGATTGGAGGGTGAGTTCTTCAATGTTAGGATCAGCCTTTCACTTGGAATATCCATTGGAGGAGGTCTATTCATCTCATGTTTTATCTTCAGCCATCTCCATTTAGACTTCGAGTTGCAACTGCTACTCATCCCTAGGGCTGCACTCCGGCATTTTGGTACTTTTGCATATTTCAGGAAATCCTTCCAGGATTGCCTTGGAATTAATATTGGGATTTTAGATCTTCACTCCCGACATTGTATGAGCTATATCATTGCAGATCCATGTATTGACATTCTCCAGTAGCAGTTATTCTTAATAAAACTGTGTTGGCATAGCCTTGGGTATTTTCTGTGTAGCAGTGATTTTCATTTTCCATGTACATGCTTTCTTGAGGCTTGTTTTGCCTAGCTTGAGTGATTATTTCCTCAAGGGTTTGTATACATTTTGCTGCGATGAGATTAATATGATGGCTATATGGATCTTCTTCCATTTTATGTGTTGATTTATCACTTCTCTTTCGTTATTGTGTTCATATATTTCTGCTTCCCCATTTTGGATATTATAGTGGTATCGAAGCATAATCTTGGGTCAGCCTGTGGATCTCAGCCATTATGCTATCAAGAAAACAAGAAGAAAAAAAGATGAACAGAAAGGACAAAAAGAAGACTCCATTCTTTGGAGGAAGAAAGGAGGAGAGACTTTCAAATTTTCTTTCTCAAACTTTTCAGAGCATTCATGGAGATCTTAAGAAGATGAAGAAGGATATGTGTAGAGAATCTCCAAGAGAGTTTGAATCTAAAGAAAAATCTAAATTTTCATATGATGAGTGTGAGCATGCAGTGACACACTATGATGCACAGTGTAGTCATATGCCCAGATTTTCAATGAGGGATATAGAAGAAGAAGAAATGCCTAGGAGGGAAACTCTTAGTGATTTTCTACAAGAATATGAATCTCAAACTAAGAAGTTTAGAGATCATATCACTTTTCCAGAGTTTTGAAAGATAAATGTGGAGAGAGGAAAGCAACATAATATGAGTAGATATTTCCTATCTACTTTTGATGGTTCACCTACATGTTCAGCTAGAGCTTGGGTGGAGGAGCTAGACACTTATTTGCAGCAGCACCAAATTTCTGAAGATGAAGCCATCAAATTTGCAGCGCTACAGTTTGGAGGTAAGGCCTATGCATGGTGGATATTTGAGTCTTTTTCTTTAAAAAATGCAAATACTTCTTCATATGCAAGGTTCACTAAGACATTAGTGGAAATATTTGATAAGAAACATTCTGAAACACATGTGGTGGAGCTAAAAAAACTTAAACAAACAAATACCTTGCATGTGTTGGAGGAACCTATGAACTCAACTCCACTTCAGAAAACCATTGAGGAGGCTGACATCTTGCATCATACCTTGATAGAGGCAAGAACTCTATCACATATTCTTGAACAAGAGGGCATGGGGATCCCTTTTCCAAAAGAGGATCCAGTCATTGGGAGGTTTCCCATTCATATTGAAGAGAAAGAGAAGGTTGAGGGCAACAATGATGTCATGTCTAGAGCATATCTAGCACCTCATGCAGAGGTAGAGGGAGCACATGCTCCAACTAGAGGGATTATTGTATCATTGCAAGGAATTCCCTAGGATCTCATATGTGGATATCAAGGTAAAACCCAGGATCAGCATGTGCCATTGTTGACAGATTGTGAAACCATGCAGATTGAAGGAGGAGGTAGGGAGGATAACCAGCATCATATGATGAGGAGCGCATATCCCTATCTATTTCATAGGGTTGATGCATGAAAGAGGGAGGCTAGATTTCACAGTGAGGGTAGGGATAAGTCTATCCATTCATATATGTAGTCTACTCTTGATATTGATGTCTCATTGCATGGAGGCATTTCACCAGGGAGACCACCAGATCAGCAGATGATGAGGGATTCTTTATATTTGGAGGCACCACTCATCGATTCCAAAGGGGTGAGGACCTTGGGAGAGCTTGGTACAGGGCTGAGAGTCTTGGGCAGGCTCAAGGAGAGGGGAGGCATTCTCTCAACATCATCATTAGCCACTCTTATTTCAGATTCTGCGTTGTGGTAGGAGCAACATGGGAAGGATAGCAGCCTTCCAACTTGCATATTTGGCATGGGAGATTTCAAAGAGGAGGACAGCCATATGACATATGTTCTTTGTGATATATCATCAGCACTGTCACTATGGAGGATAGATCCATATTGGAAATCCTAGCTGTTGGTGGATTATTCCAAGGATATTTTTACTTGTATGATATTGGATGACTACTTGCATCAGGAGGGATATTCAACCAGATATAGGGTCATCTACTATCATGGTAGGATCTTCTTATCTAGAGCTTCTAAGCTCAAGGAGAAGTTAATACAAGAAGATATGAGGATTTTCTCTTCATCCACACTTATTCTATGAGAGCATACCACACCATCATGGAGGGGTACATATGGGAAGACTTTGAGGAGGAGATATATCATCATTTGAGGAGATACATGGATCATGTGGAGATGGGGGAGATACATAACTCTTGGGGGGAGTTAACATAGCCACCTCTTTTCTCTTTGAGGATGAGAGGATATTTATCAATGAGCCACTCCATTTGCATGAGCAAAGCATATGGTAAGGATATTGTTTGGTTTCAAAATGATTTTTATAATGAATATGTACATTCCTTAACCATATATGTGCAAAACATTACCTAAAGAAGGAGCATTCTCTCTTCTAGACTTCATGGTCTACTTGAGGCCATAAGTAGTTTTGGTGATGGCCACTCCCTAGGAGGACTTGGGGAGATGATATTATGCAATGCATGCTCACTTTGCATCATACACCATACACTTTCTCCAAACTTGCGAGGAGATTGGAGTAGCAAGAAAGTGTTTGGGAAGCCACACATCATGCCATTCTCTGATGCAGTTGAGAGTAAAACTACGTTGGTTTCATTTGAGGGACCATTGTCCTTCTCCCTTATTACATATGGTAGCTATCATGATGCTAATCATGATTCCATTTGTTGATGTTGTTCTTATTTTTATTGGGAGCATGATTGGGAGAGAGACACATTGGTTGGATGTGACCTTTGGAGATGAGATGTCCCACACTTTTTGCATTACATGTTCCAAGGGGAGCATGGGAGGTGATATGGCCACTACAGGAAAACACTTGCTTCTTTATGAGGTGGGCCATGGGATTGATTGGATGCCATAGGGTGATGATTTCCTATCCATCACATATGGGATGGTTTGGGCCAGCATGATTCATAATGTTGGAGAGAAGATCTTTGGAGATCTATTCTTCTTCTTGCCACTTGATGGAAACTTTATTGCAGCCCAAGATCAACAGATACTCTACACTTATCATAAGTGGAGAAGAGGATAGTGTAGGGTAGGATATTTTTTCTACCATGTTTAGTTATTTAGCCCACCTACTTTTTAGGAGCCAAAGGTGGAGGAGAATTTCCAGGAGTTACCATGTTGGGAGGTAACTCATTTTGTATGGATGATAGATTGGGGATGGGAGATTCATATGGGGATGGTAGATTCAAATCTATATCAGACCTCGGGACTCAATAAGGCCTTTAGACAGCCCATTGTTGCCTCCATGTATTTTTTATTTTTACATGATGATAGCTATTTAGGATGCTCACCAAAAGCTAGCTTGCATACTTGGGAGGGGCAACTTGGAGATGTATTGATGAGACAAAATCTTGATCCTTGGATGATTTTATCATATGAGGATTCTATAGGGGGAGAAGAGGAGGCTCTTTAGTTCTATCCTTTTATTTTCTTAAGGAAAAGCAACATTTGGGAGGGGAATATTGTAATATACCAAAATTAGCATGCAGCTAATTGGAATAATGATTTTTTCTTTTTACACTTAGGAGATGAATAAATGGGTAAGGAGGCCATACATTTCAGAAATAGGAATAAAATCCATTATGATGTGAAAATAGATCATTATTATGGCTGGATTTCACACCCTCATGTGTGAAAAGGGACATTTGCATGTGGACAAGGTCAATTTTGACCAAGTCAACAGCGCTGGGATAAGAGGTGGAGATCATCTTTGGAGACAGCGCAATGATAGTGGGAGGAAGATTCCTTGGTGGAGGAAACCCTAATGAGTGGGACCCAAGGTGAGAGGGCTTCCATTGGTATAAAAGGAGGGCAAGGCAGCCATAGCAGGTCATGTTATGGATTATTGATTTTCTGGTCTGTGTGACTATTGTGCTTTCTTCAACTGTTTAGTTGATATTGTTGTGCTACTTAGCACAAGGTATTCCTATTTAGGAATTCCTTATCCTTTCTTGAGAGGCCTCTTGAAGGATCTTTCACTTCATTTCTCCACATCCAAGATTGAGGCCAAGCTACCTCCTGCAGCTACAGCGTTATTTCTGCAGAAGTATAACGTTGTGTTGTAGGGTGTTGCAGTGGAGGGTTCACAACACCACTTTTGAAGCTTATTTTTCAGAGGAAGAAGCTCTCTTTCCTTTGGTAGATTAGTGAGGAATATTTTGGAGCTCATTGCATATCTTGGCACTTGGCCAACCTATTTATTTTCTCCTACAATGCAGTCCCTCTCCTTGACTACGTTATTTCTGTGACCATTTGTAGTGAGGGGTTGCAGTGATTGATTGGAGGGTGAGATCTTCGGTGTTAGGATTAGCCTTTCACTTGGAAGATACATTGGAGGAGGTCTATTCATCTCATGTTTTATCTTCAGCCATCTCCATTCAGACTTCGAGTTGCAGCTGCTACTCAGCCCTAGGGCTGCACTCCAACATTTTGGTACTTTTGCATATTTCAGAAAATCCTTCCAGTATTGTCTTGGAATTAAGATTGGGAGTTTAGATATTCACTCCCAACATTGTATGATATATATCATTGAAAATCCATGTATTTACATTCTCCAGTAGTAGTTATTGTTAATAAAATTGCGCTGTCATAGCCTTGGGTATTTTCTGTGTAGCAGTGATTTTCATTTTCCATGTACATGATCTCTTGAGGCTTGTCTTGCTTAGCTTGAGTGATTATTTCCTCAAGGGTTTGTATACATTTTGTTGCTATGAGATTAATATGATGGCTATATGTATCTTCTTCCATTTTATGTGTTGATTTATCACTGCTCTTTCATTATTATTTTCATATATTATTGCTTCCCCATTTGGGATATTACACTATTCCCATCCACCCTTAAGGATGCAGCCTTGCGCTGGTTCATGGGTCTACATGGGGATAGCATCACTACCTGGGCACAGATGGAAGAGACTTTCAGCAGCAAGTATAAATACTACTATAGGTCCAAGGAAACTAAGGATGAGATTAGGAGGACTATAGGGCCTTATGAATCCCTAGAGGATTATGAAGAGAGGTTTTAATTGAACTATAAAAGAGCCAACTGTACTATTGATCTTGACTCACTCAAAATTGTACTTCTTTGAGGGATCAGTGAAGAGATGATAGAAACCTTGAATATGTTATCAGGAGGAGATATATACCAAAAACCCTATGAAACAATCAAAATTTTCTTCCGAAAGCATTCTAGGGCATTTAGGAAGAAGGGAAGAGCTAGCTAAAGTACATCCAATACCCCTTCCTCTTCCAAATTCATAAAATATGAGATTGGAAACATGTTAGAGGACTTCAAGAGTGACATGCTGCACACCTTTTCTTTGCAAATGGACACAATGTAAGTCAAAAGGAAGCAAGAGGAAGCAGAGAAAGCCCTGGCCATATTTTGTCCTAGATGTACCAAGAAACACCCAAGGAATAAATGTCCACTGAATGTCATAGAGGTTTTCTTAATCTATGAATAGAATCATGCCACAAACAATTTTCCCTCCTTACTTGGCCTTAAAGTTGTATATCAAGGTGGGGAAACAATGCCAGAGCAACTTTTTTTCATCAACCAAAGAAGGCCTCAGGGCCCTCGGCCATATCAACAAGGTATGCAGGGTGCACGTCACTCTTACTATTACAACAATCAGAGTGCACTCATGCAACCTTGGAACACCCCCACTCCTCCATCTTGGTCTACACCTCCTACTTTGCCTTCCAACCCTTCATATCATCCTCAGCCAGTAAACCAATCATTTCAACAGTATGTTCCACAACAACCTCAGTGGAACAATCCATCCCAAGGGTGGAGGCCTAAACAAAATCAACTACTTGCTCTAATGCATCCATTCCAACCTCAACCTTAGCTTACTCATGCTGCTCCACCTAGGCTACATATATCTTCACAACCCAATTCGAACCTAAACAAGAGACAGGCAAAACAGGCTCCTAGTAGACAAACATCCCATCCAGCTTATGCTGTGGAGATACAGGAGATTAATCTCAGGCCAGGAAGAGTAATACTAGACAACCATCCCCCATCTCAACCTGTAGAGTTTGAGGAGGAAAAGGAAGAATATAACACTCAGATCCAACAACCTCCTTTTCCCAAGCACTTGATCCACCCTAGTCAACACACCCCAAAGGAGACTGAACTCCTAGGAGAATTGGAAAATTTGTGTGTAAATATAACACTCCTCCAGGACATTAAGGATGTCCCTATCTATAATAGGCTCATCAAATAAAAGTGCTTCAAGAAACTTGGAAGGAGGAAGAGAGATGCCCCCACCATCAATGTGGTAGGACAATTATCTGACCTAATGTTAGGGAAGGTGATATTTCAAAAATACCTGGACCTTGGTAGTCCAGTTTTTGATGTACATATAGATGGTGTCATAGTCCCCAACGCTCTAACTGATTTATGGGATGCCATTAATATCATGACCAAGGAAACTATGTTGAAACTTAATCTCCAAGGGACTTTGAGGAAAACCACAACAATTCTGCAACTTGTAGATCGGTCCACAGTAACTCTGGAAGGAATTGTTGAGGATGTTATGGTTACCATTGACTCTTGGGAGTATCCTACAAATTTCCTGGTGCTGTGGCCAAAAACCAAGTTTAATGGTTATCCTCTAATCTTAGGGAGACCTTGGTTAGCCACTGAATACACTTATATTAGTTATCAGGTCAGAAACATGACTATCAAAAATGTGCCTTTGTCTAAACAGCTACTGTTATATCCTCCAGCCCAACCTTCCACTGATCATGATCTCCCTATATGGTTGGAGGATGAAGAAGATGAGTTATGTAACATTTCCCGTATCTGTACCATAGATGATATCCTTAGAGGGAGGCAGCTTGATGAAGATGAACTCATCAGCCATGCCATTCAAAACCAGTCCTCCACTAAAAATCCTCTCGAAACCCTAGTCAAAGAGTCTGAAATCCAACCTTGGATGGAAGTGCAATCAGTTGAGACAACCTCTGAAACCACCAAGGTGTTGGAATCACGATTTTTGTTAAACCAAAACCTACAGGCTTAGTCTCCGCTACAATCGCCAGAGTTAGGATCCATGAGAGGCAGTTAGTCCATGTCGTGAAACACACAAGGAGCATTAAGCCCAATGTCCAACAATCTCCCCCCCAACACGAGCCGGGTGAGTTTCGAACTCAAGACTTGTCACTCTGATACAACTTTTTGGAATCACGATTGTCATTAGACCAAAACCCGTAGGCATTAGTCTCTGCTACAATCGCCAGAGTTAGGATCCATGAGAAGCGGTTAGTCCATGTCGTGAAACACAAGAGGAGAATTGAACCTAATTTCCAACACAAGGCTGTTGAGTTTGGCCCATTCAGATCACTGAAAATCAACCCAAACCTCTCAAATGAAGAAGAGGAGCAGTTATGCCAACTTTTGAAAGAAAATCTTGAAGCATTTGCTTGGGATTACAAGGACATGAAAGGGGTGAATCCTTCAATATGCAGACATCACATTTACATCAACGAAGGATGCAAGCCTGTGAGACAACCCCAAAGAAGAATGAACCCGGCTCTAAAGGACATATTCAAAGAACAACTGCATAAATTATTCGATGTTGGGTTCATATATACTATATCCAATAGTGAGTGGGTATCTCCTCTTGTCCTAGTCCCAAAGAAGAATGGGAAGTGGAGAATTTGTGTTGATTATCGAGAACTTAACAAAGCCACCAATAAATACCATTTCCCTTTTCCCTTTATGGACCAAGTATTGGATGGCCTTGCAGGGATGAAGTTCTTTTCCTTCTTATATGGGTTCAGTGGGTAAAATTGTATTCAAATCAGCCCTGAAGACCAGGATAATATTACTTTCACCTTCCCTTCAGGTACCTTTGCTTATAGATTCCTACCCTTTGGGTTATGTGTAGTATTCCAAATCTGGAATTTTCTACAACAATAATAATACCTTAAGGTATTCTAAATTTGGAGAACAGAAAATTAAAATCTCATGTAATGTATTTAAACACATGGCTTTCATAGAACAATCACAGCAACAAACTATGCTTTTATACAGGTCACCAAGTGGGGAAAAGCAGCTAATTTGGCCTCAAAAACACTATTTTCTGAAGATGGAGTTATAACAGTGGAAAATAATGGTTGTGTCCCTTAAAATAGACAATATAGGACATGCATGCAAAACAGTTTCAGAAAAAAATTCAATTAGCCTAGTTAAACAGACCTCCCATGCTCACAACAACTAAAAATGGATAAAACCCGAAGACTGCAAAATTCCGAAGTAGCTGCAAAAGTGACTACGCAGTCTAAATAGAGGTTAAATAAAAAAGAAAAGAAAGATGTATAATAATCTTATTATAATACTCAATGAGGTACAAAAACAGAGATCTAATCTCTTTTACACAGATCCAAAAAGACCCGGCAAGGGTTTCTCGACAGAAAAGATATACAAGAGAAAGTTGTTGCAAATATGTGGCTAAATAACAATTTATGGCTGAAACTCTGCAATATATGGCTTAACATGCAAATAAATGGTTGTAGATGCTTTCTCTAGCTTTCCCAAAGAAAGGCTGACCCTCCTCTTGGAAAACTAGCTCCTCAAAATGGGGTTTTAACCCCTTCCACTGCACACCTTAAGAAATAACGCAGTTTTCTGAAGGGAATACATTTTTTCTGAAGGTAGGTGCTTGGCCCAACACTAGGTAGTGGAAAATTCATATCAGAAACCTCCTCTTAGATTTCTCAAGCAATATCTGCAAGAAAGATAGGGAATCCTGACCCGGGAAAACCCTTGCACTAAGCAGTGCAGCAACTTAGCTAAACAGCCAAGTATGCAGGAAGTCTAAGTAGACCTCATGAAAATATAATCTCCAATATGCCCATATTCTTTCCATATCCTTCATTATATAATTGATGAGCTTCCTCACCAAGGGTCCCACCCACTATGAGGTTGCTTCCATGCAAAGGCTCCTCCACAAAAACTGTGTTGTCCATCAAGATGGTGCAATGTATCTAGACATCTTTGTTGACTTGGCCAACCTTGACTAATTCTTCATGCCCTGTCCCTTTTCACACTCAAGGTGCCTTCATTTTATCTAGTTGGATTGATCTCCATTCACATTGAGCTTGCTTTATTTAGAATCCACTTCTTTAAGAATAAATCATGTTGAATTGGTCAAACCTGACCTAGCCCACATAGCTTAGACCTTGTTCACACACATGGATGCTTGAATTGGTTATTTCATGATCCCCTTTCACATTAGGGAGGATTTTTATTCATACTTGAGAAAATTAGGAGCCTCCTTGCTCAATTATTCATGCATCTAGATTTCAAAAAGCAAAATTAATATTCCTATTAATTGAAGCTAAATTAGGAATATTACATTATGCAATGCCCCAGCCACCTTCCAGAGAGATGTCCTAAGAATATTTTCTGAGTTAGTCCATGAATCTGTCGAAATTTTCATGGATGATTTCACACCATATGGGGATGACATCCAAGAAGCTCTCCAATTTGGATAAAGTACTAAGAAGGTGCATTGAGATGCATCTCTCCTTGATCCCAGAAAAGTGTGAATTCATGAAGAAATCAGGGGTTGTATTAGGATACTCCATATCCCAAGCAAGAATACAGGTAGACCCAAACAAAATCACTATCATCAAAAGGGTACCTGCTCCTCAAAAGCAGAATGATGTCAGGAGTTTCTTAGACTTAACTAGTTATTATAGAAGTTTCATCAAATATTTCAGCAATATGGCTTCGCCATTATTTGGGTTATTAGTCAAATATTCTAAGTTTATCTGGTCAAGTCTTTTTCAAGAGGCTTTTGAGCTCATTAAAGAGCAATTGACTACTACCCCCATCCTCTGAGGTCCAAAGTGGACTCTGCCTTTCCACATCCACACTGATGCATCTAACAAAGTTGTAGGGGCAGCATTAGGACAATTAGAGGACAAAATCCCTTATGCCATTTATTTCATTAGCAATAATTTGTCCAAATCTGAGTTGAATTATACTGTTACTGAGAAGGATATGTTGGCCATTGTCCATGCATTGAAAAAATTCATGAATTATGTCACTTGATATCATACCTTTGTTCACACTGACCATGCATCCATCAAGTATTTAATGAACAAAACGGATGTTAATGCTAGAATAATTAGATGGTTGTTACTTTTGCAGCAATTTTATTTGACTATTGTTGATAAACCTAGAAAGGAAAATGTTGTTGCAGATTTTTTTTTCCAGGTTAGTTCTCCCTGCAGGTGAAGAAGGAATGGTGGATAACTAGCTTCCATATGAACACCGCTTTGCAATATCAACACTCTCACCATGGTTTGCTGATATAGACAACTACTTGGTTGCTGGAAGACTCCCTCCTAATATTTCATTCAGGGAGAGGAGCAAAATCATCAGAAAAAGTGCCCCTTTCACATGGATTGGGGGGGATCTCTTCAAGCTAGGCCCTAATCAAATCCTAAGAAGATGTGTGACAGAGGAAGAAGTTTTTGATATCCTCTCTAATGTCATGACAACCCATGTGGAGGCCACTTTTCTACAAAAAGAACTGCTTACAAAGTTTTGCAGGCAGGTTACTATTGGCCTACCCTTCACCAAGGTTCCAGAAGATACACTAGCAGGTGTGACCAGTGCCAAAGGATGGGGAAACCCACACAAAGGGATGAAATTCCTTTACACCCTCAGGTGGCTCTTGATTGATCAGGATATCATGTAATTTGATCAAAATTGACAGTGCTTGAAACTGTACCAAACCTGAGCGATCGGGAAGATCTCGTCGTTTTGATTCTGGTGCCGTGAATAGTTCGAAAAAACGATGTCGTATGAGGGAGATATCGCATTCTGATTGATTTCCCAAACAACTAAATTTTGTGACAGGAGTGACTAGGATGCCCAGTCAGCATGCAGGTACAATCAGAAAAATATGGAATATTCCTGAGAATATTCCATTTTCCTAATCCAATCAGGCTTTTCCAAGTGCCATTTTCTGGTTCGTTGATTTGAATGGTACGAATTCTTGTGGATTTTTGGATGGGTGACACATGGCCAGCCCAGAGGCTTCCACATGTCCCCTGGATAGTTGTGTAAAATTATGTTTGGGTCTGGGGGGTTTGACCCCATGACCTTCGGTGCACCTGCGCAAGTCTCCGCCAACTCCACTATACAATCACTTAACCATTATAGTTTACCGCATAGTTTTATATTGTGTTAAAATTGCACATGGGGGGAGGGGGGTCCATCGGCAGTTCCAACCCGTTGGTGATCCCATTGGTATTGATCACATGCTACACCGCAATAGTTATTGTAACAGTTATCAACCTGCTGACAGAACCACGCTAGATAAACATCAAACGATTCACAACGCATTCACATATGTAACCTCCCACTTTGCCTCCAGCGCGGTTCCACTACAAACTTTTTAATGCGGAGATGTAACAAGACCGCGGGGTTTAAGGGGGGTCGGTTTATGACCACCCTGCCCCTAAACATTTAACTTAAATGAAAACAGTATATGTGGCACAGGTTTAGCGCGCCATTTAAATTAGGTGGAATTTGCTATTCTAACTCCAGTTAAACTACAGTTCTCCACATTTAGTGGAGGTTTTGTAGCTGTGATTGGGAAAATGGCTAGGGAGGTCAATTTTTGACCAATATGGGTGAAACAAGAGTCTACCTAGACTAATTTGAGAATTTTGGAGCCACTGGTGTAGAGAAAACAACAATTAGAGGCTTGTAAACACATGTATTTTCAATTTTTAGCATAATGACAAAGAGGGACATGCCATTGGGAGTTGGACCAGCAGATGTAGCCCAGGAGGGGTGAACTGCTTCATCATTCCTGCTGTGTAAAACTTATGTGTGATGTTATTTCTCTATTATACACTGCTTTTCGGTGTTATTTAGGCTTATTTACATGCTTAAAACTCACAAATTCATCTATTTTTCATTGTTAAATTACGCATTCCTTAAGCAAACAAATGGAGACAAATTGTACATGTTTTATAACTGAAAAGACACGTAGCACAGCAAATTAATACAATCCTTTTAGATCAGATTGGTATCAGAGCTAGATTTTATTCTCTGGTTTTGTTGTGTGAAAATATTTGTTTAACTTTTTGCAAGTTTTCACATGCTTACTAGGCTCAAGCTTAAGAGAGGAGAAGGAAAATTGGTGGAAGCAAGAGGGTCTAAAAGTGAGCCATAGAAAATGAGGGAAAGATTGCCACATTATCCACCACCTAGTTCACCTCTAAAAGAAGCAGAAGCAGCATTAAGCATGCCTTCAGAGGAAGAAGAAAGGGTGTTCAAGAAAGCATTCCTTGACATGATTGAGATGGTGATATTCCTTTATCAAGAAAGGAATGAGAGACTAGAAGGAGAAGGATCCAATATTCACAAGGAAGGACAGGTATCATCAAGAGGTCAAAATGATGACGATAAATTAAATAAGGGAAATGGAGGAAATGGAGCCAGTGGAAAGTCACCATCCTCACCCTCATCATCATCATCCTCTACTTCATCTTCAGTACATCAACCACGCAAGTCAAAGAACACTAGAAAAAATCCTTTTCTAAAACTTGATGTTAAGTTTGAATTGCCAATTTTTAATGGTGAAGTCAATGAAGAAAATCTTGATAATTGGATTAGGCAATTGGAGGTCTATTTGAGAATTCAGAACCTTCATGATGATGATACAAAAATCCAACTAGCTTCATTGATAATGGAAGGTGAAACTCTTGTTTGGTGGGAAGCCAAGACAAAAGAGGAGATCAAGAAGCATGGTAAGGATTATTCTATCATGGACTGATTTCACTGCAATAAAACAACAATTTTATCCATTAGCTCACATGCAGAAAGCCATAATGGACTGGAAAAATTTTAAACAATTGAAAGGAAAAAATGTACAAGTTTACACCCAAGAATTTAGGAGAAGAGCTCTCTTATTAGGGGTAGATTTGCAGAGCCAAGATACTTTGCTCAAGTACATAGGAGGGTTAAATAGCTACCTAAAACATACTATTCTCATGTTTAACCCTACAAGTCTAGATGAAGTTTGTGTTCAAGCTACACATCTAGAAGCTAGAGGGAAAAACATTACTAATGAGGGTAGGAAGAAACCTTTTAAGGGGAAAAACAAAGAGAAGACCTCAAAAGGTAAGGGAAAAAATAATGCATTTTTCAAAAAAGAGGGAGAAATAGTGGTTTGTAAACATTGTTCAAGAGAAGTCCAAGAAGAGAAAAATTGTTGGAAATTACATCCTGAAAAGAGACCCAAGTATAATAACAACAAAGGGAAGCTAGAAAACTATAGCTAAAAATCAACATGATTTAGGAGAGGATTCAGGTGATGAATATGAAATTACAGCCATGGGATTGAAGAACATTAAGGGGGAAAGAAATTGAAACAAAACCCAATACTATTACATAAAACTGTCACATACAAGCTCCAAATGAAGAAGAGAGAATTGAATTGTTTCATGTGAGGGTCATATCCAAACATACCAATATTGACACACTGTTTGACAGTGGGTCACAAGAAAAATTAATCTTTGAAGACTTGGTCAAGAAACTTAATCTTGAGACCATTCCACATCCAAAACCATATCCACTTGGGTGGATTTGTAAGGATGCAAATTTACAGGTTTCAAAGAAGTGCATATTGCGGTTTGCAATAACTGCACATTTTGTTGACACAGTTGAATTAGATGTGGTTTCGCTTGATATTACAAGTATTGCGTTGGGAAGTCCTTACTTGTATGATAGGAAAGCGATCTTCCATCTCCATGAGAAAAAATACCATTTATTCAAATATGGCAAGGAGTACATTGTTAGAGCACATCGCAAGAAGACAAATATTGCAATGGTAAATGCTGGCCAGGTAAAGAGGCTGGTGAATTCAAGTAAGAATTTTGTTCTTCTAATGATTAAGCCTAAAGTTGATGTTAATCATGAATCATTTGAGGATTGTGATCCTAAGTTGAAATCATATTTATATGATGTAGTTTATGCACATCATGAGATATTTCAAGAGCCAACAAGAATGCCTCTAGAAAGGGAGATTCAACATGAGATTCAGTTGCAACAAGATTGTCCTCTTCCAAAAATCGGCATGTATCGCATGTCAATAATGTAGAATGCTAAAATAAAGAGGAAAATCAAGGAAATTTTGGATTAGGGACTCATAAGGCCAAGAACTTAGCCATGTGGTTCACCATAGTCTTGATTCCCAAGAAATATGGATCTTGTCGCATGTGTGTAGACTTCAGAGCTTTGAACAAGATAACAGTAAAGAATCGATACCCACTCCCAAGGATAGATTATTTTCTTGATCAGCTAAAAGAAGCAAAGTTTATCACTAAGTTAGATTTACAAAGCGGATATCATCAAGTAAGAATCGCAGAAAGTGATATATGGAAGACTGCATTCAAAACCAAACAAGGACTCTTTGAGTGGTTGGTTATGCCATTTGGTTTGTGTAAACCACCGGAAAATTTCATGCGTGTTATGGATAATGTTTTGCGTCCATTTATTGATGACTTTGTGATTGTGTATTTAGATGATATACTAATTTTCAGAAAAACAATAGAAGAACATGTCTTGCATGTGAAAAGGGTGCTTGATGTTTTGAAGAAAGAGAAATTATTTCTTAAGATGTCAAAGTGTGAGTTCAGAAAGACTTCTCTAGCTTATTTGGAACACATTATAGGAGGAGGCGAGTTGAGAATTGATCCTTCTAAAGTGGAAGCCATTCTGAATTGGGCCACTCCCAAAATAGTAACCGAGGTAAGAATTTTCTTAGGCACAGCTCAGTATTGGAGAAAGTTTATTGCTAAATTTTCTGCCATAGCAACTCCTATGCATGCAGTGACAAGTGTGAAGAAAGGCTTCCAATGTGGAGGCAAACATTAGCAAGATTTTGAAGCTTTAAAATAAAAGATCAGTTTAGCTCCAGTCCTTGCATTACTGAATTTGAGACAGCCATTCCAGATTCAAACCGATGCTAGTGATCATGTCATGGGCGCAGTGATTTTGCAGCATGGTAAGCCTATTGCTTTTCATTTTGAAACATTCAATGGTGTTGTAATTAATTTTCCTACATATGAAAAAGAGTTGTATGCGTTGGTACAAGGCGTCAAGAAGTGGAAACACTACTTGATGGGTAAAGAGATGATTATACATACCGATCACCAACCATTACAGTACTTTCAATCACAAACAAAATTGCAACAATCACGACATTTCAGGTGGATGGGATTTCTTCAACAGTTTCACTTGGTTATAAGTTACAAGAAATGTATTTTCAATAAATTTGTTGATATGATTTCAAGGCCAATTATAAGTTCTTCTACTTTACTTAAAAATGATTATATTGTACATGAGAGTTGCATAGAACAATATGCACATGATGTTTATTTTCAAGATGTGTATGCTAGTTTGAGTGAAGGGAATCAAGTTGAGGAAAATGATTATCACATGCATAAAAATTTGTTGTTTCATTTAGGAAAGTTGTGTATACCACAAGGAGAGAGGCTTAGTGTAATGAGAGAGGCTCATTCGTCTCTTATTGCTGGACACTTTGCGGTAAGCAAAATAGTGGCGCATCTACATTAGGTATTTTTATTGGCCTCGCATGATAGATAGTGTGTCACGATTTATAAGAGGTTGTTCTATATGTGCAACAATCAAGCCTAATAATAAGAAGCTTGGGTTGTACACACCACTACCGGTACCATCAAGGCCATGGGAGAGTGTCTCCATGGACTTTGTTGGAGGTCTACCTATGTCAAGAAAATAGCATGATTATCTTTATGTAGTTGTGGATAGATTCAGTAAAATGTGTATACTTATGCCATGTAAGAAAACCATAACAGTTGAACAAAATGTTGAACTTTATTTTCAACATGTATGGGTTCATTATGGATTTCCAACTTCTATTGTTAGTGACAATGATTCCAGGTTCATTGGGATTTTTTGGTCCAATATTTGGAAGATGATGGACACAAAGTTGAAAAAAAGTATTGCTTTTCACCCATAAAATGATGGCCAAATCGAGGTGGTGAATAGAACCGTTGTGCATATATTGAGAGGATATTGTAGCAAACATCACAAGTTGTGGGATGAACAACTGCATTACATTCAACATGCTTACAACCGGGCCAAGCACTCTTCTACAAATACTTCACCTTTTGAAGCATGCTTTGGGTATTTACCGAAATCGCCAATAGACTTCATCTTTGAGAAGGATGTTGCAATTGATGGGCATAGTGATATTGACAAGGCTCAAAATTTCATTGAGAAAATTTAGATTATTCATCAACAAGTTTAAGAAAAGCTTGAGAAAATTCAAAGCAAATACAAGGAGAGGCATGAAAAACATAGAGTTGATCACAAGTTTCAAGAAGGATATGAGGTATGGTTGCACATAAGCAAAGAAAGGATGCAAAGAGAAGGTAAATATCTCAAACCCATTCACTATGGTCCATTCAAGATCATCAAGCAAGTTGGTAATAATGCATTTCAACTTAACTTTCCTTCATATATGCAAATGTATTCAGTTATCAATGTTGAACATTTACATTTGTATGAGCCCCCTTTGATTAATGATCAAGGAAGTGATGTTCAGCTGCCTTCTATTGAATATTTCTCGCCATAATTTTTGGATGAGCTCAAGGAGGATACCATCCTTGACAAGAGGGCAAGAGCATCTAAGAGGGGAAGTGTTGACTACCTTCGAGTTGGGCTCAAAGGCAGTAAGCCAAGCAAGGAAAAGTGGATGGAAGTTGGAAAGGTGAGGGAGATATACCCTCATCTACTGAACAGGTAATAAAAATATTTTCATGTCCAAAAGCTTCCCAATGGGGAGGTGTGATCAGGAGATCATGTATTTTGCTCAAAATTGAAAGTGCTTGAAACTGTATCGAACCTGAGCGACCAGGTAAATCTCATTGTTCTGATTCTAGTGCCATGAATGTTTTGAAAAACCGATGTCGTATGAGGGAGATATCACGTTCTGATTGATTTCCCAAATAGCTAAAATTTTGTGACAGGAGTGACTAGCATGCCCAGTCAGCATGCAAGTACAGTCAGCAAAAGATGGAATATTCCTGAGAATATTTCATTTTCCTAATCCAATCAGGTTTCGCCAAGCATCATTTTCTAGGTTGTTGATTTGAATGGTACGAATTTTTGTGGCTCATTGGATGGGTGACATGTGGCCAGCCTAGAGGCTACCACATGTCTTATGTACAGTTGTGTAAAATTATGTTTGGTTCCGGGGGGTTCGACCCCATGACCTCGGGCGTGCCTGCACAAGTCTCCACCACTCCGCTATACAATCACTTAACCATTACAGTTTACTTCATATTTTTATGTTGTGTTAAAATTGCACATGGGGGGGGCATCGTCGGCGGCCCATTAGTATTGGTCACAAGCTACACTGCAACAGTTATTGTAACGGCTATCAACCCTCCGAGAAAACCACGCCAGATAAACATCAAACAGTTCACAACGCATTCACATATGTAACCTCCCATGCGACAGTTTATGGAACTCCACCTCCAGCGCAATTCCACTACAAAGTTTTTAACACGAAGATTTAACAAGACCGTGGGGTTTAAGGGGGGTCAGCTTCTGACCACCCCACCCCTAAAAATTTAACTTAAATGAAAACAGTTTATATGGTGGAGGTTTAGCGTGCCATTTAAATTAAGCGGAATTTGTTATTCTAACTGCAGTTAAATTGCAGTTCTCCACATTTAGTGGAGGTTTTGTAGCTGTGATTGGGAAAATGGCTAGGGAGGTCAATTTTCGACCAATTTGGGTGAAACAAGAGTATACCTAGACTAATTTGAGCATTCTGGAGCCACTGGTGCAAAGAAAAAATCCATTAGAGGCTTTTAAACACATTTATTTGCAATTTTGAGCATAATGTAAAAGAGGGACATGCCATTGGGAGTTGTACCAGCAAATATATCCTAGGAGGGGTGAACTGCTTCATCATGCCTACTATGTAAAACTTATGTGTGATGTTATTTCTCTATTATACACTACTTTTCAGTGTTATTTAGGCTTATTTACATGCTTAAAACTCACAAATTCATCTATGTTTCATGGTTAAATTACTCATTCCTTAAGAAAACAAACGGAGACAAATTGTACATGTTTTATAATTGAAAAGACACTTAGCAAAATAAACTAATACAATCCTTTTAGATCATTGAGCCATTTGACAAGTGGGGCATGGACTTTGTTGGACCCATCGATCCACCATCCGGACAAAAGAATCATGTCATAGTCTGCATTGATTGTCTGACAAAGTGGGCTGAAGCAAAAGCAGTGAAGGTAGAAACCAAGGAAAAAGTATTATAATTTCTAAATGTGTTTTACAAATTTGGATATCCTATAGAAATAGTCACTAATCAGGGATCACAGTTCACCACTCACCTCAACGAGAATATTTTGAGGAAGCACAAGATTAAGCATAGAACTGTCTATCATCCTTGGGAAAATGGCTGAGTAGAAGTAACTAACATAGCTTTAGAGGGAATCCTCACCAAGGTTGTGAGCAGCAACAAAAAACATTAGGCAGATATATTGGTAGAAGCTACTTGGACCTACAACACCACTTGGAAGACAACAATGGGATTCACTTCTTATGAACTAGTCTATGGTAAGAAATCTCTACTTTCAGTTGAGTTTGAATTCCATACTTTAAGAATGGCAGTTGAATTAAATCTATATCTAAAAAATTCCCAAAAAGAGAGGGTGTTGCAACTAAATGGATTGGATGAGTTCATAATGCAAGCACTTCTTCACACAGAGGTGGTTCAGTTGCAAAGGAAGGTATGGCATGACAAGAACATCAAAGAAAAGACCTTCCAAGAAGGATATTGGGCATTGTTGTGTGATTCAAGGTTTAAATTATTCAAAGGTAAGCTGATGACAAGATGATTGGGGCCTTACATAGTGGAGAAATTCTTTGATAATGGCCTACTTCAAATCAGGACCATAGATGAGGAAGAGATCCCCTTGCTTGTCAATGGTCACAGACGTAAAATTTACAAGAAGCCTTTGTTAAGGGCAGAATTCATCAATTCAATAAGTAGAGAGGTGTATGTGATGGGGAACTCCATAGTTTCCTACACCTCCTTAAAAAAAAAAAAAAAAACTTGTGGGTTGAAAACCTCAATGGAGAAAGCTCACTTGCTCAAAAAAAAAAACAAGGAAAAAAATAATAAATATCCATGGGTGAAAACCTCTCTGAGACACCCAAGGAAATTTTGTGGGTTGAAAACCTCCATGGGGGGGTAGCCCACTTTCTTTCGAACAAAAATAAAAATGAAAAAAAAAGAACAAAACCAAAAAAATGCATCTACAACACTATGTTTTTCTGTGTTTGTTGTTTTGCAAGTTGTTACTGGTTTCTAGAAAACACAGGAGAGCATTCATATTCTTTTCCCTTCTTCCATATTTCCGTCCATCCCATAAATCACTCCATTCATCTTCATACCTTCCTCCATCACCTCAATACACCACACTCCTCCATTCCTGAGCATAATGTAGCAAGAGAAGCAACAAACAAACAGGCTGCTACAAACATCAGGAAGTTCCTTCAAAACAAAGTTGTTCATGGACTACCCAGAAGGACAACAAGGGCAGTTTCATAATAGACTACAGGAGAATGAGAATGCCACTCATGGCATCTCAAGCACCCCACGTGACATCCACAATAGAGAGAAACAACAGATAAAGATTAGCAGCTCATTGAGGAAGCTACTCCTTTAGTAAGCTACTCACTTAGAGAACAGGAATATGGTGAAGAACACAGCATCTAAAAAGGCTTGTCTCAAACCTCCATCTCCTGCAACCACCTTGGAAACAACAGGTAAACTTAGGTATAAGCTCTCACCCCTTACTACGCATTCATAATAGCTAGAAATAATTTATTTGCAAACTTAGAGCTTGAGGGGTAGAAAGGTGACCAGTTAACTTGCCCACCACCATGAGGTATGGCTGGAATAAAACTGGGAGTACACACTAGCTAGGCATGAAAAAGAAAAAATTTAAATCAGTGGAGTAGAGGAGAACGAGGGGAGGAAAACGTGCAATCCATCCTAAATTAACAGGAAGGAGGAACCAATTGTATACGACAGAACTGGAGCTCAACAGAGTTATATTGGCACTCAAAATATAGTTGTGTCATCTAATAAAAGGAGATTTCATCTCATCCAAACCAATGAATTGACAATTTTTAGAGGGAGAGGACCGACAGAAGCATGCAGTTCTTGAAGAAGAAGAAGAATAACCATAAAGAAAAAAGAAAGAAGAAACTCGTGGTAGAACCAGAAGAAGAGGAGGAAGAACCAGCAGAAAAAAGAAGAACTAGAAGAAGAAGAGATAGAGACAAAGGGCTAAAGAAAAATAGGAGAGATGGCCATAGAATTCATATAGATATTAGAAAGTGGGGGAGACACAAACTCACAACCCAACGTCACATCCCCTCACTACAAAAAGATAACTGCCACCATGGCTCCTCTGAGTGGAAAAAGAAAAAGGTAGACCTCTAGGTATTCTGAAGCTTAAAAGAATCGGAGAAAGCCAGACACTTCTCCCCTAAGCCCGATCATCATTGAAGAATCACCAAGGGGGGAGGAAATAATTGAAGAAATATCTCTGAAGGAGGAGCTGCAGAAGGCATACGCAAAGAATGTAGCGCTAACGAAGCAATTGCAACAAAAAGAGGAGCAAGTAGCCACCATGGTGGACTTATGCATAGAAGCCCTTCAGCACAGATTCCCCTTGACTCATATGCTGTGTACCTCAAAGAACAATGGCTTCTATTTCAAATCAACACTCTAGCCTCCCATGGATCACTCCCTTTCCAATATTGTAGGCAATTCATGAAGTTCTACAAGCAAGGAAACATAGCTGATAAGGAAAATATTGCAGAGTTTTATATGCATAACTTTGTGTTGACAAATCTAGAGATTTGGGACCCCAATCCTACAATGGGGGATATGTAGTTAATGGCTCTAGCATCTTGGATGGTGAATGAGGAAAAAAGAGCCAAAGAGATATGGAAGGTCATGGGAAGAAGAAATATAGAACCCTTGTATCTCAGACCAAAAGTGTTCAGCCCAAGAGGATTCATCCTTAACCATCGAGAGATTGAAAAGTACCCTGCACTGGTTGAAGGCTACCTTCAGACTCAAAACCAAGTGATAGGCCACTTTGATGGTATTTCTAGGCAGATAGAAGAGGAGTGCATTATGGCTAGCTAGAGGAGATGGAACAGCCTCCCACTTAGCCTCAAGAACAGGGAGTATCACACTCTAGAAAGACTGAGGGGTGCATTGGAAAGGGCACCATTACAGAAGAGGGCCATGCATGACAAAAATATCCGATGGTCGGGACTAAAGCTTTGCCCACCTTTGTTGCTGGATGCACAAGATAGAGAATGGATGACTGCATAAAAGAATTATGGATTTTACCCCCTTGGGGAAATCCCACACTTCTTCCTCAGGAAATCAGGGGGGGCTGGAAAATCTTTGAAGGAAATGGAGGGGGAGGATCAGTTGCTCAGAAGATGAGTAACCATTCAGTAGGGGGGTGATGATGAGCTCCATCATTAATTATATTTGGAGGGGTTAATAATTACCTTTTTTCCTTCTTAGATCTCTTTTTCTTGCATTTTTATTATTATTTGGGTTTATGATGCTAGTATAGGTGGTGATTAAGGCTAACATTCTCTGAGTGCCTAATATAAGGTTGAGTGCAGAAAATCATGATTTATTAAGCATTTTTATAAAGATTTTATCACAAATACTTGGAGGAGTCAGCAAGGAAAAATTATAGGAGGATTGTCCACCCTCAAACGCAGTCGAAGGATCCCAAAGATTCTCTCCAACAATTCGAGTTCCAAAAGCAGTCGAAGGGTCCCCAAGGATTCTCTCCAACAATTCGAATTCCAGAGGCAGCCAAGCAACTCAAAGAGGAGAGAACTCAATCTTGATTTACTTAGAGTTCAGTGGACTCAATCACCATTTTCTAGGGAGTTGTTGGTAGCTTCCCTGTAGAATAAATAGAGCATAGCTAGAGCTAGGAAGAGTTAGTCTATCCCAGTCTCGCTTCCATTCAAAATTATTTTTGTGAACTATTGATTTTTCTTTTATTCAGGGATCGAAACTTTCAAATATGTATTCAGTTATTCTTTTATGAAATGAGCGAACTAATTTAATTTGATTGATTTAAGTTCAGAGGGCTAGGCTTGTGGGTTAGGGCCTAATCCATGTGCCTCATCTTCTCTGTTGTTATTATATTTTCCTTTATATCATTAAGCTATTTTTTCTTTTTTCATTTAAGTTAGATCTGCTTCTGATAAGTTTCATTTCTATTTAGTTTTTGTGTTGCAGTAGTTTTCATTTCTTATGCATAGCGAAATAGAGGAAAAACTACAAAATTGTGGTCAAGTCTCCCCCTCTCATCTCTGTCAATAGAGTTCGAATAGGGGTAGACCTTCCCACATGCCAAAAATTGCTTTTTGTTTGAGATTTGGGAAGAATTTGAGTTACCAATTCCAAGCCTCTCTTTCACAATTTCATCCTACATTTTTGTTTGTTTTTCCTGCATGAATCCGCAGGTGTGCTTCACTTCTGAGCACTACTCTTACGCCTCCACTCCCCTCCTTTCCTTCTCGCCTTAACGCTACACTTACCCTTTTTTTGAACACCCTTAAGCCCTTCAGCCTTATTTCTATTTTTTCTTCGTTCACGACCACCTTACCCTTTCTATGCAAAACACGTGAAAAAATCCATTGAAACCCACCGAAAAAACCCAACCTCCACCTTTGCTCCTCGATTTTCTCGCCACTATACATCGCACTCCGCAAATTGCAACATTTAGCTTTTACCCTTAACGCTTACCGTCATTCTTTGGGATTACGATATTGCGAAATTGCAAATCGCATCCCGCAGTTCTTATCCTACTGCAAATCGCATCCCGCAACTTTTTTCTTTCTCCCTTAACACTTACAGTTGTTCTGGTCGATTGCGATATTGCAATCACACCCCACTGTTGGTCCCACCACCACATCACCCATCGCAAATCACACTTCGTTGAACTTACCACATCATAGATCACAACCCGCAACCTTTAGCTTTTACCTTTAATCACATACCGCTTGTTTTTTCGATTGAGATATTACGAAATATCTCCCCACCGTCGATCCCATCGCCACGTCACGCACCGCAAATCACACATTGCACATTTTAGTTCATTTCCATTAACCTATACCGATATCCCTTCAAACTTGTGATATTGCAATTGCGACATCGCACATCGCAACTTTTTCCCACCGTCGCACTCCGCCATCACACTTTTGAATTAATTTCCACTCCAAATCCATTTTTACCATATTATAAGTTTTTATAAGGTTTTAACCCCCAATTTCCATTTCTAAGCCTTGTTTCATGCGATAAGCCTCAATTCGCCACTTTAGCCCTTTTCTTCCCTCTAAGCTGCAAATTAATTCTCCTTAATTAAAATTAAGGCATGGATAGTTTATTTGCATGTATAGGAGTATGGTAGATAGATCATAGGATAGGTAGAGTGCATTTAGTCGTTTGGCCAAGTTAAGTGTGGTTTAGAGTTAATTTCCTTTCTGCTATCTGTTTTATGAAAATTAAATTAGTGTTTCGATGCAGGAGCATTAGCTCGGAAAATGTCTTGTAATTTTATTAAACCTAGGGGTCTCATGTTTTTAATTTCATGCAAATATTAATATTGTTTTTGAGTGATTAATTATATTTTTAATTAATTATTTGTGAGAATTTGTAAATGTTTCCAAACAACTGGAAACATGAGAGAAATTAGCTTCAAGATAATTTAGAATTAATGATGGAGCCTAAGTTGGAATTAGTTTCAAAGTTTTAGGGATAAAAATCTATCTTTTAGGGATGTTGAGAGATTTGGGGATTTGTTGAGATTTTAAAGGGATTGAACTCAAATTAGTGCATTTTTAATTTGTATAAATTAGTAGGCCTCAAAGGCAAATAGAGCAGGTAGAATAGAATAGAGAGTGTGGGTTGGATGTTATTTGCAGCTCACGGATTTTGCAAATGTTACCACTGAAATCTCGCCACATGGATGAAGAGGATTTTTGTAATTTATTTCATTTGGTTTTATTGATGAATAATTTGTTGTGAAAATTCTATGTGAGATACATATATGTTCTTGGTTAAATTAGCGTTAAGGAATGCCCGAATATCTCAGAAATAAGTTCGAAAGTGTTGAATGAGCTCAGGGATATTTGGCTCTGCACACATTGAAGGAATCGATACCACAATTGTTAATTGAATGAGCACTTGTTGACAAGAGACGCAAGAAGAGGCACTGCAACTCTGGGGATTCAGGATTAGATTTAACATCAATTAGGTGGGGTTGGCATTCACTTCATTGAAGAGTTAATTTCTTAAAGAAAATTTGGAATTGAACTCGTGGCCGATATTGTGATTACAAGAGCGAGGTAGCAAATCAGAAATCTGCCTCAAAGGGTTGCATTGCATATTACCTAAAGCAACAGAGTGTTGTTTTTTTCCCGTAGATGAAAACGTGGAACTTAAAATCTGATTGAAATCGCAATAAATTGACATCGATTTGTGTTAAGGGCATTGATTTTATGCCGGTGAAAGGTTGAAGTCGTAAAAGTGGGGCACTGTTGGATTGAGGATTCATTTCCGATGGCTCAAGGATTTCTCTACTGTTTATTTACATCATATTAATATATTCGTTATTGAATTCTGTTTAACATGAATTGCATGCAAAGCATTAACTATTTGTAAGAACGGACTAAAAGAATCATGAACGTGGTACAAGAGCGTATAAGAATGGATAAATCTGAATTTAGCGACCGATGTGTAGATATTCGATTTCAAATGAAAGACTGCTTTGAATCTTCCTAGCCTGGACATTGAGGTGAGGAAGAAGGCGGGTCACAACCTAAAGAAGAGAGGCGCAATTTAATTGCGTTGCGCTAAATCGGGTGTACGAGGTTTGCCGTGTGGTCCAACGCACATTTGCGCAGGCATAACTCATGTAATGTCACCAAAGTTTGTTGAATATTATTCACTTTTTGAACAACTAAATCTTATGTAATGTTACCAAGGGAATGGAGCGTGGAGTGAAGCGAATTGGAGGAAGTTACAGTGGCATCGACTGTCCAATCAGACAAAGTCAACCAGTGAAGTATGAAGCGTTGATGCGTTGAGTTTGGCGGACATGCGAGAGCAGAATTAGCATTAAAATTGATTCAAACATTTATTTGTAAAAGAGCTGAGTTATGAAAACTGCGTTCTAAGACAACGGCGCAATCCACAGATGTTAGAAAAGGCGCATTGCTGGTGATCGATTGGGTAAATATAGTAAGAGCGCAGACATGTTTGTTGTTTGAATCTGGTGAATTGGTATATCAAGGTTTGTTTACTCTAATTACTGGGCAATTGAGAAATGAAGTGGCAATGTAATAAATTATATTCTTTTGGAAGTCAATTAGTCAAATTAGACTTTGAATTTGAGGAGGTTGCCTAGTTAAACAACCTTATATATAAAGATCGAAGGTTTCGATGAAATTATGATTGAGTTCTAAAGGATATTGGAATTGGGTTTTATCACAGTGAAATGATATTATAACAAAGGGTGAGTTGAGTACAAATTTCAATTGAAAAAATATGATTGAAATGTGATTTTCCTAAACCTTGAGATTATAAATGAAAGTGAAAGCTTCCGCATGTATTGTTGTAAATTGCCCGAAAGGGGAGTTTTATTACAGCTTTTTAAGTGCATATGGCTATGTACAAGTCATTGAAAGATTATGGCTTCTGTGTGGCTGGCCCCGCATCATTTTTGGTATCAGAGCCGGAATGGCTCTGTGTGAGGATTCAAGTTTTTTTAATTTGAGTTAATTGCATGTGATGAATGAATGTCAGATTGTGAAACTAACGAAGATTGCAGCACAGAGAAGATGCAGTGTAGTTGAGGAAGGAAGCAAGATCAACAGGATCTTGAAGGTGAGTTTGTAGTTGATATTTAACTCTGGTTTGAAGACTGTTTGCAGAATTTGGTTGCAGGCATATTTCAGCAAAAAAAGCAGATCACAGCTTGAGAGCAATGATGGAATCCAGCAGAGGATTCTAGGTGTGTGGCAGAACCTGAAGATTCAACAGAGGTTGAACAAAGTTGCAGATGAGAGAAGCCTGAAGGAGCAGTGGAGAAATGCTCGAAGGGTTCCAGCAGAGGACCGGTGATTACCGAAAGACCATATTCGGAGGAAGGGATTGGTGAAGTAAGTGGCAGCAGAAGAATTTACTGTTGCAGAGGCTTGGTGCAACTCATGGGTGAGAAACTCATGGCGAAGAAGATGACTACGAAAATTCATAAAGGAGAAAGCAAAGGTTCTGAAAGAGGCCACAGTAGAATGAGGGAGAAAGATACCAAGGAAAATGGCATATTAAAGCAGTGGACTGATGAGGAGTATGAGAAAGAGAAAGCTGAGATCGCGGTTCATCTTGAGTTATTGATGGAATTGTTACAGGAGAATATGAAAGACCAGAGACATGGTTGGACCATGAAGAGGAAAGTGAAGTGGTAGCGGCTACAGCATAAAAGAGATCGACAGATAAACATGCAGTTAACGGAAGAGATGAGGAAGCTCAAGTAGATGATGGACGTACAGTTGGGGTGTACACAACTCAGAGAAGCTGAGTGGAAACTAGAGGTTTCCATTAATGAAACAAAAGAAGAAATCATTGATGATTTCTTGAGTTACTAGGCAGATCCAGATCAGCCGGATAATATGAACTCTTGTATTTTTGAAGCTGACAATTGTGATGTGATTACAGGTTTTATTAAGGAGGATGCACAGTCTTGTGAAGCTGTCGCAAGTGTGGAAAGGAGTCTTTCAGGATATAAGTACTCTGAAGAAGAAAGCAGTGATGCTTTTGCTGTTACAGCACAAGAAGTTCATGTGAATGAAAAGGAGATTCAGCTTGAAGAGATGATATATGAACCAACAGTTGAGACTGTTGAAACTTGTAATTTTCAAACTGAAGAGTTGTGTATGAATGTAGGGATGATACATGATTCTGATAATGACAAATTGTTTTTATTAAATATCCAATTAAAAAGTGATGGACGAATAACTGAGTTTATTTCAGAAGTTGAGGATCATAATTATGTTCTGATGACAGATGAAGAGATGGTGATAACAAAAAGCTTGGCTTGTGAAGGTAGTGAAGAGTGCACAGAAAGTTTCTCAAAGGAGATAACAGGTTTATGGCATGAGTTAAAAGTCCTGGAGCAGAGACTAGAAGCACAGAGGATAAGTGTTCAGAGTATAAAGACAGAGATGAATGGAAATAAAGAGGTTCTAGAACACAGAGATATTCTCGAAGAAGATGATGTCGAGGAGAGACTAACTGATAGTCTCAAGAATGATTGGGATCAGCATACTGAAGTGCTGGCAGTGGGAAGTAAGGCACTGAGGCCTTATGATTTTTATTTTAACAAGTGTTTTGTGAATGCAGGTATTGTTGCAGGTACTAGAGAATATTTGACTCAGTTGAACAGTCAAATGAAGGAAGAAGAAAATTCTGTGGAAACATCTAATCCATGGAGTGAAGAAGTTATGCTGCTGATAGGAGAAGACAGAGAAGAAGTTTTCCATTGTAGAAAACAAGAGGGTTTGGATGATTGGGTGGCAGCAAGAAGACAACAAGTGACAGTACAGACAGAGCAAGTAAGAACTGAGCAAGTTGTCTTAGCTCAGTAGGAAGCAAGAAATCGGCAGTTTGAAGACTTATTGGACTGAAAAATTGAACTAATCATAAGAATCATGTTGAAAGTGTCTCAGAGGAAGAAAACAGCAAGGAAGAAAAGCAACAGCAACAAAATGAAGACAGAAACAAATTGTGAAAGTACAACGAGCGGAGCAAGGCAGCATAAGATATGGAGACCTGGAGAAAAGCAGCAGACAACAGATATAGATGATAAGTTACAAAACAAAGTATGGGATCGAGGAAAACAAGGACAAAGACTTAAACACATGATCTGGAGATCATGGTCATTTTCTACCTTGGGAGTCTGATGCAGGAGCATTAGCTCGGAAAATGTCTTGTAATTTTATTAAACCTAGGGGTCTCATGTTTTTAATTTCATGTAAATATTAATATTGTTTTTGAGTGATTAATTATATTTTTAATTAATTATTTGTGAGAATTTGTAAATGTTTCCAAACAACTGGAAACATGAGAGAAATTAGCTTCAAGATAATTTAGAATTAATGATGGAGCCTAAGTTGGAATTAGTTTCAAAGTTTTAAGGATAAAAATATATCTTTTAGGGATGTTGAGATTTTAAAGGGATTGAACTCAAATTAGAGTATTTTTAATTTTTATAAATTTGTAGGCCTCAAAGGAAAATGGGCAGGTAGAAAGAATAGAGAGTGTGGGTTAGACAGCAAGTTTGCAAGCCTACGGGCTTTGTAAAAAAAGGCCACTGATTGGAAATCTGGCCATGGATGCAGAAGGTTTACTGATTTCATTTGGTTTTATTGATGAAGAATTTGTTTGAAATGTCTATGTGAATTTTATATATGTTCTTGGTTAAATTCTAGTTGAGGAATTCCTGAATATCTGTGAAATAAGTTCTGAGTTATTTCTGAATTAAGTTCAGGGATATGGTTCTGTACACGTTGAAGGAATCGATATCACCAAATATCGATATCACAATTGTTCATTGAATGAGCACTTGTTGACAAGATGCAATAAGAGGCATTAAACCTTCTGGACGAGGATTAGATTTAATGTCAATTAGGTGGGGTTGGCATATCGACTTTGGGAAGTCGACTTCATTGAAGAGCGCAATTGCTTAAAGAAAATTTGAATTGAACTTCTGTGCTGAGTAGCTGTGATTAAGGTAAAAGCCGAGGTAATAAATCAGAAATCTAGCCAGTGGTTGCGTTGCAAACTACCTGAAGTAGCGTAGTGTTGTTTGCCTCAGATATGAAAATGTGGAACTCAAAATCTGATTTAAATCACAATAAATTGACATCGATTTGTGTTAAGGGCGTTGAGTTTATGTCGGTGAAAGGTTGAAGTCGTAAAATTAGGGCACTGTTGGATTGAGGATTCATTTCCAATGGCTCAAGGATTTCTCTGCTGTTTATTTACATCATATTAATATATTCGTTATTGAATTCTGTTTAACATGAATTGCATGCAGCCACAGAACTGATGCAAGAAGCTAAAGACCCGGCATATTATGGAAGATCGACTCAAAGGATCATGAACGTGTACAAAAGCATATAAGAATGGACTGAATTTGAATTAGTTGAATTGATGTGTTGACATTTGATTTCGAAAGAAAGACTGGCTTTGAATCTTCCTAGTCGGACGTTGAGGCGAGAAGAAGAAGCGTGGTCAAAACTGAACAAGGAGAGATGCAATTGAATTGCGTAGGCGGTTTAAACTGGTGTGGTCGAGGGTTGTTGTGTGGGCCAACGCACACATTTGCATAGGCATACCGAATGTAATGTCACCGGTAAGTCATGGTTGAATATTATTCACCTTTTGAACAACTTGAATTTTATGTAATTACACAGTCAAGGAATGGAGCGCGTGGAGGAAGCGAAATGGAGTGTAGTTGATGGCAGCATCAGATCATTCAATCGTACAAAGTCAACCAAAGTTAGAAGCATGAAAGTATGAAGTCGTTGATGCGTTGAGTTTGGCAACATATGCGAGAGAGGAATTAGCATTAAAATTGATTCAAACATTTGTTTGTAAAAAGAGTCGAGGTTATGAAAACCGCGTTTAAGGCAACGCGCAAATTCGTCGCATGTTAGAAAAGGCGACGTCGGTGATCGATTAAAAATATAGTAGATGACAAGTTTTTTGTTTGAATCCGGTGAATTGGTATATCAAGGTTTGTTTACTCTAATTATCGGGCAATTGAGAAATGAAGTGGCGATGTAATAAATTATATTCTTTTGGAAGTCAATTAGTCAAATTCGACTTTGAATTTGGAGGAGGTTTCCAGTTAAACAACCTTATATATAAATATCAAGGTTTCGATGAAAGTATGATTGAGTTCTAAAGGATATTGGAATTGGGTTTTATCACAAGAAAAACATATTAGAACAAAAGGTGAGTTGAGTACAAATTTCAATTGAAATAATTGATTGAAGTGTGATTTTCCTAAACCTTGAGATTATAAATGAAGGTGAACTCGTGCCACGCTATTGTTGTAACGCTCTAAACGGGGAGTTTTATTGCCAGCTTTTTTTGGTCGAAGTGCATTCTTATATGCATGTGATTGGAAAGATTTTGGGTTTGGCAGGTTGGCCCTCGCATCACATTCTTAGCAGTCCTTTCTAGAAATTTAGTTCAGTTTCCTTTATGCCATTTCCTTCCAGCAATTTACTTTCCAGTTGTTCTCATAATTTAAGAAATAGCACCCTTTCGTGAAGTAGAAGAGGATGACATGAACAGAATGCATATGTTGTGTATAAAGCACTGTCACCTAAAATTTGTATGAACCCCAGGTTGATAAAGTAAAGTAGGGCAGCCCCTTGGAGCTGCAGCATTCTTGGTGCAATACCAGGGCTCACCAACCCTTGAGGTGGAATACATGATGTTGCTCATCCCACTGCTAAATGATCTAGGCAGAAGGTCCTCCTGCCCTTTCATCATCTCGAGTCTGGCATAATTCAGTAATCTGCGTCTTCAAATAACTAATAAGCATTACGAATCGGTAACCATTTATTTCTCCTCTCTCTCATGCTCTCTTTCACGCCAGATACTCATGGTAGTAGCTTGGTACCTGTAAAATACAAGTTTTTCATGGATCAGATACTAGCTAAATCATTGAAAACATAAGCAAACCAATTTTTTGATTTTTTTTGTCCAGCTAATGCATCCACATATGTCAAGCAAAGTGTGCTAACGCAGTGTCCATTAACGGTCAGTGCGTTTAACGCGGCCCTCCCTCTGGGCGATCGCGTTAGCGGCCCAAAATTTCTATGGCTTACCCAAAACTCATTTTTTGACCAGTAAAATACTTGAAAACACTAATTTAAAGCAAGATGAAGGCCTAAGATTCTACCTGGAACTGACAGAATCGAAAATGTTTGCCCCAATCGTCCATAATCAAGCGCGGAAGTTTCACCCTTTTTCACACTCCAGAGCTCTTTCATCGAACATAAACAATGAAAATGAAGGTCTCTATCCTTCATATAGACATTCTGGAGGTATGATTCACTGAGCTAGTTATTTAAATTGGTAAAATTCTGTTATTTTTTGATGCAACTGTTATTTTATCGATGTTATCGATGCTCTAATGAATTGTCAGTGTTTATATGCAAAATTGACCATGCTTAACCCACATCGAGCCTTATTTTTAGGGAATTTTTCGAGCTCTTAAAACTGAAAAAACCCAGAGTTTCCTTCTTTGGGCTCATTACACTACCACGAATAATATTATGAGCTATTTTTTGCCATATTTTTCTAGCTATTTAAAAACCGAAAAGGACACCGAGTTTTTCTTCGTTGGACTCGTTAAAATTCCACAAATAGGATCACGTTTTTCTTCGTCTGACTCATTAAAACTTCACGAAGAATATTGAGTTTACTTAATATCCTTGTACTCATAACAAAATGAGGTAGACGTCCATTGAACATAGGTTTATCACTTTATCCAGACTCAGTGGACTAACTTATGGAAAAGGAACTATGACGGGAATACTATTACCCCTTTGTCACACCTATTAATCAACCATGACAAAGGTACCCCCTTGGAGTTGTCTTTTATGATCTCTTTCAGACTCCCTAAATATGAAAATATCATTGATTTTACCCTTTTAGACTCGTCAAACCTAACCATATGGGGAAAAATTTGTACAAAGTAGAGACTCACTCTTTATACTTTTAAATACGATTTGGTAGCAGGACCTTGAACATGGCACTCCTCAGAAAACTCTCTCGCGTTAGCTTCTCACCGAACCCTACCATTCTATGAGTTTAGCCTTCATATCCTGATGTTCCTACATCTTTGAATCCTAACACTCTTTGGTGTTCATGAGTCTAAGTTGCTTGGTACCATGTTTTTTGTGCCTTCTATTATTCAAGAGATCATGCTATTTACTGCTTCCTGTATCAACCAAGCCATCATATGCCAAAAATTATTTTCCCGTCGTCAATTTGCACCATTTCTCTTGAATATCTTCAAAAAAAAATTATCTTTATCCCATTTCATGTCAACTGATGTATGACACCTCATTTCCTTCCTTTTGACAGATCTCTTCCTATCGACTTCAACCTCTTATCTAGGAAGATGATCCAAAAACATATTAGTACCCTAGGACTTGTAGACCTCAGTGATAGGTTACCTTATGTTTGATTGGGGGTTTTCATCACTGGTTCCCAGTCAAATTATTTCACGAGTTTTCAACATCAACACCATTTATTCACACTCACTAGATTGTATTATGCATATTGGAGACCATCATCCTTATCAGTGACCATCCTCGCATCTGTTAACAATTTTCATCATTGACTGGTAATCAAATGTTTTCTCACATGTTCAACTACAACTCCTTTATTCACATGTGCAGAAATATGCAGTTTAGGGAAGCGGCGACCAAGACCTTGGGTAGAGGCTTACATCATTCAGATTTGTTTCCTCTCCCAAACCGTGTTTATTTTTTTTGGAGACAAATTATCATATTTATCCTATCATGACACAAGATTCCACATTGTGCTTATCGGTGGACATACTGGTCATATCTCTTCCTGGAGAAATAATTTTGATACAGCTACTGAGCATGGGAATTCCTGACTCAGCACAAATATTTATATTTTTGACATATATTGTTTGTTTCAGGTTTTCCTCAGTCCTCCAACTCCTCTCACTCTACTACACATTTATAAAGTATTATGGCCATCGTCTTCGCCTCTGACCTCACACTTTAGGGGACCTCTATTATACTACAAATGACCTCCTCATCATGTAGAAATTATATGCACTAAGCATGCATATGTCCAAGATCCACCTGATCTCACACTATTTAAGTTTATGCAAGATATTGAATCTATTCCACTTGTTAATCTTTTGTTGAAAACTTAATTGCACACACATGTGAAGCATAAACAAAAATTATCAATCGCACATAACACAGTTTTTAACCGGGAAAACCTGAAGCTGAAAACCCCAAATATATATTATGTAACATGGATATCATATGAAAATCTCATACAAACATACAAAGCTTATCACAAGTTATCAGTACAGTACAATCTTCATACACTAATCAGGCCTAGTCTTGCAAATCCATGCACCGATCTTTGCCACCTACTAGCCTACCTCCACTGCACAATCTCTGTTGAAGAATAGCTTTAAATGAATTTGAATTACTCCATCCTTGACTGCGCAATCCTCATTGGAATCTCCACTGAGTGTGTGATGCAATCAATGCATCACTATAGTCACATCTGATAGTCTATCTTGCCCTTTCACCTATCTCTCCACTGGTTTCCACTGAAACTACCATGCACTGTAGTTAACTGTTGTATTGTTCAGTTGGTTAGTGAGTTATTATTTGTGAATTAATTAACTAATTAATTCACTCCACTCTCACTAGTGTATCAAAAAGTTAGACTAGATACAACTAGCTCAACTGAGTCTAACTGAGTTAAACTAAATACAACTCCATAACTACTTCTTCCAACTGTGTCATAACTTTGCCACTTGAGCTCTAACTGAGTCCTCCATGCAATAGCTCTAGTAAACCCTTAGGAATAGCATAATTCCTTCTGTCAGCTGTTGTGCCACATCTGTGCACTGAACTAAAGAGCTCCAAGAGAATAAGTTGCTATTTAGAGTCTAATTATTATTAAGAGATAATAATAATTGACATGCATCTATTTTTAGATTGACGATCTATAAATAGACTTCGCCCAATATTCTAAAAGTAGAATTTCATCTATTTTTCCAACTTGATCAACCATCCACGAATAGCATCTTGCAACTTCTGAAATATGATCATCATGTCTAAAAATAGACTTACGCCAAAAATAGTTTGCGGCCCCACTTAGTGAAGGCGACTCTTTTCACTAAGCTCATCATCTTGTTGAATCTCAGCAATAAGCTCAGAGGAGAAGAACACATGCAAGGAAGAATTTGACCTAGACATAGACCTATTTTTCCAAGGTAACGCACCCTAGAGACTACTAGGTCGATTTATAATGATATAATGCCTACTGTAGGGAGTGTTAGTGCCTAGATTAACACATTGTCTTGCCTAAAGGGCATCATTACCCATGTTTCATGAAGAATACGGGACAAATTATGTAGTAACTGGCTGACATTTCTAGCTTTTTCTCAAAGAGATAGTCCAAAAATGTTGAAACCTACGATGCAGGCCTCTGATTGGACATTTCTAAACCTAACTAAGCATCCAAAGAGGGAAAAATCTAGAAAAACTTGGAAACATCATGTATTTTTCCCTAATCAAACTAATGGAGAAGAATGGAAAGATTGATCCTCCTAAACTCTTATAAATTGGAGGCAAGGGGTCATTATCAAAGGTCAAAAAGGTTGATTGTGTGAGGGGTGAAATTTTGTTAGTGTGAGATTTCATGGTTGTCTTGGTTCATTGAGAAATATTTTCCTAAGCATTGTCACACTAGGATATTGAGGTGAGAGAGCTTGGAGTCAAAGGACTAAGGAAGCTTGAACAAACTGATGGTTGTAATATTCCATCTTTGATATAATATAAATGCCTCTATTTTGTCCACTTGGTGTCTTGTTATTGCATCTATTGATTTATTTGTTAGAGATACATGTTATAAGTGGCTTAGATTTACATGATTTTTTGTTTGATTATATACTTTTTTTTATTGTTTATTGTGATAACATTGTGAAGATTACGCTAGTTCATTTTTTTCTTGCAGGATTCAAACATGGAGCCAGTGAGGAGGACTTCCACCACGTTGCATTGAGCTCTCCAACATATTGGCACTAAACATGGAGATAATCCTTCTCTACTTCACTTTTTCAATCAAGTACTAGTATAAATATGCATGCATTATCTTTGTGAATGTTGCAGCTAATCTTACTATCTGCCTTGGGTCCCAAGAAGGCCCGAGAGGGATATTACTCCAACTACCACCTATGCATTTTACCCCTAAGTAACGACTTCACACACATTTGAAACTACCAAAGGAAAATTCTAATACTTCGGATCTCTCCATACCAACATTGCTATTATCAATATTAACCATGCATAATGAAATGTGGTACCTTTCTCTTGGATCTTGCAGCAATCGTCCAAAAATTATTTTCTAAGGTACTTGGCCCAGTTGTACTCAACCCCGTTGGCACATTGCACAACTAATGAAGCTATTGTTGTAAGGAATTCATTGGCTAAACACTTTCTCGTGATCTTTCCAGCTAGTATGTGTGCGGTGAAGTGGACTCCTTAGTCATTCATTGAGTTAATTTCATATCCTCACTTCCCTTTTGTCAATCTAAACGTCTTCTTCATATTTTCAACTATTTATTTTTCCTGGTCTTTTCCTAAAAATTATTTTTTACGGTTGCATCCTTGATATGGAAGTCTCTTGATTCTCCATATTATCATTTCATGAATAGGGATCCTCTTTCCCATCCAAAGGCATCCATCGTGCACTAGCATGAGAAATTTCCAAACACAGTTTGTGTTTGTTGGACTTCTACCGAAGTGCGACACATTCAACATGTTCAATGACCTCGACTGTGCTAATCCAGCTGCCCACTATTGCGACTCTAACCTCGTCACACCACTTTCAGCATAATGGACTTGCTTTAGATACCTTCCCCGTTTGAATTGTGGGTATTTCTTCCTGTCGTTGAAATCAGAGTTTGCAAACTTTAGTTGTGGAATTTTCCCGAGGATTTTTCCAGCAAATGGTGCTGACTATGGAAATAGGGGTGTAAAGGTGCCATACTTCACATCATTTGAATATTTTACCAGCTTTAGGTCTATTTTTCTAGGTGGCATATATGATGGGAGAGGTGATGGAAATTGTGTGCCCTCCATTTCCATTTGAACCTGCTCTACTTATTCCTCGCTATCTCTTACTTGTTCGGATTCTCTAATAGGTCTCTTTTCCTATTTTTTCTTTATTCTCTACTCTTTGTTTAGTTTTTTTTTGGATATCTTTAGTTTTTAGTTTGTGGTGATGTTGTTGTGGTATTCTCAACTAGTGTTATGGGTTTATCAACTACGACTTCCTCCATGATTCCTGTTATACCTTTCTATTTGAATATACGAATGAAGTCTTTAGTATTCATACAGCACCGTGAACTTCTGCAATTTCTCCAAACTTAACAATTTTCAAGCTCTCACGACCAAAAAGTGCCAAATATTGGTGGGACATGTCATTTTATAACAAATTTGAACTTATAACCTCATCATTAGCGCAAATACTATTCAAATTGTGTTCATTAAATGCATATTTGTCACTAGATCTAGTACATCGTTCCTCATAAATGCAACTTTAAATGCCTTTTAACAACAACTTTCCATTTTAATGGTCATATTTTTCCATGTACAACTTCAATCTACTTCCATTTACTCTTCCTTGAACCAATTCTCCATTTAACTTTTCTAATTTCACTGTGCCTCCATGAGTAATATACTTGATAATGTATGGGCCCAACCAATGCATCTCGAACTTTCCTGGAAATTTTACAAACTTATTGTCATAAAGGAGGAAAAGGTGTCCTATCTGGAATTTATTCTACTTAATATGTTTGTCGTGCTAGGATTTTTCTCTTACTTTCTGCACTTTTTGATGAAATCATGCTATAAATATATGTTACTCCAAAGAAAGCAACTGTGACAATCTTTCCTCCATTATATCAATCTCTTCCATATCTGTAAAAGCTGCAATCCTCAAGCTAGGCACAATGTACTCCATGGGCATCACAATGTCTTGCCCATAAACTAACCTGAAGGGTGTCTAACATGTCAACTTCTTACATGTGGTCCTATAAGCCCATAATACTGTTGGAATTCTAAGGTTCCAATCATCACTATTCACATTGCATTCTCCAAAATATTATTACATGCTTCCATTGTTCCATTGGCTTGTGTGTGATAAGGAGTAATCTTATGATGATAGACTTGAAATTCCTTAGTCAATTCTTCAATGGTATTATTCAGGAAGTGGGACCCTTTGTCACCCATCCAAATATTCAGACATCCAAATCTAGAGAATATGTACTCAAAACTATGCTCGGTCTTTTGCACCTATAGCCCCTTATATTAGTTGTGTCAAATACCTTACATAAACGCGTTTTTTAATTATGTACTCACACTCACCCAGCCTCTTCTGTACAAGGGTTCAGGCACGCAATAGCCCCCGTGTGTCATCTCACTGGGAAGTGCTCCTAAAAAATGATTTCATTTTAGGTAAGGCATCCACCTATGGTTTTGTGCATGGGTTTGCACTTGGTTTTGGGGCATGATGGTTTTCAGCCCCTGGTATTTTTTAGATCCATTCAAGGGAACTATGATTATGTTCTCGAAGGTTAATGGGTTGGGGTTTATGACTGCTTCAGAATGTATATATATGTCTTGTAACACTAAAAGTAATATAATGATAAAAATCAAGCTAGTAGTCTCGATTTGGGATCTAGGGGAAAAATCTTTGTGTATATATGTTTTATGTTTTATGCACTCGCTATTGTTTATTTTTCAGTTTTTAAGAATTCGTTTCTAGATAATTTATGTACAGAATTTAAACCTACACCAATGACATCTCATCTCTCCTTGAAGGCTTCCATTTTCTTTGAAATACATCGCATGCTCTATAATACTCCTTTGCATCTTCATGTAGTGTAGACTACCACAATCCTGCTCTCAAAATATTATGCATAGTAGCTTTTCCTGCATAGTTTCCACCAGTTGCGCCTCCAGAAGGGTCTGTTAGAATCATCTGAATTTCATGTTCAAGAAAATATCTACGCAGTATCTCATCTGGTCCCATCTTATATAAGTGTCCTACTATCAATGAAAAGTCATCTTCCTTAACCACCAATTATTTCTTCTGTTGTTTAGTATATTCTGAAGGAGTCATTCCTGTGGAAAAAAATTGAATGATATCTACGAAGTGATCATCTTCCACCCTTATTGAAAATAACCACACATTAGGGAAATTATATTCTATGTTGGTTGGTTCTTCCCCTATTTCCAGTCTTCACAGATGGTCGAGTCCTACATTTAGTCTACCTGGTTTAACAATGATCTCAAAGTCATACTCCTGGAATAAAAACAACCATCTGCAAATATTTCCTCCTAAGACAGGCTTTTTGACCAAATACTTTAGTGCATAATGATATGTAAACATCTTAAAGTGTGACCCAAACAAATAGTGTCTAAACTTCTGCAAAGCATATAGCATAGTGAGTCCTTCCCTTTCTATAGTGGTGTAATTCTTTTCTACTTTGGATAACTTCCTTCTTGCAAAATATATAGGATGAACAATCTCTCCTTCACTAGTTTGTGCCAGTACCACTCCCAAAGTTGTACAAGATGCATCTACATGGACATGGAATTCCTTATTCCAATCAAGGAACACCAATATAGGTGTAGCTACCATATTTTCCTTCAATTTTTTGAGGCTCTTTCGACATTCTTCATTCCACTGAAAGGTTGCATCCTTCTTCAACAATTTCTCCATAGGTGCGGTGATTTGTGCATACCCCTTGATGAACTTCTTGTAATACCCAGTTCGTCCCAAAGTAGTGTGAAGTTGTCTTACTATCGTCGGTGGAGGCCAGTTCACAATCATAGAAATCTTAGCAGGGTCCACCATTAGCCCTTCATGAATCTTCATGACTTCTAGATCTCCTATTATGCCCTTCATTTCTAAAAACTAGGTAAGAAACACTTATTTATATTCATGAATTAACTACGTAACTTTACTGACTGTTTCTTCATCCCAGTAATCTCCTATTGTTGCAAAATTTGGTTCCTTATCTGATATTATGTTTACCTTCTTGTTCTTTAGTGGCTTCATTTTTTCTGGTATCTCTATATCAAGTCCAATGACTTTGCGGTATCCTTCTGACTCTGCTATGTCGATGTCGCGAGGATATTCTTCTTCTCCATATGCAAAAAATTTATAGAATTCCAGTGCATGTTCTATCTATGCAACCCAATCAAGTTGCTTCCATGTCAACGAGGTGAAATTCTCAAAGATCTTCTTCTTGACTATCTAAAGGGCCCAATCCCTTTAGGGTAAATCATCTTTAAATTTGAATGTTTATATGAATCCATCAACCATTTATTCCCAATTCTCAGTACCATGTTGAAGCTTTGTTTCTAGGTACTAGTTCTTAGGGATTGTCTCAAATGTATGAATGAATCTATGTATGATCTAGGTGGATATTGGTGGTCACTCGCCTATTCCACTTGGGGCCCCACCATTGTCTCTTTCAGTTTTTCAGTTTCGGCACAACTTACTATTTTTAGCAGTTTTACGGGTCTTGAACATTCGGAGCCTTTTTGAGGCCCTAAACGACATTTTTTGGGAAAATGGAGAGCAACATGGGTCCATGGACTGATTTTTCTCATTAAAAATTTGTATTCCTCAGATAGATATTTATAACGAGGTATGGTACACATCAAATGGAGATAGTATGCCAAAGTTACGCCCCTGGGAAGTTGAAACACCAATTTACCCAAACGGGGCCCATAGTTTTGGCGCTTCATCTCCTAGGGTTAGGGTTTTGGATGTTTAGGATTTCCCATTGTTTCTAAATAATAAATAGACCGTCGAGCCTCATTGTAACTCAGTTCAGAGGCCTGTAGCCGCCACATCTCTTCTCAAAGATAGCTACCAGCACCCTAGCTAGTTTTATTTCCATTGTCTGTAAGCAAATTTCAGTTCTTTGATATTAATGAAATGAAGTGTTATTTCCGCTGCATCTCTGTATTTATGGTTATATGTTTATTCTGTTGCGTTCCTGCATAAATCCGGATCAGTGGTATCAGAGCGGTCTGCTTTTTCTCGATCCTTCTTTGCATGTCCCTAACGAGGTCGGGGTATAAGGAGCTAGGGCTTGATCTGGTGGAACCTTTGCAAGATCAGCCTCGTAAACCTCGACGGACGCCCATGGGGGACGAAAAGAAAGATGAGGGAGCAGGAGATCCTATCAAAATATTGCTCGAGGAGGCCCTCGAAAAACAAAGGAATGTGATGATGGATAACTTTGCTCAGATCCTTCAACGGCTGCCCACCGGCGGCGCATCTGCATCCAGTAGCCACTCTGGAGTGGTGACTCCTTTTAAGGTACAAGTAAATTTTGACATTCCCATATTTGAGGGTCAAATAGATGCAAATGCCGTAGATAGATGGTTGAATCTATTAGAAGGATATTTCTCGGTTCATGACTTTTCCGACAGGGAGAAGATTATTTTTGCACTCCTCAAAGCTGCCCCCCATGTCAAGGACTGGTGGGAAACCCACTGTGAGAAAAAGGACGAGACAGAACCCTCTCTGTTCTCGGCCGTACCCACTTGGAATTCTTTCTGAGACGCCGTCAAGGAACAATACTATCCTGTGGGGAGCTATGACGACAAGTACATATAATGGACCACGCTGCGGCAACAAAGGGATCAAGATGTGCATGAGCCGACGAATCTGTTCCATACCCTACGCACCAAGTTGGGTATCAAAGATTCAGAGAAACATCTGGTGCTAAAGTATCGCAGTTGTCTGCACAGATACATTCAGGAGGAAATGGAGTTCCTCGACATCTCCTCGCTTGGTACGGCATACCGATATGCTGCTAAGATTGAGAAGAAATTCAAACAGAAGAAGTGAGACTTTGGATCTGCGAATCAAAAGCAAGGGAAAGGTGCTCCCAAACCGCAAAACAAAGGACAGAGCCAAGGCATGGCGACTCAAGACAACCTGTCGAAGCCACAAGCAAAGAACAACACCGCAAAGCCAAAGAAGGACACGGGAAAGTGGTGTGAGTTCCATAAGAGCTCCACTCACAACACAAGTGAGTGTCGGGCCAAGCAGTCGCTAGTGGCCGAGATGAGGGCTTCTGAGTCAGATGCATGCTCTGATTCCGAATCAGAACCTAAAAAGGGGAATGAAAAATGGAAACAGATTATTGATGCGGAGCCCAATGCCATTGTTGCCACTACAAAGATCCAGAAGGAGGAACCGGAAGATCCAGAGGAGGAGGAACGTCTCTTCCACTCCCAGATGTGGGTAAAGGGCTCCCCTGTACAGTTCATTGTCGACAATGGGAGCCAAAAGAACCTCATTTCAGCAGACGCCGTGAAGTGGTTGGGCTTGCCAACCACAGCTCACCCACATCCATACACCATCGGGTGGCTTCACCAAGGACGAGATCTCCGCGTCAGCCGGCAGTGTCGCCTTCCCTATAGCATCAAGCCCTTCACGGATGAGGTATTATGTGACGTTGCTCCTATTGATGTTTCTTATGTATTATTAGGACAACCATACTTGTGGAAGCGTCATGCTGTGTATGAGTCTCGACCTAGTGCTGTTATTATTACTTTGGGAAATAAGTTGTACAGGATACCAGAGGTACCACCTCCTACGACTATCTCTTTGGTTACCGCAAAACAATGTAGTAAGCTCATTTCCCAAACCAGGAAATTTGTTTTTCTGATGATCCGCCCCCAGGGCAAGAAGAAGACTGTGGCCACGACCTCCAGACAGGGCCCCTCTGCACGACAACAACAAATGGATAAGGTCGTGGAGGAGTACGGGGACATCTTCACCTCACCCACAGGGGTTCCTCTGCACTGCCAGGTCAAGCACCCGATTGATCTGACCCCAGGTGCGCCGCTACCCAATGAACCGATCTATCGACGCTCTGTTCTCGAAAGTGATGAAATCAAGAGGCAGATTCAGGAGCTGTTGCAGAAAGGTCACATCAGACCAAGTTCATCGCCTTGTGGGAGCCCGATCGTGTTGGTACAGAAGAAGGATGGGACGTGGAGACTCTATATTGACTATCGGGCGCTGAACAAGATCACTGTCCGGAATAGGTACCCAATCCCATGGATTGATGACCTTCTGGACCAACTCAAAGGTGCAAAATATTTCAGCAAGATCGACCTGAAGTCTGGGTATCACCAGGTACCAATTGAACCCTCTGATGTGTGGAAGACTGCCTTCAAAGCCAAGGAAGGCCTTTTTGAATGGCTGGTCATGCCTTTCGTGTTGACGAATGCTCCCACCACCTTCATGAGGATGATGGATGACATCTTGCGGCCATTCACCAACTCATTTGTAGTGGTGTACTTGGATAATATTTTGATCTTCAGCCAGACTTGGGAAGAGCACCTTCACCACATCTGACAAGTCCTCCAAACACTGCGGCAACACAAGTTATGTGCCAATTTGGAGAAGTGCACTTTTGGCATGACCCAGGTTCAATATCTGGGATACATTATTGATGAAAGGGGGGTGCATGTGGATCCAGCCAAGATCCAAGTCATTCGGGATTGGCCAGCCCCAACCACTATAACAAAGCTTCGCAACTTTCTGGGTCTTGCTAATTTCTATCGGAGGTTCGTGTTGGGATTCTCTCATATCACTTGGCCCTTGAGTCAAGTCACCAAGGGAGGAGCGAGAGCAAAATTTTTTTGGTCGGAACCTCAACAGAAGGCGTTCACAGAACTGAAAAACCGCCTCTGTTCTGCCCCAGTGCTCACTTTACCAGACTTGCAATAGCCATTTGAGATCGAGACAAATGCCTCTGACTATGCTATTGGGGCAGTTCTTACTCAACAGGGACATCCAGTGGCATTTCACAGTGAGACATTGTCTGACACAGTTCGCAAGTACCCCACATATGACAAAGAAATGTACTCCATTGTGCAAGCTTGTCGATAATGGAAGCATTACATTTTGGGGAAGGAAACAATCATCCACACAAACCACAGGCCCCTGCAGTTCATACAGACACAAGGGAAGTTGCAGAATGATCGCCATCAGAAGTGGTCCATATATCTGCAACAGTTTCATTTGAACATCAAGTACAAGAAGGGTAGCACCAATAATGCTGCAGACTGCCTCAGCCGACCACCGATCGTGGCGCTCACCACCGTGCTCAACTCTTGTGGGCACGAGACTTCTGATTGGCCGCTTCTCTATGAGAGTGACCGAGAATTCGGCCACACTTACAAGGCACTCTTGGGGGGTACGCAAGTTCCAAATTTTCACCTCCAAGATGCACTTTTATGTCACCTGGGACACCTTTGTGTTCCTTCAAGCGAGCGTGCCAAGATTATATGGGAAGCACACTACAGTCCAGTCACTGGGAATTTCGGGGTCGAGAAAACAGTAGCAATACTACAGAAGTATTTCTATTGGCCGAACCTTCGAAAGGATGTCGAGAAGCACATCAGATCCTGCACTGCTTGTGCCATTGCCAAACCGAACATCAAGAAGCAAGGCCTATATACTCCACTACCTACCCCTAGTCGACCGTGGGAATCCATCTCCATGGATTACATGTCGGGCCTGCCTTCTACTAAGAATGGAAATGACTGTGTTTTCGTGGTTGTTGACAGATTCTCGAAGATGGCCATCATGGCGGCCTGTAAGAAGAATATCACAACAGAAGCCACTGCTAAACTCTTCTTTGAACGAGTGTGGGTGCACTTTGGGATCCCACAGTCTATCATATTAGATCGGGATAGCAGGTTCCTCAGCACATTTTGGTCCAGCCTCTGGTCAATGTTGGATACCAAGCTCACCAAGTCCACAGCTTTCCATCCCCAAACAGATGGCCAGACAGAGGTCGTCAATAGAATGATTGTACACATTCTGCGCATGTACAATTCAAAGCATCCACGCACATGGGACGAGAGCCTCCCCTATGTACAACATATTTATAATCGGGCTCTCCACAGTTCAATCGGCCATAGCCCCTTTCAGGTGGGCTTGGGATTCCAGCCACTATGTCCCATTAACGTAGCCATGCCATTTGCAGCTGCTCAGGCCAATTCAGATCATGTCCAGTCTGAAGTTGACAAAGCAAGTAGCTTCATCGAGCACATTCAACACATCCGCCAACAGGTTCATGATATATTGGACAGAGCCAATGCCAAGTACAAGCAACACCATGATCAACACCGGGTGCCACACAACTTCCAGGTGGGCGACAAAGTATGGCTACATTTGCAGAAGGAGCGCCTCACTGGACCCCACCGCAAGCTTCGCCTGCTCCGATACGGGCCATACACCATCACCAAGGCTGTAGGGAACAATTCCTTCAAGCTCAGTATTCCACCATTCCTTGGTCTGCACCCAGTCTTCAATGTGGATCGCCTTCGTCCTTACTTCCCACCTCTACTGGACACCTCGGACATTGCAGAACAACTCACACCAACTGAGTTAAATCCAGACTGCATGGAACAGGCCACCACAGATTGCATCATGGACATGTAAATCAAGAACACTCGCCAGCAGAAGATCCAACTATATCGGGTTGTCAAAGCTGGCCAACTCCTGCACCAAGGAAAGTGGTTCACCAGGGACCAAGTTCAGTAGAAATTTCCTCATCTCATGGAGGAACTTAACGCAATGGGGACCATTGCTTCCTAAGGGGGAGGAATGATCCAGGTGGATATTGGTGGTCACCCACCTATTCCACTTGGGGCTCCACCATTGTCTATTTCAGTTTTTCAGTTTCGGCACAATTTACTATTTTTAGCAGTTTTTCGGGTCCTAAACTTCCGGAGCCGTTTTGAGGCCCTAAACGATGTTTGTTGGGAAAACGGAGAGAAAAATGGGTCCATGGACCGATGTTGCTCATTCAAAATTTGTAGTCCTTGGATAGATCTTTCTAACGAGGTATGGTATGTGTCAAACGGAGATCGTATGCCAAAGTTACGCCCCTGGGAAGTTGAAACACCAATTTACCCAAACGGGGCCCATAGTTTTGGCGCTTCATCTCCTAGGGTTAGGGTTTTGGCTGTTTAGGATTTCCCATTGTTTCTAAATGATAAATAGGCCATAGAGCCTCATTGTAACACAGTTCAGAGGCCTGTAGCCGCCACATCTCTTCTCAGAGATAGCTACCAGCGCCCTAGCTAGTTTTATTTCCATTCTGTCTGTAAGCAAATTTCAGTTCTTTGATATTAATGAAATGAAGTGTTATTTTTGCTGCATCTCTGTATTTATGGTTATATGTTTATTCTGTTGTGTTCCTGTATAAATCCGGATCAATGTACCCATTCTTGTTGTGGAATCACCTTCCATAGTGAAGTGCATAGTTGGATATGCTCCCTAGGGCTAGTTTTACCATCATAATTCATCTCCATTTATGTTTCTGTCTGTCCAAACCTTATCCACATCAGTCTTCAACATTCCTGCCAAACTCCTATATTATTCTACTATGCATTCCACCATCTAGCATGGGTATCTTTTAGGGCTATATCCAAGGCTAACAACCTTTGAATTTCCAGGAATTTGTTCTTCATAATTATTAAGAAAATTATTCACATCTCCTATGCCATCATAAGAAGGAAGGGCACATACCTCAGAAATCATACAATGAACTGATTTGGTAATTCTTAAACAACACCTTGTGGACACTTCATGCAGCCTGTTCTTCCAATTTTCCAACTCTTATTCTAAATATGAGGTACAAGAAATATCATGCTCCCAACTCAACTTGCCTTCTACAGTAGGATTAACCCAATATTGTTCCTTCGTTGTCATTTGATAAAATTTTTCTATGCCTGCTATGTAGTATTCTTCTCTGACTCATTTTGTGTATCTTTCTCCTTCTGATGGATCTAGGGGAACAATTAATCTCATATTGTTTCCTTCAAATATCATATATCTCTTCTTCAGATTAATTATGGCCATATTATCAAATTACCAGTCAATTACAAGCAATTTAGGGTAAGGGTTACTATCATTGACAATCTATACTACCTCAAAATCATCACTAGTGCCCACTCCGTCAATATCCACTGTGACACCTGGTAGTCTTCCCATAGGAAAGATCTTTTGTTGATTTTCCACCCTTAACTAAATAGGTGACCATTGTAGCTTTGACTTACCCATCAATTCCCATGCCTGCTCATATTTTCCTATTTGCGCATCGAGCCTCATTTATCTTCCAGTTCTCTTCTGTCAATGCAATTTATTGGCTTCACGCATCTCACTTCGCGGTGTTTCTTTTGATTCATAGGAATCTATCAAATCCTGCAACCCTTCTACATCCTTTTGATCCCTTAACAGTTTCATACAAGTCTGTAGAAAACACATTAACATGCTTACTTAATTTTTTGACTACTGGTCTTGTATCAGAGATCGATCATGTGCCGGAGCTTGGTTCTACATCTAAGTTGATGACTTATCACAGTTACTTATCTGATCGGTCTTTGGTTGCGCACTAGAGGTCAAAGCTCCAACATCCATAAAACTTCGCTTGGTTTTCATAAATACTTATTTATCTCTCTAAATATCAAAAATATGAACTTTCTCAACATTATTTCTAACCCATGCACCTTCATATTCCTTGTTTCCTCTTCCTTATCACTACCGGTTGCAACTCCACTTCTAGTGACAATATTAACTCGAGGTTCATCAATCCTCCTTTCAACATTGATCATTTGAATGTTTTTTGTTGATTGCTGGTTTTATTTTCTTATATCTTTGCCATAAGTATAGGACATTCTTCAATTACATGCTCAAAGGATTTACAGTACTTACATGTTATAGTGGGGTTTTGGCGGTCTCTTGAAAAATGACGTGGTTGGCCGCAGCTATAGAAAATGATTTTTCCACGTCCTCAACCATCTCCACCACCTCGACCTATTCCTTGGTAACCTCCTCGGCCACCACACTATCTATTATCCTCATTTCCATTCTCTTCTTCTTGCATTCTATAAGCATTAGTATTATGCTCCATCATTAGGTCATAAGCTCAGAAATTATTCTCATCATGTCCTACTAATTTACAAAACTTGCAATATAGATTCCTTGGAGTCTGCACATATTTCTGCAACAAGAAGCAGTCTTCTAAGAAATTTTGGTATCTAGCCTTACATATTTCACACCACATGCTAGATCCTGCATTCAAGGGATTAGGTGCTCCACCAGCCATATAATCCCATAATATGGGGCATTGTTCCTTAGAATGGCCCTCCGATCTGCACTTTGTACACCACACTTATTCTCTAACTTCCTTGATTTTCTTGATTTCTTGTATCTGTAAGGTGAGGTTTTCCAACTGATTATGAATATGTTGCATAATTGCATTGGTATCTCCTATAATCAAAGCTTCTAATTTCATTGCAATCTCCAGAGCTTCGACTTAAGTTCCTATCTTTTGTTGCATCAATGGAAATATGATATGCAATAGTAACGCAACTATTAGCCACTCGATGATGTTGCAGAGATATGTCAAAGCTTACCTAATACAATAGCATCTTAAAACTCTGATATAACTCCCAAACAGACTTAGTAGGATTCCGTTTGATTTCTTTCAACTTAGTGATGCACTGCGACTAAGACTTTGGCTTCTTAAAATCTCCTACTAGTGTTGTTTTAATATTTGCAAACGTTATATTCTGATTAGTTTGAAACTTCATATACCATGTCAATGCTCTATCTTGCAGTGTTGTAATGAGCTACGCCTTCTTTATATTCTCATCTCTAATCTACTTCACGGTCCATACAGTTTTGTATGAAAATCAAAATTGTTCTGGATCTTCCAATCTAGTTCCTCTGAAAACAATTGGCTTAATATCATAATCCATACCTCTTCTTGGGGGGAGCGGGGAAGGGGGTGGTGGGTAGGATGGATAGGGGGAGCAGGAAAACCTCAATCACCCGGGCTATTACTAGATTCTAGCTTAAACAAACTCTCACGCTGGAGGGGGAATACTACGAAGTTACCTAGGGGTTATCAAGGTGTATTTCTTCTCTTTCACTTTCAACTTCACTCAAAAGAGGATTATAATCAGTCTCTACAAAATCCTTTGGGTCTTTTCCATGAAATATCTTTCTAGTATCTACTTTATATCTCTTTCCACTTTGCGTTGTGTCGATCTCTTGCTTAGGTTTACTTTTTCTTCTTCCAAACATAAGTATACTAGAAATATGATTGCATCCATAATACTCCCTTTTCACACAGAAGCATCTTAATCCAAAGTTTTAGAGATATGTACCTCACGGTCCTTTGAAGAATCATCGTTCTGCTTCATTGTAGGATACAGTAGAGTCTATTGGGAACTCATATATGAATCCTCCCAAGATTCTATCAATCCAAAATTTGACAATCCTTGAAATACTATTTTTAGTGCTCTTGAGTTGTTGTATCAGTTCAGGATTCCACACCGTAGGCTCTCCACCCTTAAAACAATATTTTCTTTCAGTCAAACTAGATATCTAATCATATATATCAATAGGAAAATAATCAAAGAAAATCTCGTATTAATGTGTAAATATATACTTTTGTAACCACGCTTTGGATGTCAGACGAGGATTTATGTTTTCTTGATCTGGAAATTCTCGCTCTTTCATGTCTATCCAATCTTGAATTTCCTTCTTTGATGGGTGCCACATCCACATATCCCTTAAATAGATATTGGTCCCGAAAACGAAACCATTTTTTGGCTTGGTTTGGGCCAACCCAGGTTCAATCTTACTCCACACCAACAAAACCCTTGATCACTGGCCCTTTTGGTAATGACCTGCAAGAAGATCGCAGTCTCACATGAAGTGACTATGGGTGGATGCAGAACTAGATTTCTGCAATCTTGAGGGACAAGGAAATGCAATATTTTTATATTAGATTATGCTTAAAAATTATAAATTACTTCACCACATTCAATTAATCACATAAACATGCCAGATGAACCCATAAACCATTACTGCGCTGACATAAAATTCAACTATAATAACTACTTTGCAACAAAAAATAATAAGAAAATATGCACGGTAAGAATACAAGAACACCAAAATATCATCCACAAAACTGATTCTTTATTATGAAGAATATTTTAATACAATCAGTTATTCTACTTGTCCACTAAGTTGCAGACTCTTCCTAGGCCTCTATGCACTCAACTGCAAATCCTGCCCTTCGCTACAAAATACAACATACAAAGACTTGCCCATACTACTTGTGTCTATCCTTCTATCTCTAAATATGGAATTTCAACCCTTACATCGTAGGGCTACATCATTAAGATACCATGGTCCAAAAACCATTGAATCCCTAAAACAAGCAATTATAGCCCAAAACCCTTTACAAAATTGTGCACTTTACAAAAAGGAGGGAATTCGTCCCGCCCCGAATCCCCTATGCCACCACGTGGTATATCCAAACTGCTCCATTATGCGGTCCACTTCACACTTTGCTCCACAAAATGCGCAGTCTTAGCCAAAATCTAGGCCAAGTTGGGTTGCGCCCAATAATAATAAATACTCCATTAATATGTATAAAAACAATAGGACTTCTAGGATCTGAATATTTTGTAGAAATTTGTTGAATAATGATTAATTATCCATCGAGACTATCCTGATCACATACAATTCGAATTTATATGCAACACATAATCTCTTCCACTCAGATCATCACACATGCGGAATTAAAACAAGCGATAGCACATCAAATCATCATACACATTAACACAGTATGTATGGGGAAAGCTTATAGCTGAAAACCCCGCAGCTATTGTGTATATTATAATGGAGAAATCATGTAACAAACTCAGTACAATACTCCTCACAAGTACTCGGTACTTTCTCATGAAGTTACACACAATCTAGCTCAGTTTTGAACAGGTTACTGGTTCAAAACTCACCGCCAATTGCCTTGCCTCTATTGCGCAATCCAGGCCTGTCTATATAGAGATCCAAGGTTCGAATCTCCTTTGCTTGACAGTGCAATCATCATGGGAAATTCCTCCAAGTGTGGTGCAAATCTCATGCACAACTGATGTCGCCACTGATAGCTAACTCCACCCTTTCATCTACCTCTTTCACTGGTCTCCACTGAACTATCCATGCACTGTAGTGAGCTGATGTGTTCTTGAGTTGAATAATGAGTTACTAATTAATGAATTAAATAATATTTAATTCACTCCACTCATTACTAGTTGATTAGCTAGTTAAACTAATCTCAACTAGTTCAACTAATTTAAACCGAACACAACTCCACTAGCTGTCTCATTAACTCCACCAAACTTCTGCCACTGAAGTCCTAACTGAATTCAACCATGCATGAGCTCACCAAACCCTTAGGAATAGCGTAATTCCTCTGTCAGATGCATGAGCCACTTCCAAGGCTCAAACTGAAGTGCTCCAAGAGAGTAAACTGAAGTTTATAGTCCAAATATTATTAAGGGTAAATAATATTTGACTTCCCTATTTTTAGGATAGGCAGTCTAAAAATAGACTTCGACCTATCGACCTATAGGTCAAAAAAATAGAGGTCCATCTATTTTTACCAACATGACCAATACTCCAAGAATAACATACTGCAACCCCTAGACCATGCTCCATATGTCTAAAAATAGACATAGTCTAAAAATAGACATAGTCTAAAAATAGACTTTGCGCTAGAATTTGCCTGCGAGCCCACTTAGTGAAGGCGACTTCATTTCACTAAGCTCCATCATCTTGCTGCAATTTCAACATATTTCTTCGCTAAATTATTTCCACAAATCGCTTCAACACACTCCCCAACAAGATGAATAATAGGTGGATCCTTTCATTCCCTCTCTGATTTCTTTAAGCACAATTCTCTTATTGTATTAGCATAGATAGGTATTTTTAAAATAGCTTGCAAAAATGTAATTTTAACACAAATAATTCTTATTTCATTAACCATGTCTTGTTCAAGAAGCTTTACAGGTTCATTCTCGTTCAACCTCTCAGGAAAAATAGGATTAGATGGTTGTTTCGGAGGATTTTTCCCTTGATATGAGGGTGTGGGTCTATTAGATCTTTCTACAAGGGTAGCAACATCTTCCTCTCTTTCTTCATGTCTTTCCTCTTCTATAATGATGGGGTCGAAATTTGGTAACACCTTTCCTAACCATAAGTGTATATCCTGCACTTCTACATGATTAATGACATAGGTTGGAAAGGGTTGCAACTCATCTTGTATGACAAGTTAGGTTGCTTTATTATTCAGGTTAATGACAGGTTGTATAGGCAACTGGTTCAGCCTGGAAGGTTGGGTGGAAGGAAACTGTAATTGAGTATTCGAAGATTTCTATTGAGATGTTAGTGTCTAGTAGTTTTTATAAATGGTTGAGACTATGGAGGATATTCAGGCTAAGGAGGATAAGGATATGGGGGTAGGGTTCCATAACTTTCTCCTTGCCATCCCTATTGTCGGGATTGGCTCTTGTAGCCACATTTTCCAAGGTGTGGAAACATTCCACGGTGCATAATGTAAGTTAGAAAAATGTGAAAACTTCACAAAAGTGAGGCCAAAATGTGTACCTTGTGGCCTAGGTTTCCACATATTCTTGGTTTAATGAACATGGCTACTTCATTGTGGGCTCATCCTCACAGTATACCACTTTCATTCATGTTAGTTTTTGTAGCATTGAATGTGTTATAGCCACGAAATTTGGTGGAGAGGCTAGAATACATGAGATCTCGAAAACCCATAAATCGTTTCTGGAAATTCCACCTAGAAGTGTCTCAATTAGATTATTAACCGATTTTCAAATATTTCCTAAGTCTAAACTTGGGGAATATGGTTAATTAATCAGTATTAATTGAGATAAGAAGATAATAGTCTAGAAACTCACATGGATAAATCCAAATATGATCCTAGCCATCGATTATGTTTTAATCTTGGTCGTTGGTACTCCAAAAGTGGATTATAAGAGGAGTTCGATGTGGTGATGGAGACAACACTTGAGCAGTTCAATTTCTTGGCAGACCGATTTCCAGAGTAGCAACAGTCAGTTGTCGGAGAGAGCCACGGATCGAAGCAATGAGTGAGGGGGAGGGACAATGATCTAGAGGAATTTTTCCAAATCCAAAGAGGCAAAAACAAGAGGGTCGAGTTATCCCAGTCAGATAGCACATATCTCTATGCAGTATCTTTAGAGAGGGTGGTTTGAATTGTTGGAGAAAACTCCCCTCTTAGATTCAGATGGCGGGAAGTGGTTACATAGGGTCTAAGAGACGAATTTCTTAGCAGCATAAGGTAGAATGAATTCAACAAAGACCATTCAAAGGCTTGATGTTAAGCAGACTGTGCATTTCTAAAGGCAAGTTGTGCTAGGGATTTCTTTTGGATGAAGGAAAATTCCCTTCAATAATTTTTCCCATATTTTCTTGTTGTGGATTTCCATTTTCAGGCATCCAAATTACACTCATATTTTCACTTCCATGTAATAATAAAACCCTCGCTGTTGCACCGATTTTCCCAAGTTGGGTTTTGCTGGGGAATTTTGTTGAAAATAATTGTGTTAAATTTTATGTGTGTGTGTTATCCTTTCTCAGCTTCCAACATTTTTATTTTTCCGTAGAATTTTATTTGTGAAGTTGCAGTGTGTTTATTTTGATATTTTTCATAGTAGATAACTTGTTAAATTGCTCATAAACAAAAAGGTGTTTACCGTATAAATTTCTCATGCGTAAAATTTTATATCGGGGAAACTGGGAGATCTTTCAAGATTAGGCTCAAGGAACATGGAGCCGACATCAGGATTGGGAGAACCAAAACCTCAGCACTAGCAGATCACTCAAATAAAACTCTCCACCACATCCGCCTAGAGGATGCTAAGGTAATAACCAATAAAAATCACTATTATAAAAGAAAAATATGAGAGGCACTTGAAATCATTAAACATCCGGAAAACCTCAATAGGGATGGAGGTTTGGAAGTCAGCAGAAATTGGATCCCCTTGTTTTCCCACTCCTGAAAACTTGTCCTTCTCATGATTTTCACCCCTGTCATTATTTCTAGGCACCTCCCTCTGATTCCCTTCTTTTATAGATTGATCTCGTTTGGACTCTTTCCTACCTATTCAAAGCTTCGCACCCCCTTAAAGCTCCCCCTCTTTGCTTTCTTCTTTACCTTTCCCCCACCATTTTATACCCTTCCTTCGCTTATAACCTTAACCCCTAATAACCTTTACTTATATCTTATGTTTAGAATTTAATGCTTAAATACTAATTAAAATTCTATCCTAAAAAGATAAAATACATGAATCAACCTCTTAAACCTCCCCCCACCTTCTTTGCTTTCTTCTTTACCTTTAATAACCTTCCTTCGCTTATAACCTTTTCCCCTAGTAACCTTTCTTAGATCGTATGCTTAGGAATTTAATACTTAAATACTAATTAAATTCTATCCTAAAATGATAATTACATGAATCAACCCTATCCTTTTTAGTTTAAGTCCCCCTAATTTCTACTCTAAAACCTTCCCCTTACTCCCCCCTTAAAGCCTATCCATCCCTCTTAGTAAATTAATAATTAAATAAATAAAATAAATAGAAATGAGATTTTAAACTAAAAATTTTAATTTAATATCATTAGTAATAGTTATTTTAACTAATACTAGTTTTATTAAATTAAAATTACCATTAATTTTAATTAATACCCTTTAAACATTAAGGCATAGGAAAAACTTTAATTAATAACCTTTAAACATTAGAGCATAGAAAAACTTTAATAAATCAATATTATAACTAAAACTAATTTTAATTTCCTTATAAAAATAATATCTAAAATAGAAACTTAATAAATTAACCAATCCTCTTTCGATAATTTACATTGATTTAATTAAATTAATTATTAATTGTACATATAACTAAAAAACAAAAAACTTTAAAATAATTTAATTTATTAAAACTAAAATAATGTAATTTATTAAAACTAAAATATTGATTTTTTGGTTGGTTGGCCCTTATCCAACACTCTTATGCACATATATATGATATCTTTCTTCCTCTCTTTTCAACAATATTTGTCCTGATGATGGATCTTGTTCTAGACCCGAAACGTAGACGCAAAAATGCTCACTGTGGAGATTCCGAACTCAACAACTAAAAACTCACACCATAGAGATCTGAAATCTATAATTGTTAAATTAATTAATTATTAGGAGAAATGCTACCAGTTGTTGCAATAGGATTCCAATGTAGGAATTTTCGCATGGTATTAGAGCACAGTTTATCATTTGGAGAGCTCAGAAGCGAAAAGAAGAAATTTTGTTGCTCAGTGGGGGAAACAGACCAAAATTCCCAAGGGTAGCGCAAAATTTTATCAGGAGGTCGAGATACTTGAGGAAACTCACTTTTTGCAGAGCGGAAAAATTCAATTTTCCAGATCGAGTGATTCCATAGGCAGAGGGAGCAACTCATATTTTTTCGTTGGGTAGATCTCTAGTTGAGAGCAGAGGGTTTTTGCAGCAGTTCGTTAAAGCAGAACCAACGTCGGGGTGGAAGAGAGAAAAATCACACACAGTTGAGGGAAAATTTTCCTCATGGAACTTCTAGTCTCAAGAATTTTGATTTTTCCTTGCAAATTGGCAGTAGTTGTGAGCATATCTTCTCACTCAAGAAGGGAGTGTGAGTAGCATATCAGTAGCGAAGCATAAGGGAAGAGGGAGTTTTTGATATATCTTTTAGATGGCCACTGTAGGACTTTGTGATCAGGATAGGTTGGATGGAGCTTCCAACTATGTCATCTAGAAGGCTAGGATGTCCTTCCTTCTAGATGAATATGGCCTGAAAGCATACATTTATAATATAGTGGTAGTTCCTCAAGATGCAAATCAGCTAAAGGAATATAGAAAGGAATTGGTACAAGTGAATTTTTTGATCTTGGATGGAGTCTGGGATCATATAATTGCACATATAGTGGTCAAGGGAACCACCAAAGAGATGTGGTATGCTCTCTCCACGTTATACCAGGGAAATTCTGAGCAACGAAAGATGTTCCTAGAGGAGAAGTTGAGATGCATCCAGATGCATAAAGGGGAAGGCATAAACCTCTTCCTTTCCAAGATTCAGGAGGTCAGGGACTAGTTGTTAATTGCTGGGGCATCACCTCAACCCACTGAGCTAGTGAGATTGGCACTCAAAATTTTCTCTGAGGACTCACATGTCTTTGTCTAAAGCATATTGGGTGGAAACAAGTTATTAGAGTGGAACAAGATGTGGGATGACTTGCACGAAGAGGAATTGGGGTGAGCACTGTTAAAGAGCTCCATTAGTGGAAGCAGTAGAAATGGACAAAAGATAGTAAAGGAGGAGGAGAATGTGGCCCTCACATTTAAGCGTCCCAATCAGGGGTAGGGGGAGTTGAAGAAGAAGAAGAAGACATGTCAAAGGTAAAGTTCTTCAGATGTCGTGAGCTTTGCCACTACAGTACCCAGTGTCCTCTTAGGAAGAAGGACAAGGAGGAGAAGCGGGACCAGGAGGCAGCTTCACCATATATCGACAGGATTTCCTACAGGTTGGGGGAAGACTTCGCTATGTTCACCGATATACCTCCAGTAGTGAGGTGGGGTTACTTGGTGTTGTAGCCCCAAAGAGCTACAAATGGGCAGGGTCCCTGAGGATTCCACCTCTTGGATCAACACTTGGCTACAGGGGGGGCACAATATTCAGTAGCAGGATGGATCAGTGGTAGTAGATGCAGTCATATGCCAAAGTGACAGTTGCAAAAACAAGTAGCAGTCAGATGATGGGGAGTGCAGTAAAATGTTGGAAGCAGTGAAGGTGGTATAGTGCAAATTCAGCGGCAGCACAGTCTTTAATGGACAATGCATAGGCTAGTAACAGTCAGGACTCAGGTGACATATGCATTATACTGATCATGTTTGATTCAGTATTTTGGATGTTTTTCAGTTGCAGATTTTGTAGTAGCAAGAACAACAAAGTTGCATTGTTGGCAGCAGTACCACATGATCAACAACAACACGGATGTAGCATATATTAGAGTTGTGTAGTATTTGGTGGGCAGCAGTGTCAAGACATTAGCAGTGTGACAAGAGATTATGTAGAGAGAGGGTATTGTGGCAAGGTTTGCAGCACTTGAGCACATACCCCACTAAGAGGTAGTGTTATTTTTTTAGCATCAGATGTGTTCTAGCCACAAAATTTGGTGGAGAGACTAGAATACATAAGATATCCAAAACCCAGAAATTGTTTATTGAAATTCAACATAGAAGTGTCTAAATTAGATTGTTAACTGTTTTTAAAATATTTCCTAAGTCTAAACTTAGGGAATATGGTTACTTAATCAATATTAATTGAGATAAGGTGATAATAGTCTAGAAAATCACATGAATCAATCCAGAGATGATCCTAGCCATCAATTATGTTTTAATATTGCTCGTTTTTTCTTCAACAGTGGATTATAAGAGGAGGTCGACATGGTGATGGACACAACACTTGAGACACTTAAGAAGTTTGATTTCTTGGCAGATCGATTTCTAGAGTAGTAGAAGTTAGTTGTCAGAGAGAGACAAAGATAGAAGCAGTGAGTGAGGGGCATGGACAGTGATCTCGAGGAAGTTTTCCCTATCTAGAGAGGTAGTAGCAAGAGGGTTGTTATTCTGAGGATGCAGCGTAGTAGCTTCAGAGAGGAAAGTTCGAATTGCTGGAGAAAAAATCATTCTCAGATCCAGAGGTCGGGCATAGGTTCTAGAGGATATGAGAGATGAATTTCTTAGCAGTAGAAGGCATAATGACTTCATCAGAGACCGGTGAGAGGCTTCACATCAAGAAGACTACGCATTGCAATGCAGAGGCTGATGCAGAGGGTCAGAAGGATGATTTTTCTGAAGGCAAGTTGTGTCGGGGATTGCCTGTGGAGGAAGCAAAATTCCCCTAAATACTTTTTCCCAGATTTTCTTGTTGTGGATTTCCAGTTTCAGGCATCCATATTGTACTCATATTTTCAAACTTTAACATAGTCAAATAAAAAAGGAACCCACTTTCGCTTTACTATTAATTTATATCATTCAAAACTTCAATATGACTATAATCAAAACATCCACAAAACCGTTGACCCACCTTTATTTTAAAAATATGGTTTTAAATTTCTTGGGTTTTATTATTAATTTATATGATATAAATTTTGATATGACTCATATCAAAACACCCCAAAAAATATTGATTTACTTTTTCTTTGAAAAAATAAAAATGAAAATATGTTTTTTTGGTTGACAAATCATTAACCACTATGTCTACTGAATATTTGTACCAAGCATATCCACCTAAAGAGATCAGTTCCTGGCACCTCAACCACAAATATTGACCCAAAAAGTATCAATAAAATTGAACCTTTAATTTCTCAATAAAAAAAAATACAACCAAACGATATTATCTATATTACCCAAACACATAAATAATTACATTAATTATTGCACGTTTTACTACTCCAAGACTATAAAATCAAATCAACTTGTTTTAACATTCAAAATGATCTAAATTCAATATATATATATATATATATATATATATATAGATATATATATATATATATAACAATCATTAAAATTTATACTTCATACTATAGTGAGAATGAGAATGCGCAATCCAATACTAAGATATTACGTATTCTTTTCAAAATTATTTAAAAAAAAAAATGTATTTATAAATTATATTTTACCAAATTGTCATCAATATGTCTTCAACATATTTTTAATATAAGTAAATTACTTACTGATTTAATTGTTATTAACATTTTTAAAGATATGTTTAAATTATTTCTTACATGTTAAATGATTTTATATTATATATTTAAATAAATTGAATTTCTAAACTATTATAAAAGAGCTTTACTATTATCATTATTTATACTCTTACTTTGTAACTGAAAATAGCACCCTAAAACATTTGCCTTAATTAAATTAATAATGAATAAACACAGAGTAATGTGCATTAATAAATATATGTGAATTAATCATTTTCATTATATTTTTAACATGTCTTTCTAAATCCGAAATTTAAATTACACGTGTGAATTTATAATTTATATTTACTATTTATCTATATATCTTTGACATATTCTTTACACTATGGCTAAATTACTTATTATTGGTTGAGTCATCCCATATTCTATACCCAAATAAATTATGCATACACTACTATCGAGTTTTAATATTATCAATATTTATGTTCTTAATTTGCAAGTGAAAATCACACTATATTTTCACGTTTCCCTTCATAAAATTAATAATGAAGCCAAAAAAATTAATGTGCGTTGATAACCCTTTTGTGTAATGAAATGCTTTCAATAAATCAAAAAAATACATTCATAGTATAAGTGCTTTTGGTTTTGCATAAATTTATATTTTTAGCATGTTTTTCTAAATACATAATTTAGATACTATGCATTTATATAATGAAGCAAATGTTTGCTTTTCTCACTTAAGGTTTCACTAAGGTGTATGTGTCCATTCTTCTCATAAGATTCTGGTTTCACTAATGTGCATGTGTCCATTCTTCTCATAAGGATTCATGAGATCAAATTTTTTATTTGATTCACCCTTCATGTTATTAGTGTGGACACCAAATTCTATTTTTTTAATGAGGAAATGTGTTTGTTTGGATAAGTTACTTCATTTGCATAAATACCAATTAACTTATGAGAAAATATCTTTGTTTGGGTAATGGTAAGTAGAAGAAGAATGTTTGCATTCGTTTTAATTTGGATTGTTTTAATTTGTTGAAGGAAATGTGAGAAGAATTGGGATTGTGATGGTTCAGTTTTAGAATTAAAAAGTCATTCAAACATTTATCGTAGCTTAAGTGTGTGTTTTATGATTTTTATTTGAATGATTTAAATGTTGTTGAACAAAGTTGATGTCTATATATATTGTTTTGCTTGGTGATAGGATATGAGAATTTATAGTAATGCTAAAAGTAATGTACAAGGCACGCTATCATAAATTTGAATAAGAGGGTGATTTTTATAAATGTATAAATTTTTGGTACGTGATTTATATGTTTAAATTATATTTCATTTTATTATCAATTCTGATTTGTATTTAAAAAATTTGAAGTTTTGATGAAATTTATAAATTAAATTTGTCTTTTAGGTAATTAGGAAAGTTGCAAAAGCACATAAATTAAGTGCTTAAACTCAGTTTTGCAACATAAAAACAGAGGCAATAATACCATAAACAGTAACATAAGACAACAAAATGATGAAGAAGTTTACCCCTCCTGGGCTACATCACCTGGTTCAACTTCCAATGTTAGGTCTCTTTCATTAAGTGCTAAAATATGTGTTGACATGAATTTGCAGTGCTCAAAATGTAAAAATAATGTCTCCAGAATAGTAAAAAACCCCTAGTTGAGCTCTTGTTGGGCTCAAATTGACCAAAAACTGAAGAAGTTATGCTCTCGTGAAGTTTTTCTGCTAACTGGTCTACAATTTTCACTCTCTTGCTAACCATCCTACGAATTCCGCCATTTTTTGTGCTACTGAGCGACAAATTCACCTCGTGTCAGATTGGGTGCAAATTGTCGCCAGTCTTAAATTCCCAATGACTCCGTGTGAGCAGATATGATGGGGCCACGTGGCTTTCTGTCTGCCATTGGATTCATGCGATTCAAACTTTCACGCCAACGGTTAACTGCTCCTCGAGCCAAGGTTTAACTGTGTTTTGGTTTGGTTAAATGTTATCAAGGTAAAATTTTCAATTTCTGTGCCAAAAGCGGTGACCAATGCTCTGAACCACAGTTTGAATGGTGGTTGATTTCTATGTTACCGTCGGTTCTAACCACCTTTGAACTGTGGTATATGGTATTAACCGGCACATGGGACGAGGTTAGGCCCTAGCCCTCGGTGCCCGGCCAGCGTTCTCATGGGTCTGGGGTGACTAGGGACCAAGGCCTAACCCTAACCCTGTCCCCCAATTTTAAACTTAATAAACTTTAAATTTGACTTTATCAATATAAATGTTAAGTTCCACCAGTTGCTGAGTGATAAGACTCTATGTTGCTTGATGCGAGGTCTTGTGTTCGACCCCCATGAGGTATGTTCGACTGATAATAATAATTTTACACCATTGTTGGGAGGCCACATGGTGGCCATCCAATGGCCCACATTGCCTCCATTCGTTGGACCAACTCACTACAACCATCAACCAATAAAAAAGCATCAAAATACGACTAATATGATGGGCGAGATGCCATTGGTCCTAAAAATCCAGTCACCCTACCCAGTCAACGTACGAACCGCGCAGTCAGTGTACCTTACCAACCTGCAAATGTTTTTTAGTTGTTTAGGAAAACGATCATAACGTGATATCAGGAGCATACAATATTGCTTTTGACTGATCCAAGTTGTGTTGGATTTAGAGCAACGAGATCTACATTTTGGCACCAGTTTTGAGCACTTTTGAGCACTTTGAATTTTGAGCACTTTATTGATCCACTAGATCATTCCTCCCCACTTGAAACTTTTGGACCTCCAAAAGATCATTTTGAGTCAAAAAACAGATGAGGGTACAGTTCCCTCACCCTTCCAATCTCAATCCATTTGGCTTTCCTTGGAATTTACCTTTGAGCCCCACATGAAGGGACTCCATGTTCCCTTCTTTTAAAGTCCTTGTTTTCTTGTCAAGGATGGTGTCTTGTTGCAATTCTTTAAGTTATTCAGGAGGGAAATCTTCAATTGGATGAATTTGAACATTCTCTCCTTGATCTTCAATCAAAGGAGACTCATATAATCTCAAATTATCAACATTAACAACTGCATAGATTTGCATATATGAAGGAAAATCTAAACTAGAGGCATTATTACCAATATTTTCCAAAATCTTGAATGGACCATATCGGATTGGTTTCAATTCTTCACCTTATCCTCGGAGTCTTTTCTTGCTAATGTGAAGCCAAAATTCATCTCCCACTTGGAAATTGTGATCCACATGATTCTTATCATGTCTTGTCTTGTACTTGTCTTGACTATTTTCTAACTTTTCTTGAACTGTATGATGCACCAATTGAACTTATTTAATGAATATTTTGGCCTTATCTATGTCACTATGTCCATCAATAGCAACATCTTTCCCAAAGATAAAATCTAAAGGATAATTTGGCAAGTATCCCAAGCATGCCTCAAATGGCGATGTTTGAGTCGATGAATTTTTGGACCGGTTTTAAGCATGCTAAATATAGTGCAAATGTCCATCCCACAACTTAGGATGCTTGCTGCAATAACCACGAAGAATATGTATCCCCGTTATGTTCACTACTTCTGTTTGGTCATCTATTTCTAGATGGAATGTTGTGCTCTTTTTCAATTTGGTGTCCATGAGTCCCCACAAGCTTGACCAAAAGTTCCCAACAAAGCAAGAATCTCGATCACTAACAATGGATTTGGGCAACACAAAATGTATCCATACATTTTGAAAGAAAAATTGTGTAGTTTTTTTAGCTGTAACTTGCTTCTTACAAGGCATAAAAATGCACATTTTTATGAACCTATCCACAACTACATAAATATAATCATGACCTCTCCTAGACATAAGTATACCTCCTATAAAATCCAGAGAAACACTTTCCCATGGACTGGAAGGTACAGGAAGTGGAGTATACAATCCAAACTTTCTGTTTCTAGGCTTACTAACAACACATAAATAACATCCTCTTTTATATCGTGACACACTTTCAAGCATACGAGGGCAGTAACAGTACATATGTAATTGTGCCATTATCTTACCTACAACGAAATGACCAACAATAAGAGAAGTATGTGCTTCCCTTATTATGTTGACTCTTTCCCCATGTGGAATACATAGCTTTCCAAGATGATACAACAAGTTATCATGCACATGATAATCTAATTCCTCTACTTGGTTACCTTGACACAAAGTTGCATATACATCCTTAAAATCATCATATAAATCATATTGCTCAACATATCTCTCATGCATGATATAATTATGCTTAAGAATAATGGATGCACTAAAAATTGGTCTAGAAAGCATATCAACAACCTTGTTATAGATACCTTTCTTATACCTTATCACCAAGTGGAATTTTTGTAAGAAACCCATCCATCTGAAGTGTCTCGCTTGTTGTAGATTTGTTTGTGATTGTAAGTATTGCAACGTTTGATGATCAGTGTGAATGATTGTTTCCTTACCCATCAAGTAATGTTTCCACTTTTTCACACTTTACACCAATGCATACAATTATTTGTCATATGTAGGATAGTTAATCACTGCATTATTAAAAGTTTCTGAATGAAACCAAATGGGCTTATCGTGTTGCATCAATATCGTACCCATGGCATAGTCACTTGCATAAATTTGTATCTCAAATGATGGTCTCAAGTCTGGAAGTGAAAGTACAGATGTTGAACTGATTCTTTCTTTCAATGCATCAAAAGCTTTTTGTCGTTTCCCTCCCCATTGAAAAATCTGCTTCACACTTATCAATGTCTATATTAGAGTTACAAAGGAAGAAAATTTAGAAATAAACTTTCTCTAATATTGTGCCACTCCCAAGAAATTTCTAACCTCTGTCACAGTCTTGGGTTTTGGCCAATTCAAAATTACTTCGACCTTTGAGGGATCTATCTTCAACTCACCCCCTCCAACAATATGACCAAGGTAGACTAAATAAGTTTTCCCAAATTCACATTTAGACATCTTTAAAAGCAATTTTTCCTTCTTTAAGACATCTAATACTTGTTTGACATGCATGAAATGTTCTTAATGAGTCTTTCTGAAAATCAATATGTCATCTAAGTAGACCATCACAAAATCATCTAGAAAATGCCTTAAAACATCATTCATAACCTGCATGAATGTAGCAGGATCATTACAAATCCCAAAGGGCATAACCAACCACCCAAACAAACCTTGCTTTGTTTTGAATGTCTCCTTCAACAATCCTAATCTGATGATAGTCACTCCTCAAGTCCAAGTTAGTGAAATAAACAACATCATTCAATTGATCAATTAAATCATCAATTATAGGAAGAGTATAACAGTTATTTACCGTAATTTTGTTCAATTCTATGAAGTCCACACACATGCGCCATGTACCATCCTTCTTTGGCACTAAAAAAATAGGTGACCCACTTGGCGATGTGCTTGGTATGATGACCCCTTTATCAAGAAACCCTTGGATTTGTTTCTTAATTTCTTAATTTTCCATCACTAACATCCTGTACATGAAAATGTTTGGAAGAGGACAATCTTGTTGCAGTTGGATCTCATGTTGGATTCCTCTTTTAGGAGACAATCCTTTAAGCTCCTGAAACGTCTCATCATAGTAGTTAACAATCTCAACCAAATCAGATTTTATTTTTTGTTACACAGTAATGTGTCACTGTCCCTGCCATTCCCCATCCCGCACATTGGAGGGCTCATTCTGTGACCTGTGAGCAGAGACAAGACTTGAAAATACTTTCATGACACCCCTCTGAACATGAGCTTTCATTGCCCTGAAGACATCTCTTTGCAAAAACCCCTAAAAAACCTCTTTTTGCATTGGCGCGGGCAGCCAGTTCAGTACCCGCGCCAATGGGGGAAATCCTTCAAAGAGGGGGCACCAATTGGTGCTCTGTCCCAGAGTCGCACTCGCGCCAGCCAATTTAAGCAGTGTTTTTTAAAAATAAATGGCGGAAGTTTCGTCCTAAAAAATTTCTGGACTGCTATCTATCTTGAGTTGCGAGGTTTGGCTACGGATTTCCATAGAGAGGAAGTGGTTTGCCACCTCTCATGGAAGCTTCCTTGATGATAGGGCCAATCCCATGATTATAGGGATCCCAACTCCCCTTCCTCCATCTATAAAAGCTTGCCCATCTCCATTGCAAGCTAGTCTTCAAGTTCCCGAAATTCCGAAGAGCCTTATGCTGCAAGAACCTTGATTATTCCCCTAAGGCCAAATTCAAGCAAGGATACTATTGTCAAGATCCGAAGAGGGGGGTTTGTCCCATCCTTGACAGGATTTTCGAGACGTGTTCTGCTGGCGACCCTCCGAAGGAGAATTCAACGTCAGAACTTGGTTGTAATTTTCCTTTGATTGATTAATAATAAACGACTATTGGTTATGGTTCCACTCTTGTTGTTGTTTATGATGATGAGTTATGTCCTTTCTGACTGACATATAGTTGCATGTACTGGATTTTACGCTTGCGTTTGTTTTGTTTCTTGCGTGTGCAGGTGTCTGATCACGAAGATCGTGAGGATTGTGATCTGCCGGAGCTAAGGAACGGGAGCGCTACTTTCTCTACAAGTGACAGCGTTGGATTCCAGGTAAGCCTTCATCGCTAGTTGGTTTATTTGCAATTAGGAACCTGCACTATAGTGTGAACGATTGTTGCTAGACCCGGTCTGGGCTAGTAGGGATTGCCTCTGTCCGCAGAGGGGATTTACCTCCACAACAAATTGGCGACTCCACTGGGGATCGTTAGCTTGTTGTCGTTCGTTTTATAAGCTACAGATGGAGCCTGAAGTTGGCCAGATAGCCTTCGAAATGCTTTTTCTCTACAATTGCGAAGTAGATCAAAGCTGCTTCAGTCAATCTCCGGTTTAGTTTGTAAACTGTACACTTGGAGCATCGTCTTGTCTTTTTGGTTGTTTCTCGATTCTGCTTGCTTCATCGGCTCTTTTGGCTGGCTCTTTTCTGAGTGTTTGGCTTTTGGTTCAGCCCCAGAGAATCAAATCTGACCTCTGTTTTTCCAAGTTTTCATCTTTTAATGGTTGGCTTGATTGGCGCGGTTTCCACCCTGACAGTCGCGCCAATTGGCACAGGTTGCCAGTGCATCACTCGCGCCATTCTCTGTCTAGCGCGGATTACAGCCAGACAGTCGCGCCATCTCCTGTAGGTGCTAGGGTTTACCCTTGTTCGGAAGTTTCTTTTGGTCAATACTTTGCTTCTGGGTTTGTTTTGGATTCTGCTTGAAGTGGTGAGTCTGGTCTTGGTTGGGAGAAATTCATTGTTTTTTCATTTTCAGGCATTGGCGCTAGTTGTCAGTGAGCAAGTCGTGCCAGTTGGCGCTAGTTGTCAATGACAAAGTCGGGCCAATTTCAGGGTGTGTGAAAATTGAGTTTTTTTTTTTCCCTAAATCCTTCACCAATGTGTCTTTCCCTTCTAGTCTTTCCTCTATATGAGCATAGATTACATTGCTCATTGTTTGGAATGTCTTATTTCCATGATTGTTTGATGTAAAAGGGAATGAATGCCTTGTTTTGATCTATTGCTTTGGAAGTCCTCTTTTTGTTTGACCTCATATGTCTTGTCGCCTTTTGAGGGATTCCGTTACAAAGTGTTTGAAACAATGATTACATTCTTAGTGTTTGTTTACATCTCTTTTGCATTCATCCTTCATTAAGAAGATTTGCATTCTTTTAGTTTTCGTCTCATAGTTTTCTTTTTGTTAAAATGCATTAGATCACATTGCATTGAAAAGTGTTTTTGAGATTTATCATTGAACTTAGATCACACTGTTTAATGATTGAAAACTAAAAATCGCTTTGAGTGCATTCTCTTTCATTAATGCATTGAGTGCATTCTTATCATTTGAAAGGAAAAAGGAAATTGTGCATAGATTACAATTGCATAGTTTTCGAAAAAGAGGATTTTGCATAGATCACATTGCATTGTTTGCATCGTTGAATGTTTAAAATTACTTTTGGATAGTGAAAGTCATCTAGTTTGGAAAAGATTTCATTTGCAATGTTGTTTTATGTCGCATCATTGTTTGAAGCTCTTCCCTTAACTAGATAGCATTCATCGAATTGAAAATTTTTATTTTCTCATATAGCTGCATACAGGAGATTGTCATATGACATACGGTAGGGCCTTGAAACTGAGACATAATTGAAGATCAACATTAAAAATTTATTCAATTCACACTAAGGCAACATTGAAACATTAACGCAACATTTAGAGGTCTAATCTAGAGACGTGTTCCGACGTCTTTAAACCTAGTAGATGTCATTCGCCTCTTGGCTTTAGACAGCACTAGTACGGACTTGTGCTCCCCGTACCGTCGCATATATAAAGGGAGACCCCACTAGGTTTCTATCCTTTATCTATAGGAAGCTGAGCCTGCCGCCCTATACCCGTGATACACCGAACACAACATTCGGGGAGATTGCCTGCACGTACGTTAAGTCCTTGGTTGATTTCTCTTTCATTTTGAAACCAAGGTGTATATTGCAGTTCACTGTTATTTGGTACACCCTTTGCCTAGAATTCCTTAGCAATCATTTTGATCTTTTCTGACTCATTAAATTTGAAAAGATCATCAAGTGCTTTCCCTTTCACGCTTGTTTCAAAACTGAAAGCGATAGAGTCACATTTTTTCTGTTTCTCGACTCTTAAAAGATGAAACAACAGATTTTTGTTTCAATGTTTTAAAAATTAATTGCCCACGAAATATTCCCGGTTAAATTTAGTTTCCTTAGGGTGTTGTTTTGGATCGTTTCTGATGGCAACTTTCCCAAAGTTCACCAACCAAGGAATCCCCTCCAATGGGAGTCCTGGTCCTTTTCCTCCTTTTGGAAATGTTGGTGCTCCTTATATGGAAATGTTGTCCCTTCCTGGGTTAACTGTTGGGTTGCCTTTTTGGTTGTTCTCAACCTCTGTGGTCCCAAATGTCTCAGCTACTGTTCAATCAGTTCCTCCACCTAAACAACATCATGTTGATTCCAAGGTGGACCTCTCCCCTTCTTCGCATGTTTCTGCGTCCTCCTCTTCTACTTCGGTTGGTGAAAGTCTGGATTCGAGTAATCAGGTGGCTAAGAAGAAGAAGAAGAAGACAAAGAAGAAGAAGTCCGATAAGAGAGAGGCTAAGGCTGCAGTTACTGCTTCTGAAACATCTCCTCTTGATAAACCTTCCAACCCTCTGCGGAAATTCAAGTTCCCTTGCATGTTGTGCATGGGAGACCATCTTCTTCGAGATTTCCTTGGCATCCCCAAGGTGCTCGAAGCATGGTCCAATGGTCGTTCGCCGTTGCCTTTGGCTTCCGGGAGTCAGGTTGGGGACACGTCTTCAACTGGTGCTGGTAAGGCTCCTAAGAAGCAGGGTAAGATTACCAATCCATGTAAGTTATGTGAAGGGCACCATGCCATTCACCTTTGTCCATATATGGATGAAGCCAAGCGAGTTTTGGAGAACTCGGATGTTTCTGCGCCATGTCTTCCGGCTGGTTACCAACAGCTTTCTTTGAGTCCTCCACCAGTTGATCCTACGATTGGTCAAGAGTCATCCTTGGTCAATCCCACTCCTTCGGAAATTCAAATTCAAGAATCCGTCCCCGACCAACCATTGGTCATGGGATCGGTTGAACTGGCCCCGTCTGCGGTGCACCAAGTCTTTTCCGTTGAGGGTGGATCTCACACCCCTCATGTTCTTCTAGTTTCTTCAGATTCTTCAGACTTGGAGAAATATTCTCCTGTCCTTTCACCTCAAGAAGTCACTCCTCCACCTCTCGCGATGGAGGTCCCGGAGGATACCCCTCCCACCTTCGAGATGGAGGTCGTGGAGGATGCTCCTTCTTCTTCCGTAACACCAGGGGAAGACCATATCGGTTCGATGGTAGCCCCTCTGAGTAGTTTGGTCGCTTCCTTCGATTGGAGTCGATTTACAGGATACTGCCTTCCATCTTATGTGCCTTTCGAGATCACAGTACATCCTTTTGGTCTGGTCGTACCCAGCACCATTATAGACGAAGGCACGTCTGTTAGTGTTCTATCCTCAACTACTTGGCATGCTTTCGGTTCCCCACCGCTTGCGCCTGTTACACAGAGTCTGTTGGCATTTAACAGAAGAACGAGTCAACCATTGGGGATTCTTCCAAGGTTACTTGTTACTTTGGGAGGTAAAACTGTCCATATGGACGTGATGGTTGTTCCAGGCCCCTTGGATTTAAAGCTTCTTTTGGGGCACGATTAAACCTATGCCATGGGGGTGCTCGTCTCCTCCCTTTTTCGTGTGGTCTGTTTTCCACATGAAGGACGGATCATGACCATTGATCAGCTTTCATTCTTTGGTCCTGATGTGGCAACTGGCCTGCCATAATCCCTTCCTGGTTTTTATCCACCCATTGTATCTGCCCCACCGCAGGTCAACTATGTGGCTACCTACCCCATGCCTGTACCCAGTGATAGTGCCGTTGTGCATCAGGTGCTGGGGGCATTGGGTCCTGACTTCCAGGATGTTTTCCTTCCATCGGGAGTGGAAATCTTGGAAGCGATTAATTCTTGTTCATTATGATGAGGTCGGTCAGAGCATGGTTCTTTTCCTATGTCAAGCTCCTTAAAAAATGAAACAAGGTTGCGGAGCATAGTTCGTTGTCAGAGACCAGTGAGAGGCTTCACGTCAAGAAGACTACGCATTGCAGTGCAGAGGCTGATGCAAAGGGTCAGAAGGACGATTCTTCTGAAGGCAAGTTGTGTCGGGGATTGCCTGTGGAGGAAGCAAAATTCCCCTAAATACTTTTTCCCAGATTTTCTTGTTGTGGATTTCCAGTTTCAGGAATCCATATTGTACTCATATTTTCAAACTTTAACATAGTCAAATAAAAAAGGAACCCACTTTCGCTTTACTATTAATTTATATCATTCAAAACTTCATTATGACTATAATCAAAACATCCACAAAACCGTTGACCCACCTTTATTTAAAAAATATGGTTTTAAATTTCTTGGGTTTTATTATTAATTTATATGATATAAATTTTGATATGACTCATATCAAAACACCCCAAAAAATATTGATTTACTTTTTCTTTGAAAAAATAAAAATGAAAATATGTTTTTTTGGTTGACAAATCATTAACCACTATGTCTACTGAATATTTTTACCAAGCATATCCACCTAAAGGGATCAGTTCCTAGCAGCTCAATCACAAATATTGACCCAAAAAGTATCAATAAAATTGAACCTTTAATTTCTCAATAAAAAAAATACTTTAAAAACAAAGAGTCAACCAAACGATATTATCTATATTACCCAAACACATAAATAATTACATTAATTATTGCACATTTTACTACTCCCAGACTATAAAATCAAATCAACTTGTTTTAACATTCAAAATGAGCCAAATTCAATTTAAAAATAATATTTTAAAAAATATATATATTTTATTATTACATATTACAATCATTAAAATTTATACTTCATACTATAGCTTTTATAGCTTTTATGACTATAATCAAAACATCCACAAAACCATTGACCCACCTTTATTTAAAAAATATGGTTTTAAATTTCTTGGGTTTTATTATTAATTTATATGATATAAATTTTGATATGACTCATATCAAAACACCCCAAAAAATATTGATTTACTTTTTCTTTGAAAAAATAAAAATGAAAATATGTTTTTTTGGTTGACAAATCATTAACCACTATGTCTACTGAATATTTGTACCAAGCATATCCACCTAAAGAGATCAGTTCCTAGCAGCTCAACCACAAATATTGACCCAACAAGTATCAATAAAATTGAACCTTTAATTTCTCAATAAAAAAAATACTTTAAAAACAAAGAGCCAACCAAACGATATTATCTATATTACCCAAACACATAAATAATTACATTAATTATTGCACATTTTACTACTCCCAAACTATAAAATCAAATCAACTTGTTTTAACATTCAAAATGAGCCAAATTCAATTTAAAAATAATATTTTAAAAAATATATATATTTTATTATTACATATTACAATCATTAAAATGTATACTTCATACTATAGCTTTTATAGCTTTTATTCATTAATCTAATTGCCTAATAAAATTAATAAGAATGAGAATGTGCAATCCAATACTAAGATATTACGGATTCTTTTCAAAATTATTTTAAAATAAAATAAAATAAAATTATTTATAAATTATATTTTACCAAATTGTCATCAATATGTCTTCAACATATTTTTAATAATATAAGTAAATTACTTATTGATTTACTTGTTATTCACATTTTTAAAGATATGTTTAAATTATTTCTTACATGTTAAATGATTTTATATTATATATTTAAATAAATTGAATTTCTAAATTATTATAAAAGAGCTTTACTATTATCATTATTTATACTCTTAATTGTAACTGAAAATAGCACCCTAAAACATTTACCTTAATTAAATTAATAATGAATAAACACAGAGTAATGTGCATTAATAAATATATGTGAATTAATCATTTTCATTATATTTTTAACATGTCTTTCTAAATCTGAAATTTAAATTACACGTTTGAATTTATAATTTTAAGATGTTATATTTACTATTTATCTATATATCTTTGACATATTCTTTACACTATGGCTAAATTACTTATTATTGGTTGAGTCATCCCATATTCTATACCCAAATAAATTATGCATACACTACTATCGAGTTTTAATATTATCAATATTTATGTTCTTAATTTGCAAGTGAAAATCACACTATATTTTCACGTTTCCCTTCATAAAATTAATAATGAAGCCAAAAAAATTAATGTGCGTTGATAACCCTTTTGTGTAATGAAATGCTTTCAATAAATCAAAAAAATACATTCATAGTATAAGTGCTTTTGGTTTTGCATAAATTTATATTTTTAGCATGTTTTTCTAAATACATAATTTAGATACTATGCATTTATATAATGAAGCAAATGTTTGCTTTTCTCACTTAAGGTTTCACTAAGGTGTATGTGTCCATTCTTCTCATAAGATTCTGGTTTCACTAATGTGCATGTGTCCATTCTTCTCATAAGGATTCATGAGATCAAATTTTTTATTTGATTCACCCTTCATGTTATTAGTGTGGACACCAAATTCTATTTTTTTAATGAGGAAATGTGTTTGTTTGGATAAGTTACTTCATTTGCATAAATACCAATTAACTTATGAGAAAATATCTTTGTTTGGGTAATGGTAAGTAGAAGAAGAATGTTTGCATTCGTTTTAATTTGGATTGTTTTAATTTGTTGAAGGAAATGTGAGAAGAATTGGGATTGTGATGGTTCAGTTTTAGAATTAAAAAGTCATTCAAACATTTATCGTAGCTTAAGTGTGTGTTTTATGATTTTTATTTGAATGATTTAAATGTTGTTGAACAAAGTTGATGTCTATATATATTGTTTTGCTTGGTGATAGGATATGAGAATTTATAGTAATGCTAAAAGTAATGTACAAGGCACGCTATCATAAATTTGAATAAGAGGGTGATTTTTATAAATGTATAAATTTTTGGTACGTGATTTATATGTTTAAATTATATTTCATTTTATTATCAATTCTGATTTGTATTTAAAAAATTTGAAGTTTTGATGAAATTTATAAATTAAATTTGTCTTTTAGGTAATTAGGAAAGTTGCAAAAGCACATAAATTAAGTGCTTAAACTCAGTTTTGCAACATAAAAACAGAGGCAATAATACCATAAACAGTAACATAAGACAACAAAATGATGAAGAAGTTTACCCCTCCTGGGCTACATCACCTGGTTCAACTTCCAATGTTAGGTCTCTTTCATTAAGTGCTAAAATATGTGTTGACATGAATTTGCAGTGCTCAAAATGTAAAAATAATGTCTCCAGAATAGTAAAAAACCCCTAGTTGAGCTCTTGTTGGGCTCAAATTGACCAAAAACTGAAGAAGTTATGCTCTCGTGAAGTTTTTCTGCTAACTGGTCTACAATTTTCACTCTCTTGCTAACCATCCTACGAATTCCGCCATTTTTGGTGCTACTGAGCGACAAATTCACCTCGTGTCAGATTGGGTGCAAATTGTCGCCAGTCTTAAATTCCCAATGACTCCGTGTGAGCAGATATGATGGGGCCACGTGGCTTTCTGTCTGCCATTGGATTCATGCGATTCAAACTTTCACGCCAACGGTTAACTGCTCCTCGAGCCAAGGTTTAACTGTGTTTTGGTTTGGTTAAATGTTATCAAGGTAAAATTTTCAATTTCTGTGCCAAAAGCGGTGACCAATGCTCTGAACCACAGTTTGAATGGTGGTTGATTTCTATGTTACCGTCGGTTCTAACCACCTTTGAGCTGTGGTATATGGTATTAACCGGCACATGGGACGAGGTTAGGCCCTAGCCCTCGGTGCCCGGCCAGCGTTCTCATGGGTCTGGGGTGACTAGGGACCAAGGCCTAACCCTAACCCTGTCCCCCAATTTTAAACTTAATAAACTTTAAATTTGACTTTATCAATATAAATGTTAAGTTCCACCAGTTGCTGAGTGATAAGACTCTATGTTGCTTGATGCGAGGTCTTGTGTTCGACCCCCATGAGGTATGTTCGACTGATAATAATAATTTTACACCATTGTTGGGAGGCCACATGGTGGCCATCCAATGGCCCACATTGCCTCCATTCATTGGACCAACTCACTACAACCATCAACCAATAAAAAAGCATCAAAATACGACTAATATGATGGGCGAGATGCCATTGGTCCTAAAAATCCAGTCACCCTACCCAGTCAACGTACGAACCGCGCAGTCAGTGTACCTTACCAACCTGCAAATGTTTTTTAGTTGTTTAGGAAAACGATCATAACGTGATATCAGGAGCATACAATATTGCTTTTGACTGATCCAAGTTGTGTTGGATTTAGAGCAACGAGATCTACATTTTGGCACCAGTTTTGAGCACTTTTGAGCACTTTGAATTTTGAGCACTTTATTGATCCACTAGATCATTCCTCCCCACTTGAAACTTTTGGACCTCCAAAAGATCATTTTGAGTCAAAAAACAGATGAGGGTACAGTTCCCTCACCCTTCCAATCTCAATCCATTTGGCTTTCCTTGGAATTTACCTTTGAGCCCCACATGAAGGGACTCCATGTTCCCTTCTTTTAAAGTCCTTGTTTTCTTGTCAAGGATGGTGTCTTGTTGCAATTCTTTAAGTTATTCAGGAGGGAAATCTTCAATTGGATGAATTTGAACATTCTCTCCTTGATCTTCAATCAAAGGAGACTCATATAATCTCAAATTATCAACATTAACAACTGCATAGATTTGCATATATGAAGGAAAATCTAAACTAGAGGCATTATTACCAATATTTTCCAAAATCTTGAATGGACCATATCGGATTGGTTTCAATTCTTCACCTTATCCTCGGAGTCTTTTCTTGCTAATGTGAAGCCAAAATTCATCTCCCACTTGGAAATTGTGATCCACATGATTCTTATCATGTCTTGTCTTGTACTTGTCTTGACTATTTTCTAACTTTTCTTGAACTGTATGATGCACCAATTGAACTTATTTAATGAATATTTTGGCCTTATCTATGTCACTATGTCCATCAATAGCAACATCTTTCCCAAAGATAAAATCTAAAGGATAATTTGGCAAGTATCCCAAGCATGCCTCAAATGGCGATGTTTGAGTCGATGAATTTTTGGACCGGTTTTAAGCATGCTAAATATAGTGCAAATGTCCATCCCACAACTTAGGATGCTTGCTGCAATAACCACGAAGAATATGTATCCCCGTTATGTTCACTACTTCTGTTTGGTCATCTATTTCTAGATGGAATGTTGTGCTCTTTTTCAATTTGGTGTCCATGAGTCCCCACAAGCTTGACCAAAAGTTCCCAACAAAGCAAGAATCTCGATCACTAACAATGGATTTGGGCAACACAAAATGTATCCATACATTTTGAAAGAAAAATTGTGTAGTTTTTTTAGCTGTAACTTGCTTCTTACAAGGCATAAAAATACACATTTTTCTGAACCTATCCACAACTACATAAAGATAATCATGACCTCTCCTAGACATAAGTATACCTCCTATAAAATCCAGAGAAACACTTTCCCATGGATGGGAAGGTACAAGAAGTGGAGTATACAATCCCAACTTTCTATTTCTAGGCTTAATAACAACACATAAATAACATACTCTTATATATCGTGACACACTTTCAAGCATACGAGGGCAGTAACAATACCTATGTAATTGTGCCACTGTCTTACCTACAACGAAATGACCAAAAATAAGAGAAGCATGTGCTTCCCTTATTATGTTGACTCTTTCCCCATGTGGAATACATAGCTTTCCAAGATGATATAACACGTTATCAGTCACATGATAATCTAATTCCTCTACTTGGTTACCTTGACACAAATTTGCATATACATCCTTAAAATCATCATCTAAATCATATTGCTCAACATAGCTTCATGCATGATATAATTATGCTTAAGAATAATGGATGCACTAACAATTGGTCTAGAAAGCATATCAACAACCTTGTTATAGATACCTTTCTTATACCTTATCACCAAGTGGAATTTTTGTAAGAAACCCATCCATTTGAAGTGTCTCGCTTGTTGTAGATTTGTTTGTGATTATAAGTATTGCAATGGTTGATGATCAATGTGAATGATTGTTTCCTTACCCATCAAGTAATGTTTCCACTTTTTCACACTTTACACCAATGCATACAATTATTTGTCATATGTAGGATAGTTAATCATTGCACTATTAAAAGTTTCAGAATGAAAACAAATGGTCTTACTGTGTTGCATCAATATTGTGCCCATGGCATAGTCACTTGCATAAATTTGTATCTCAAATGATGGTCTTAAGTTTGGAAGTGAAAGTACAGATGTTGAACTGATTCTTTCTTTCAATGCATCAAAAGCTTTTTGTCGTTTCCCTCCCCGCTAAAAAATCTACTTCACACTTATCAATGTCTATATTAGAGTTGCAATGGAAGAAAATTTAGAAATGAACTTTCTCTAATATTGTGCCACTCCCAAGAAATTTCTATGCTCTGTCACAGTCTTGGGTTTTGGCCAATTCAAAATTACTTCGACCTTTGAGGGATCTATCTTCAACTCACCCCCTCCAACAATATGGCCAAGGTAGGCTAAATAAGTTTTCCCAAATTCACATTTAGACATCTTTAAAAGCAAATTTTCCTTCTTTAAGACATCTAATACTTGTTTGACATGCATGAAATGTTCTTAACAAGTCTTGCTGAAAATCAATATGTCATCTAAGTATAGTATCATAAAATCATCTAGAAAATGCCTTAAAACATCATTCATAACCTGCATGAATGTAGCAAGAGCACTACAAATCCCAAAGGGCATAACCAACCACCCAAACAAACCTTGCTTTATTTTGAATGTCTCCTTCAACAATCCTAATCTAATGATAGTCACTTCTCAAGTCCAACTTAGTGAAATAAACAACATCTTTCAATTGATCAATTAAATCATCAATTATAGGAATATTATAACACTTATTTACCGTAATTTTGTTCAATGCTCTGAATTCCACACACATGCGCCATGTACCATCCTTCTTTGGCACTAAAACAATAGGTGACCCACTTGGTGATGTGCTTGGTCTGATGACCCCTTTATCAAGAAACCCTTGGATTTGTTTCTTAATTTCTTCATTTTCCATCACTAACATCCTGTACATGTAAATGTTTGGAAGAGGACAATCTTGTTGCAATTGGATCTCATGTTGGATTCCTCTTTTAGGAGACAATCCTTTAAGCTCCTGAAGTGTCTCATTATAGTGGTTAACAATCTCAACCAAATCAGATTTTAACTTTGCATCACATCCTTGAAAGGCTTCATTCTCAACATCATTCTAATGGGTTTGATCATCAAAAATACAAAATTCTTGCTATAATTAACAAGCCTCTTCATTTTTCCATCATTCACAAGAGATAGATTCAATTTCTTGCAATGTGCTCTAACAATGTACTTAATACCATATTTAAACAACTAATACTTGTTTTCATGGTGATGAAATATGACTCTTCTATCTTAAAGATATGTGATTCCCAAAACAATACCACATGTCTCGAATGGAACTACATCAAGTTCTTCCTCATCAATGAAGTTTGCAGTGATGGCAAATTTAAGTTTTCAATTTCTAGTCACTTGTGATTTTTAATTGTCACATACCCAACCTAAAGGATAAGGTTTATGATGAGGAATGGTTTCCAAATTCAATTTCTTGACAATGGTTTCTCAAAATGAGGTTTGTTTGTGACCCACTATCAAATAAAGTGTATATTTTGTTATGTTTTGAGATAACTCTAATATGGAAAAGCTCTATTATTTCCTTAGCATTTTGAGTTTCAATGAGGTTACTAGAAGAACTAGTACTTGCAATAAAGTCCTTACCTTTCAATCTCATGCCTGTGATCTTTGTTTCATCTCCGAAATCATATCCTAAATCATGTTGTGTTGTTGCAGTAGTCTTTTTCTTTCTTTTGTTATTAAATTTTTTGGGTCTTATCTCGGATGAATTTTCCAACAATGGTATTCATCATGGCCTTATTTTGAATAGTGTTTGCATGTGATTTTTCTCCCTCTTTCTTGATGGAAGCATTATTTTTCCCTTTTCCTTTGAATTTTTCCTTTCCTTTGTCTCCACTATTGAATGAATTTTTGCTACCCTCTTGTGGAACATTATTCCCTCTTACTTATAAATGTGTTTCTTGTACACAAACTTCATCTATATTTGTAGGATTAAACATGAGAATTGTGTGTCTCAAGTAACTATGTAAACCTTCAATGTATCTGAGTAAAGTGTCTTGAGAGGATAAATCTACACCCAAAATCAATTCTCTCTTTCTAAATTCTTGGGTATAATTTTGCATACTTTGACCCTTTGCTTGCCTAAAGTTTTTCCAATCCATTATAGCTTTTTTCATGTATGCTAAAGGATAAAATTGTCTTCTTAATGCAGCCACAAAATCTTTCCAATAAGTTATGATCGTACCTCTTTTCTTGAGATCCTATTGAGTTTTGGATTCCCACCAAATTAGTGCTTCACATTCCAACTTTAAAGAAGCAAGTTGAATCTTGGTCTCATCATCTTTGATCCTTTGTATCCTGCAATACACTTCAAGCTGACAAATCCAATTATATAATTTCTTAGCATTTACCTCTCCATTATACATATGCAATTCAAACTTTATGTCGAGCTTTAACAATGGAGTTTTACCATGTCCCTTTGGAGAATGTGGAGGTTTTTGTGAAGGGGTTTATGTAGAAGATTATGATGGTGAAGATGAAGGTGAAGAGAAAGGTGGAGGTAGAGGTGGGTTGTTACCATTTTCTCCATTCCCTTTTGGAGGTTTTTCTCCATTTCCTCCATTTCCCTTTGGAGGATTTGAGCTTTCACCGTACAACCTTGAGTTCCTTTCCTCATAAATAACTTTCACCATATCAGTCATTTCAAAGAATGCTTTTCTAAAATTATTCTCATCCTCAGACATATTGTCAGGTTCTCCTTCATGTGACATGACTAGTGAAGCCTTGGGTGACACTGGAGGTGAAACTCTTCATGAATATTGTGGCAAATGCTCTCTCCTTGAACTAGCTTGAGGACTTGTTCCCACAAGATTTCCTTCTCCACTTTTGAGCTTCAAAATTGTAGGCATTAGAAAACACTTGCAACAGAATTAAACCTTCAATACAACCAAAGAACCAAAGCTCTGATACTAAACTGATCTATATTTAAAAAACTTGAAGGTTTGATGAAATTTGCAAGTTAAATTTTATGTCTTTTAGGCAACTAGGCAAGTTTGAAAAGCACATAAATTAAGTGTTTAAACTTAGTTTTTCAGCATAAAAATAGAAACAATAATACCATAAACAGTAACACAAGACAACAAAATAATGGATTTCACCCCTCATGGGTTACATCTCCTGCTCCATCTTCCAAAGTTGGACTTCTTTCATTAAGTTATAAAATATGTGTTTACATTGATTTGTAGTGCTTAGAATGAAAATATAATGTCTCCAATGGCTACAGAATAGTTAAAAACCCCTATTTGGGCTCTTGTTGAGCTCAAATTGACCAAAAAATGGAGCAGTTATGCTCTGGTGAAGTTTTTCTATACCATCTACACTCTCCCGCTAACCATCCTATTAATTCCACCATTTTTGGCACCACTGAGTGACAAATTCACCTTGTGCTAGCGAGATTTGTGCCAGATTGGGTGCAAATTGTCGACAATTTTAAATGCTCAATGACCCCCCATGAGTGGATGATCAGATGCTCAAAAATATGCTAAAAATGAAATTTGTCGGAATGGTGTGGAACCTGAAAAACTGCGTAGATATCGTCATATAAATGCGGTGCAACTCGCTTCATGGAAAATCAATGTCGTATGCTCCCGGAAACGCGTTCTATTTGTTTTCCCAAACATTAAATTTTTTTTAAAAAATGACAGCTGACTATGTAAATTGGGCTAGTGGCAGGCTGCCACATGGCCTCTCTTGGTTAGTCAAAAGTTATTTTTCTTAGGCCAATTTGGCCTCGCCACTTGTCCAAACCCGATTAGTTCTAGTTTGGTTGAATTTGGTTGGTCAGTTGGTGGCCAACCACATGCTGCCACGTGGCCTAACCAAAGGGCGCCATGTGGCAACACGAGGGGCACCAAAATTATGTTTAAGTTTCATACTGCATTGTATCGTAATTTAAACCATGACCACATATCTAACAACTCCAAGCCCTAATTGCATGGGCTACGTTAAACCTTGTTTAAACCATGTGAATAAAAGTTATATAACATTTATGGTGGAAAATGGTGGGGTAGGGGTCGGGGCTTAGCCGTGCCCCCCAAAAAACTCACCATATGACCATTGTAACGATATTGGTGGTGTGAGGGAGGTGGAGGCCCCACCGCCCAAATTTTTAATTAAATGTTTTTTAATTAACCATAATGTTATGGTTAAAAATGCATATTATAGGCGTTATTAACAAAATTAACGGCCCGACAATTTCGCCCGAATTTCTGCCAAAATGGCACTCAGCTAGTGGATTATGGGGAAAATTTATAGGATCAGTCCAGATTTTGGGGAAATTGTTGTGTGGTTAGTAGCAAAACTAGGGAGGCTCTTAACTTTTTCAGGTTTTGACCAATTTTGGATTAGAAAAAGGCTAGACAGGAATTTTTGGGTCTTCTAGAGCTGATGAAATAGGTTTTGAAGCCATTTGAGCATTATAAATGTATGTAATCACCATTTTGAGCATAATGAAAGAGGGCCAAGCCATTGGAAGCTGGACTGAGGAGACATAGCCCAAGAGGGGTGAACTCCGTCATCATTTTTTGTGTTGTGATTATTTTTATGGTGTATTTTTCTATTATTTATGCATATTTCATAGTTTATTTCATGCTTTATGTGTTTAAAAATTTAACATAAATTCCCTCAAAAACTCAATTTTTATCACTTGCAATTTACAAACCTTCAAGCACATTTTCATTAAGATCTCATTTAGATCAATTTTTGTATCAGAGCTTTGGCTTTATTTGTTGTTGTGAGGATTTAATTGTTTACAAGTGTATGTGATGCTCACAAGGTTCAAGCTTAAGAGAGGAGAAGGAAAGCTTGTGGTTGCAACTCCTCCAGTTAGGTCAAGGACAAGGAGAGAAATTTTGCCACAATCTCCACCACAAATTCTTTCTCAAATTACATATGAAGATTCAACAAGCATGTCACTTGAAGGAGAGCCTGAAAATATGTTAGAGGATGAAAAAGCCTTCAGGAAAGCATTCTTTGATATTAAAATAATGGTGAAAGTTCTCTATGAGGAGAGAAGCACAAGGATGCAATGTGAGAGCTCCAATATTCCAAAGGGAGACAAGTCTTCAAAAGGAGAAGAAGGAGATGGAGACAAGCCTTCAAAAGGTAATGGGAATGGTGACAAATCACCTTTGACACCACCATTCTCCTCACCACTATCCTCACCACCATCTTCACCATTATATTATTCCACAATAAGCCCTTCACAAACACCACCTCCACATTCTCAAAAAGGTCATGGTAAAACTCCATTTTTGAAGCTTGACATTAATTTTGATTTTCCTATGTATGATGGAGAGGTATATATTTAAATATTATACAATTGGGTACGTCAACTTGAATTTTATTACAGGATACAAAGAATCAAGGATGATGACACCAAGATTCAGCTTGCTTCACTAAGATTGGAAAGTGCAACACTTATTTGGTGGGAAGCCAAAAATCAGGATGACATGAAGAAACATGGTAAGGTCTTAACCTCTTGGAATGATTTTTTTGTTGCCTTAAGGAGACAATTTTATCCATTAGCATACATGCAAAATACTATAATGGACTAGAAAAACTGTAGGCAAGGTAAAGGACAAAGTGTGCAAAGCTATACTCAAGAGTTTAGGAGAACACTAATTTTGGGTGTAGATTTGTCAACTCAAGAAACTTTGTTAAATTGCATTGGATGTTTGCATAGTTACCTAAGACATACTATTCTCATGTTTAATCCTTCAAATTTAGATGAAGTATGTGTACAAGCCACACATCTAGAGACAAGAGGGAAACATGTTTCAGAGGAGACAAGTGAGGATACCTTTTGAATCTAAAGAGAAAGGAAAGAGTAAGTTCAAGGGTAAAGGTAAGAATAATGCTTCCATAAATATGGAGAAATAAAAACTCACATGCAAACACTATTCCAAATATGGACATGATGAAGATCATTGTTGGAAACTTCATCCAAAGATGAGACCCAACAAGCTTAAAAACAAGGAGAAGGAGATGATAGTTGCAACAATAACACATGATTTAGGTTCTGATTCTGGAGATGAAACAAAGATAATCAAAATGGGTTTGAAAGGTAAGGGCATTGCAAGTACTAGTTCTTCAAGTTGTCTCAATATTACTCAAAATGGTGAAACAAGAATTGAACTTTTCCATGTTAGAGTTATTTCAAAGCATACCAAGATTGACACCCTATTTGATAGTGGTTTGCAAGCAAACCTTATTTCCTAAGACTTAGTCAAGAAGTTGAATTTAGAAACCATTCCTCATCCAAAACCTTATCCTTTCAGGAGTTTAACATGTTGCCTTTCAAAATAGGGCAATAAGATATGGTAAAATTGCAGAAGCATGCATCATTGTTAAGCAGTGATGTGAATAAGATTCCAGTGCAAGAGAGTGCAAAGATCAAAGAGAAAGCGCCAAAGAAATTTGACAAAGAGGGAAATGGGTTCAAAGTTTCTTCTTTTGGGTTTCACAAAGAATTTTCTTTGAAATGGGATGTTTCATGGCAATGGCGATCAAATTTGGTCAACATTTGAGCCAAGCACAAGACAAGATAGCCTGATCATCGTCCTGTCGACAGTGTTCAAGGTGAGAAGAATTTCAAGTTGTTTAAGTTTCCTTTGATTGAAAAATGAGGAGGGAACATGTTTGTTTCTTCAAGGAAAATTTTTTGTTCTGCAAATTCTGGAGAATTGCAGCAAGATGGTATCTACAACAGCAAGTTAAGGTCTCCAAATTCAGGGAAAAATATCAGTTTTCATGAAAAGCTCAAATTGTTGAATTCAGGAAAATTCCAATGGATTGAGACTAGAAGGGTGAGGTGGTTGTACCCTCATCCAAATTTTCATTAATTAAAGAGATTTTGAAATATATTTTGGGGTCCAAAAGCTTCCAGTGGGGAGGTGTGATTAGGTGCTCAAAAATATGTTAAAAAATGAAAGTTGTCGGAATGGTGTGGAACCTGAATGACCATGTATATCTTTTCGTTCTGAATCCAGTGAAACTTGTTTCATGGAAAACCAACACTGTATGCTCCCCGAATGTGTTCTGTTAATTTTCCCAAGTAAGGAAAACTTTCAAAACAAATGACATCTCACAATGTATTTTGGGCCTGTGGTAGGCTTCCACGTGGGCTCTCCTGGTTGGTCGAAAGTTAATTTTTTTATGCCAATCTGGCCTTACCACTTTTCCGAACCTGATTGATTCTGGTTTGGTTGAATTGGTTGGTCGGTTGGTGGCCAACCACATGATGCCACGTGGCCCAACCAGAGGCCGTCACATGGCAACACGGGGGCCACCAAAATTATGTTTAAGTTTCAAACTGGATTGCACCAGAATTGAAACCGTGACTTCATATCTAACAGCACCAAGCACTAACCGCATCGGCTACATTAAACCTTGTTTAAACCATGTGTATAAATGTTATATAATGTTTATGGTGGCAGACTATGGGGTAGGGGCCAGGGCATAGCCCCGACCCCCCAACAAACTCACCATATGACCATTGTAACGAGACCGGGGGCGCGGCGGAGGTGGAGGCCCCACCACCCAAATTTTTAATTAAAAAAAAAAAATTAACGATAATGTTATGATTTAAAATGCATATTTTAAGCGTTATTGGTAAAATTAAACGCCTGACAATTTTCCTGGATTTCCGCCAAAATAACACTTAGATGATTATGGGGCGAATTTGTAGGACCAGTCCGGATTTTTGGGAAATTGTGGTGTGGTTAGAAGTAAAACTAGGGAAGTTCATAACTTATTCAATTTTTGACCAATTTTGGATCAAAAAGAGGCTAGACATGCATTTTTTGGTCTTCTGGAGTTGATGGAACAGGTTTTGAAGCCATTTGAGCAGTGTAAATGTATGTAATCACCATTTTAAGCATAATGAAAGAGGGTCAAGCCATTGGAAGCTGGACCAAGGAGACGTAGCCCAGGAGGGGTGAAATCCTTCATCATTTGTTGTGTTGTGGTTGTTTTTATGGTGTATTTTTCTATTGTTTCTGCATATTTCAGAGTATATTTCATGCTTTATGTGTTTAAAAATTGAACATAAAAGCCCTCAAAAACTTAATTTTTAACACTTGCAATCTACAAACCCTCAATCACATTTTCATTAAGATCTCATTCAGATCAGCAGATACAATGGGGCCATGTGGCTTTCTATCTAGCATTGGATTCATGTAGTTAAAGATTTCATGTCAATGGTTAACCACTCCTTGAACCAAGATTTAACTATGATGTGGTTTGCTTAAATGCCACCGAGGTAAAGGTTTGAATTTGCGCCCCAAACGTGATATCCAATGCTCTGAACCATGGTCTGAATGGTGGTTGAGTTTCGTGTTACCGTCAGTTTTAACCACCTTTGAACTATGGTATATGGTATTAACCAGGTCATGGGTCTGGGTTAGACCGTAGCCCCGATGCCCATCCTGCGGTCTCATGGGTCTGGGGTGACCAGGGACCAGGGCCTAATGCTGACTCCATCCCCCAACTGCCAACGTAATAAAATTTAAATACGACTTCGCCGTTATACATGTTAAGTTCCATCGATGGCAGAGTACTAAGACTCCATGTTGCTCGATGCGAGGTCTTGTGTTTGACCCCCATGATGTACATTCATTCGATAACAATAATTTTACACCATTGTTGGGAGGCCACGTGGCGTCCATCCTGTTAGACTCCTATACCAATAGGTGTCATATATCATGATTGACTTGATGAGCTATGTAATATTTTCATACCTTTTCTTGTTTTAAAGGTTTTCCATATTGTCAAAAAAATCAAAAAATTTAAAAAATGTAAAGAGGGTATACCCTAAAATAAAAATCAAAGGGTAAAAAGATTAAAATGGCCAAAAAAGTAAAAGAAAATGAACCCCACCAAAAGAAAGGCCAAGGAAAGTGCGCAAGTCTAAATGCCAATACTTTTTTCTCTTATGTAAATAAAAAAATTGTGTGCAACTTGTATCTTATGCCACAATTTATGAACAGTCAAAAGGTTTAAGCTTGGCTCGTTCATTTTTCAATTTTATGTTTTAGAGATAGAAAATAAAATCTGACCAAACTGTTTAATCTTGGCAGATAAGTAGATAGGTAGACTAAATAAAAGGAGCTCAACAGTTTAATTTGAGCTCTTGGATGTAATAAGGTTAGAATTAGATAGATTTCCACATGTAAAAGAAAAAGTGTGATAAGGGTTTTCCAGTCTAAGTGCACCCTAATAAAGAAGAAAAATGGTAGGTTAAAGTAGGTAGGGTAGGTAGATGTTGTTGCAGAATTACATGTGATGGATAATGACTCTAGATGTGTTAAATCTTTACTTTCATCACAAGTGCAAAGACAGACACTACACTGGAATAATTTCAAGCAAATCAAAGTCAAATTATTAACTTCCCTTCTCATTTTTCCCTAAAAAATTCACTAATTTTCCCTAAGTACTAAGGCATTTGAAAATTAGAGGGGCTCAAGGCATTTCCTTGACTTTTGGAGGGACCGGACCCTCGGCTTAATAATTGGAAAAGCCTAAGTACTTAAAATCATTCACAATGTCATTCATTCAATTCTAAAAATCTTTTCCTAAGTAAAATCCTATTTTACTTAGGAAAATTGTGCAATATCTCATAAAACCCCTTTTTAAAGCATAAGTTAAATACATTACCTTGATGTTTTTACACTTAACGCTTCCATTCATTTTTTTATATTAATTTCTAACTTTATTATTTAAATCCCTATTAAAATCCACCCATTCCCATATTATTTTAATAAAATTCCAAATTATTATTATCCCGCCCCTTTGGTTGAAAAATAACCATATAATTATATTAATTATGATTAATTGGTTGAATTTCCAATTAATTAAAAACCCGACACCCCGCCGTATAAAAAGGGATTAATTAACCCTCATGGTTAATTAATAACCTACTCCACCAATCAAATCACCCCCGACGTGGTTAAATTATGTTTGATTGCATTGGGCCCGCTCTTTATCTCTCCATCATCTCCCTTTCTCGACGACCGTTCGATCAACCAATCCACGATCTACGGTTGTCATCCATATCGTTGAGTCTCCATGTCCGAACGATAACACACAATGGCTAAGCAGTTTTCTGAACAGTTCCGCGCCATGTGTCGTATATTGTATGGAATCGCTCGCCCTCTGCTGAAAACCGCCCGTCCCCAAAAGCGGTGCGATGTATACCTCTCATGTCAAAGCAACCGTACTTGCTAACGTCATCCACTTAAAAAATAAAAAACCCGCCAACCTTTGAATTTGCAAATAAAACAAATGAACCCGCATCATTTTCACTATCCCATGCAGTGACCAGTGTCCCATGCAACAAATTCCAAAATCAATTGTCAAAGATTGTCAACCGCCACCTTGCTGAGGAAAATTGCAGTCAAGCAATCCAGAATTCATCCGCCATAGCCAACACCTGTTTTCTTCACTGTTTATTTCCTGGAAAATAGGTATTTACCCAAATTCCCGTTGAACTCTACAAAATCCTGGTTTTTGTTTTAATTCCACACGAAAAAACTGAAACATGGTTCAAGATTGGTCTTTATTTCATTCCTCAATTCCAAAAATTGCAATTGTATTCCTAAACCTGTGATTGTGCCTGTTTTTTTCATCAAAACCCGAATTCATTTCTGAATCCATAAGAACCAGAAATGGAAATTCCCGTGGCTTTGAATTTTTCACCCCTGAATGCCCCTCACAGAGATTTAGACTATCTGCCTCTAGTAGATAGGGATTTCCAAATTAAAGACCTCATCCTTAGTGAAAATCCTCTCCGAATTTTTTGCCACTGCAGAGATAGCTACCTGAACGGCTCTGACATTTTTTGACTATGGGAATCCAATCTTCCAATGTATCTTCTCCCCTCAATCCACATTTTTCCTGAAATAATCTATTACTGCCATGCCAATTATGATCCCAATCAACGAGCAGTCATGTCCCCGAGTCAAACCGTCCTTTTCCCAATAACTGCTCAGTCTATCAACGAAATGTTATAGTTTCAGCCTGGTCAAGCCCTGACTCCCCTTTCCATGGGAGAGTTACTTGAGAAATCGGCCAATTTATCCCAAGAAGAGTTGAATCGCCTCTGCCAAACTTTTATGTTGCCAGAACATCAGCCCAAAGGCCCTCCCCCTTATGGATATATCTTTTTCACTAATGTGAGAAGACTCATTTTGAATATGATATCTTCTGTAATGGGTTTCAATACTAGTGAATATGTTGATCAATTAACCCTAGTATTGTTGTCAATTTTTACCCCTGGATAGCCCCCTGCTGTCAAATATGATTTTGCTTCCTACATTGCTGATAAAATCCATGATCAGTTCATGAGATTGGAAAATGAAAGTGTGTTCAAATATTCCTCTGTTATATACCATCTCATGCTTTACTATCAATCAGAGAGTTTCCCTTTCCATGTCATGAAACTTGATTGCAAAGGAAATCCTAGGTCTATAATCTTTTGGTCTACAATCACTCATAATTCCTCTGATTCTCCTTATTCTTACAATAAGTTCCTTGACCTATTTGTGTACCTTGCAACCACCTTATTAACAGGAGTCTCCCCTCTTAGGGTCAATAGTGACATCAAGAAAATTCTCCAACTCTCAAAGCAATACATGATAGGTGATTGGTACCTATACCGGAATCATACAGAAATTAGAATATATGGGTGTGAGCTATGTCCTTTCAAGTTACCAAAATATGTCCCAATGAGGATCTTTGCCTTAGAATATTTCATACAGATGATAAATTCAGACATAGTCCATTTTTGCAATGCCAAGAAAAAAGCTCAGCTCAGAATTAAGATTCAATTAGGTCCTTTTGTCTGCAATTCTAGGGATGCAGGAAAAGAAGCTGAAAGAATCTTAGAAGACTATCTCAAATTGCAAAAAAGTTTCTACTAGGTACCTTATGACCCAAACATCTTTATTTGTGATAGGAGGATGAAAAACAAATTGTCACCATACCTTCATCATAGAATTCCAGAAATTGAACAATATGGTGACAACCAGGCCAGTTCATCAACCAGTTCATCAGTAACAAAAGCATTGCCTACAGGAAATATTCTTCATGACAATCTGGAAAATTTGTTTTATCTCGAACATGAGGTAAAACACTTATTCCCAATTCAGCCTACTTTCTTCAGATATATAGAGACTGATGAAACTCTGAGGAAGCTTCAAAGAACAAGAATACCAGAAATACAATGGTGGGAAGAAATGTTATACTTTTTGTAAATATTATCCTTGCATGAATTTTGATTATTTACTTCAGTAAGACATGATAAAAAGGATAAACAAAGATCAAATAGAAGTCAAAGTGTATCAGTACAGGTAAAGAGTATCAGTAAAACAGAGCAGACAGCACAGAATTAATAAAGAGGACAGCAGCAAGCCCAATCATAGGGCTTGCCTCCCGCACATTCTCAAAATAAGGAAACAGCACAACATCGGTTATCCTTTTTCTTATCTACGAGACCATCTGTCTCTATTTTCTTGTAATATATCCATGAGTCATCCTAGATTATATCTCATTTTGTTAGGAGATATTTTTTATAATTCTTTGTATAAATACTCCCTCAATTGGAGTATTGAGGGGTGGATTCTTAGACTTTGTTGTAACATTGATTATTTTGGAATAAAGTGTTGTTAGATAAATTTCGTATGGCTAGCTGGATAAAGAATTGATGCAAAAGACTTTTCACAAGATTCTTGAGTCAGAAAACGGATCAATAAGTCATCTATCTCTTATGTTTTAGAGTTTTATACTTGTTTATTATACCATCTGTGTTTCATATCTGAATGATAAACGAAAAGGAATAATTTAGAAAGTGCTTAAGTGCAATCTTTTTTCAATCGTTGTTGTTCTTAATGTTTTCTTCTAAACTAGTTTAAACAGTGAATTCTTAATTGCTCCTGTTTTCTAGTTTATTCATTTTGATTGTTTGATAAAGAATTCTTAATTTCTCTTTGTCAACAATCATTCAAGTTCCCTCTTTCGAATATGTTGAAGGATTCTTAGTTTCCCTTCACCCATTTCGAGTCTATTCCATTCATTTTAGGTCTATAATTGTTCCTTATTTGATTACCTTGCCCTATGAAACCATCTCTTGTTAAGAAACTTAATCGAGTTAATCCATATTTCTTTGACTCCATTAGCCCAATGGCCTAAATTACTCAGTATTACCCTCTGCTATAGAATTTCATCACCCAGTTGCAATCAAAATCCCTAAACTTTCATAACTAGCCTAGTATCTTTCAAAACAAAGCTAAAACTTAAAGAGAGAGACCTCTCTGGGTACAGAATGGCTAGATTCTGTACCTAAAAGTTGGTTTGTGGTTACCTCAGACCTCTTTCCTTTTCCCTACAACTTCAAGGAAAATCTGAGTGATAACACATCCAATGGCCCATGTGGCCTCCATTCATTGGACCAACTCACCATGACCATAAACCAATAAAAAAGCAGCAAAATTTGACCAATATGATGAGGACACTTGGCAAGATGCTATTGGTGCTAAAAATCCAGTTACCCTACCCAGTCAATGTACTTGACCAACTTGCAAACGTTTTTTAATTGTTTAGGAAAATGATCAGAACGCAATATCGAGAGCGTATGATATCAATTTTGAGTGATTTAAGTTGTGTTATATTTAGGGCGAAGAGATCCACATTTTGGAATCAATTTCGAGCACTTTTGAACACATTTAATTTTGATTTGTTTACTTATCAACTGGATCAAATTCAAAATGTGTAAACTTTTGAAATGGAAACACAATTCAGAATTACAACTACTTTGAATACGTAATGTAGTGAAACTTAGAGATTTAACTCCTACTTGTCTTATGCACATTGAATGAGATTCATCATCATAAATCTAATTGTTATGGGATTGTAAATTAGTTGTATTTTAGAGATTTATTACAGCTAATATAAATCCTACTTTAGTGTTTTGTTGAGATTTTTTGTCAACTAGTTGATTGTATGGTTAAGATAGAATTTCTATCTCAAGCCAATACTTGTTGTATTTATGTGTGATGATTTATAATGTTGTGAGTTTTGGTGTGCAATCTGTTTTTCAAATTGGTATCAGAGCCCATAAGGGCCTGACTCCCTTGTGAGAGGGATCGAGAATAGGAAAATGTAAGTTATTTTTTGGATGATAGATTATTGTAAAATATGTTTGTATGCCTTATTGTGTGAGTTGTGTTACCGTTGTTGATGCATATGCGCTACAAAGGAATATGGAAATATATTAGCCCAATATTGATATTCCTTGGAATTTTGGCTTCCACAATGCAACACGTAGTTCTGGTTACTACCCAGGAATGTGTATGTAGATCCACAATGGAGTGTGTGGAGCATGTGTTGTGGTGTTGAACACAATTGTGTAGAAGAAAAGGCTCGCACTGTAAAAAAAAAAAAAAAAAACATTAATTTTGGATCCATACATCGTGGAGTCAGTGTAGATCTTTGTTTTGAGAGACCTGTGCAGATAGCTAGAGTTGTGCTAGTATTATTTTTTCATTCCCATTGAAATTTTACCTCGTAAAGCGCAATGGAAGCGAGGTAGTGTTGATTCATTGACGACACTCATTTCTCCAATAATTTTATAGATTTGTTGCTTAATATCTCTGAGACACTTAAGACCGGAAATAATTTGGAAGAAAGCAACAACAACTTTGATGTCAGGACCCGAAGCATAAGTAAATGCTGGAGTGGACACCATGAGCAGTGGTCACGAACGAGATTACACAATAAATGAAGATACAATACAACTATAATATGATGAGACTAATGAAAGATAAGGGAATATGAAGAGACTTTTTCCAAAGGAAAGTCTGTTATTCGGAAGATTCTAGCATCGTGGGATTCATCTGCACCAGCGCGCATTCTGTGCGTGTGAAATTTTTGTTTTTATGTAATGGGACCCAAGTGGACTTTCTTTTTCTACTGCAGTCGTAGCAGCGTTCAAAAACGTAATGGCTAGAGCATTCTATTTTTTTCCCTTTCCTTAATATAAAAGAATAGTTATTAGGTTTTTTATTCTAGTTTGTAAAATTTTACATGATTAAGAATTTCTAAAATTAGATCAAGGTCATTTTGTAAAATTGACTCTATATACATTTTATATCTAAACAACTTCCCTAGATAACTGGCAAGTACAACGTTTGGTACCCATGTATCTCGGTGGATGAGAGCTCTTCCATAGAATGACTAGTAGTTCAGTTATTGAAAATAGGTGATTGATTGTGTCTAAAGCAACTATTTTGAGAAATCAAGTGGTGTAAAAGCTCAACATGGATGGTTTTCCAAATAGTTTCGAAGTTGTGGATCTAGGGAAGGATCCCTCATTTCTTGAAGACGTGGGAGTGGTCTTCACATGAGGTTATGCGACAGCTTGGGAAGTTGTTCATTAAATGACTTCGGGAGATCGTGATTCAAGGGTTCTAGAGTGGAACTCGGGAATCCAGTTTTCCAGCTACACCTTTACGAGGATTATGAGACAACTTGATGGAGTTCGCTTTATGTGATTTTGAAGATGTTTAAAGAAGCTAATGAATACTTTGCAAACATGAAGATCAAAGACAAGTACTTGTTAAGAGAGGTACTTGGAGATTTAACTCCTACTTGTCTTAGCTCATTGAACGAGATTCATCATCATAAATGTAATTGTTATATAATTGTTAATTAGTTGGATTTGAAAAATTTAGTCCAACTAATATAGCACCTACTTTAGTGTTTGGTTGAGATATTTTCTTAACTATTTGATTGTATGATTAAGATAGAATTTCTATCTTAAACCAATAATTGTTGTATTTATGTGTGATGTTTAATACAATACAATAAATTTTGGTGTGCAATTTATTTTTCAGATGTGAAATGCAAACAAAATACATAGAATTAAAGTAACTATAATATGATTTATTTAGAATGCTTATTTTAATGTATAAAATCAAATAATTATATATTAATTATAATTTATTACTAAATATTATTTTATTAATAAATATTAATTTATTAATTTATTAGTTATATATTAATATATTTGATTCCAAACCCAAAAATTATAAATATAATTATATATTAATAAATTTTATTCATTGAAAGTCATTTTATATGCTTTATATATGTGAAAGTCATTTTATATTTAGATAAGACATAGTTGAATTAGATTTTAAAAAATTAATATTTTTTAAATAAAATAGAATATTATAAAAATATATATATTATAGTATGATTTGTGTTAATAGAGGTCATTGGGATTTGGTATTTTTTAAATTAAAGTTTATTTTTACTTACTTTTCAATCAACCATTCAACTATGATACCTTCTTACTTACCATTCCATCAATATAGGAATAGTTATGATACCTTCTTACTTATCATTCAATCTATAATTTTTTTTTAGTTATGATGCATTCTTACTTACCATTCAATCAATATATGAATAGTTATAACTTTATCTATGATGCATTCTCACTTACCGTTCAATTATATACGAATATGAATAGCCATTAAACAATCATCTATGAATAACAATTAAGGAATGAGGTAATTATAAATCAATGCCATTTATAATTATAGTAGTTTTTTATTTTCCATTCAATTATAGATATAGCTTTCGAGGAATTAAGTTTGAACATTTTTTCCAGTAGAAAAAAACAATTGTTTTATATATAGTACCCGCACGGAAGTCTTTGGGTCTCTTTTGATAAATACATAAAAAATTAAATATTTTTTAGAACACATCTGGTTTAAAATTTGACTTTACACATTTATGTTTGGAGTGCATTGAGTTCAATGAATATGATGGAAGTTGATTTTGATATTTTTATTTTAAAATTAAAATTTTAATGGTGAAATTATAATTCTCTTTCAAATTTATAATTATATTATATTATGGTTGGAGAAATGATGATCGTTAATTTTAATTATTTTGATGATTTAATGTGAAGTTTAATTATATTATATTATATTATATTATATTATTATTATTTATTTTTTTTAAATTCAAAAAATTGAGTTTATATATTAGAAAAGTTAATCATAATAAAGTATTGTAAAATTATATGATAAATCTGGTTGAAAAGTCAATAAGAAATATGTGTCTAATTTAATTTTCTCTTAATTAAATTGGAAAATAAAATGTAATATTATCTCATAATCACTTGTAATAGTTAACTGAGTGTAATAAACTCGGTTAGCTCATGAATTTCGAGTTAAGGGTGGTTCGTGAGGCATGCAGAGTGATTCTATTAGTTATGAAGTTCGAGTTGTAGTTAGTACATTAATTTAATGCATGAGAAATCAGTTAACTCAATTTACTGAGTTAAAATTAGTTGAACTAGTTGTAATTGTTTGTTGCACTAGTGAGAGATCAAGTGAATTAAATCAAATTTAATTCACATGCAGTGTCTGTCATGCAACTAATGATTTACTATTAATATATGCATGCATGTCAGTTCCAGTGGAGACCTGGTTGAGACAAAGGTTAAATGGATGTTAACTATCAGTTGTATCATTAGTAGGTTGTCTGCATGCAATAAGACAACCATAATATTGCCCATGAGTATTGCACAGTTTTGAAAGGCTGAATTTCCTAAAGAATAGGGATTGCATTCCACATGAATTGCGCAAGCAAGGCAGGTTGAGAAAAGGCTAAAAATTGGCTAAGTGTTGGTCGATTTTGTCTAGATTAGTGTGAGACAATTGTGAGAGTGCAGGAGACTCTTGTGAGAAGAGTGCATTGTAATTGTTTCATGATTCCTTGGTGAATATACAATAGAAGATATTGGGGTTTTGAGCAGTAAGCTTTCCCCGGGAAAATATTTGTGTTGTGGTTTGATTTGCTTTTTCTTTACTTGTTGTGATTGGCGAACGTATTTATTTTCTGCAATTGATTTGTAGAAGGATTCAGTATCTTGCTTTAGTATATTGCTTGATCGGATTGATCCATTGATATACATATTGTTTGTATAATTTCTACGTGGTATCAGAGCGTAGGAAATCACTATAGTGGAGAAGAAATTGAGTTTGTGACTGAATAACATTCGAATTTGCAAAAGTATTATTTGGTGTGACAGCGGATCAAGATGGATTTCAATGGCTTGAGATTGGAGTACGCACTCTAGGCCAGCTCTAATTATATTACGTGGAAAGACAGGTTGGAAGCAGTTCTGGAAGACAACGGGTTGAAATAATTCATTGATAATGGCATTCCCAAACCCACAGCAGAAAATTTTGCTCTTCTTGATGATAGGAAAAAGAAGGTTGCAAAGGTGAGGAGGATCTTACTGGAGGGAGTACGAGACCACATTGTCTCAAGTCTCCATAGAAAAGTGACTCCATATGCAATGTGGAAGGCTTTGACAGATCTGTTTTAGAGTAGCAGTGACCACAGAAAATTGGCACTGAAGGACAAGCTTAGGAAAATCAAAGTGGAGAAAGGGGACACTATTCTGAAATATTTAACCAAGTTTGTCCAATGTCGAGATGACCTTGGAAGCGTCGGAATTACTGTAGCGGATGATGACTTGGTGAGCCTAGCTCTTCTAGGCCTTCCCAAGAGTTGGCATAGTTATCAGGACTCTGTCAATGGGAGGGACAAGTTGCCAGATTGGGGGCGAATTTGGTCGGATTTGGTGCAAGAATAATTCAGGAAAAATACCAAGGATGGATCTTCATCCAAGACGGATGATGAGGAAAATTGTGCCTTGGTTGGTAAGGAAAAGAAGGGGAAAGGAAAGAAATCCTATTCCAAATCTGAGACTGGAAAAGAAGGAAAGAAGCATGACATGTCTAGAGTTAAGTGTTTTCACTGTCATGAGCATGGACATAATGCCACTAATTGTCCACAAAATAATAAGAACAATAAGGCTTTAGGATTTGTAGCTGGTGAGGCTTTGGCCTTGCAATTTGCGTTGGAATTCTCGCTCATCACATGCATGGTGTCAAGTGTGATGGGATCAGTGTGGTACTTGGATAGCGGTGCATATTTCCACATGACAGGAGACAAAGAACTTTTCAGTAGCTTGGAGGATAAGGACCTCCATATGCATATCAAAATGGGTGATGACGGGAGGTATACTGCTACAGGGATTAGTACAGTTACCTTCCATGGATAGTTAGGTAAACCATTCTTATTAAAAGATATAATGCATGCACCAGGCTTGAAAAAGAATTTAGTTTCAATTGCAATGTTGGAGGATAGAGGTTATGATATGGTTTTCAGTGAAGGGAAATATTTCCTTTGACACAAAGCCACAAGACAAGCTAAGAAGATTAGGATTCGTGTGAAGAATCTCTACAAACTTGATGTAGATGGTTGCACAACATTGATGGGTAAGGCAGACAAAGTGAGGAGTCAGGATGAGGGTGAGTTATGGCACAAGAGATTGGGTCATCTACACCACGGTTCCTTGAAGTTCATGCAACATATTTCTATGGGGCTTCCAAAGGGTACTCTTGCGTAGATAGACATATGCAAGGGATGTACCATGGGGAAGTATGAAAAGGCCACTTTTCACGAGAAGGAGAACTAAGTAGTAGAAATCCTTGAGAGAGTTCACTCAGACGTGTGTGGACCATTCTCTACAGCTTCGACAGCAAAGCACAGGTATTGTGTTATCTTTGTTGATGATTTTTCTAGAAAGTGTTGGATCTACTTCATGCAGAAGAAAGATCAGACGTTCTCTAAATTTTGTGATTTCAAATAATTTGTGGAGAAAGATATGGGGAAGCATGTGAAGGCTCTTAAGAGCGACAATGGTGGTGAGTACATCTCCAATGAATTCAATAACTTCTGTAGGAAATAAAGAATTCAAAGAGAGTTGATTGTGCCTCATAACCCACAAAAGAATGGGGTCGCAGAAAGAAAGAATAGAACAATTGTGGGTGCAGCATGAGCGATGTTGCATGATCAGGGCCTACCATTTCATCTATGGGCAGAGGCATGCAACACAACAGTATTTGTACAAAACCGTAGTCCTCATCAGATACTTGGCATGAGTACACCAAAGGAGGATTTTTCTGGTAAGAAACTTGATGTTTCATATTTTAAATTTTTTGGCTCATCTGTCTATTGCCATGTGACCAAAGATTCCAAGAAGAAGCTCGAACCAACAGCTGAGATTGGGATATTTGTGGGGTACACTGATACTCCCCATAACTATCGGGTGTATTTTCCAAACAACAAGATGATTGTTGTGAGGCGGGATATACAATTTTATGAGGAGAAAGCCATGTGATTGTCCCTTGAGAGGGAGTTGGATTTGCATACAGATGAGGAACTCTTGGTTCCAAAGGATGAACCTTAAGATGTGGAGCAGCCACATGCGGAGGATCATGTAGTGGCACAAAACACTCATGTAGATCCATCCACCAGAAATGGTAGAAGGCGCACCACGGAAGCTGATAGATTGACACTTGATGCGGCAGAACATGTAGGAACACCTACTTCACTGCGCAAACATAAAAAATCTCCAGACAGGTTTACTGGATACATGGCTCTTATGAGCAAGTGTATTGTGACAGAACCATCCTCCTTTCAGGAAGCAGTGTAGAAACCAATTTGCGTTGACGCCATGGTTAAGGAGTATGACTCCATCATCAAGAACAGTGCATGAGAAGTTGTCCCAAGACCAGTCGGAAAATCAGTGGTTGGATATAGATGGATCTATAAGGTGAAGCAGGCGGAAGATGGGAGTGTGGAGAAGTAAAAGGAGAGATTTGTAGCACGAGGATTCTCACAAGTTGAGGGGATTAACTATGAGGAGACTTACGCACCAGTTGAGAGGTACTCATTGATTAGATCTATCCTTTCACTCTCAGCACAGATGGGGTGGCGGATACATCAGATGGATGTGAAGTTGTGTTTCTCATTGGAGTTATTGAGGAAGAAGTGTACATAGAGCAACCAGAAGGCTTTGAGATCTTTGATAGTGAGTCACATGTGTGTAAAATCAAGAGATCTTGTATGGGCTGAAGCAAGCACCTCGTGCTTGGTACACCAGGATTGATAGTTATTTCACCAGGTTGGGCTTCACGAAGTGTGAAGCGGATGCGAACCTGTACCAGATTGTGGTTGATGGTAAGCTCTTGATGATCGTAATTTATGTTAATGATCTAATTTTGACAGGTGATGAGCAGCTCATAATTTCGTGCAAAGAGAAACTTTCAAGAGAGTTTGAGATGAAGTACATGGGACTCGTTCACTATTTCCTTGGTTTGGAAATATGGCAGCAGGATGGTGAGCTATTTTTTTCTCAAGGAAAGTATGCCAAAGAGATTATGGAGAGTTGTAAACCCATGGAGACTTCTCTTCCAAGAAATTGGAGGAAGGAGGATGCTACTTTAGGTGAGGTAGTGGATGCTACTGTTTACAGGTAGCTTGTGGGTTCACTGATGTACTTGGTGAACACCAAACCAGACATTTGCTACGCATTTAACCAGCTAAGTCAAGCTATGGTTAAGCGGACCAAGCTCTTTTGGAAGGCGGGGAAGCATGTCTTGAGATATCTCAAGGGCACTACAGACAGATAGAGGGAGTGAAGCTTCAAGGCTTCACCGATGCAGATTGGGCAGGTAGTCCATCAGACATAAAGAGCACATCAGAAGGGATCTTCAGCATAGGATCGACAACAGTTTCTTGGTACAACAGGAAGCATATATCTGTGGCAATCAATTCAATTGACGCAGAGTACATGGCAGTGAGTCAGGCTTAATGTGAGGCCATCTGGATGAGGAAGATTATGGTTTGTTTGTTTGGTTCTCAGATGGATCTAACAGTGATACATTGTGATAACCATAGTTGCATTAAACTCTCGATTAATCCGGTATTCCATGATAGGTCCAAGCACATATACATCCAATACCACCATCTCGGAGATTGTGTTTAGAGGCACATTATGTTACTTTAGTACATTCCCATGGAAGATCAGGATGCAAATATTCTGACGAAGGCACTCGCCAAGAGAAAATTTGAATACCATAGAGGCAAGATCGAGGTGGAAGATAATCCCTTTCTTGTTGAGAGGGAGTGTTGAAAAGTCAACAAGAAATGTGTGTCTAATTTAATTTTCCCTTAATCATATTGGACAATAAAATGTAATCGTATCTCATAATCACTTGTAATAGTTAATTGAGTGTGATAAACTCAGTTAGCTCATGAATTTCGAGTTAAGGGTGGTTGTTGAGGCATGCAGAGTGATTCTATTAGTTATGGAGTTTGAGTTGCAGTTAGTGCATTAGTTTAATGCATGAGAAATCAGTTAACTCAATTTATTGAGTTAAAATCAGTTGAACTAGTTGTAATTGTTTGTTGCACTAGTGAGAGATCAAGTGAAATAAATCAGATTTAATTCACATGGAGTGATTTGTCATGCAACTAATGATTTACTATTAATATTTTCATGCCTATCAGTTCCAGTGGAGACCTAGTTTAGACAAAGGTTAAAGGGATGTTAACTATTAGTTGTATCATTAGTAGGTTTCCCACATGCAGTAAGACAACCATAGGATTTCCCATGATTATTGTGCAATTTTGGAAGGCTGAATTTCCTTAATAATAGAGATTGCATTCCACATGAATTTCTCAAGAAAGGAAAGCTGAGCAGAGGCTGAAAATTGGCTAAGTGTTGGTCGATTTTGTTTGGATCAGTGCGCGAAAGTTGTGAGAGTACAGGAGACTCTTGTGAGAAAAGGGCATTGTAATTTTTTCATGATTCCTTGGTGAATATACAATAGAAGATAAAGGGGTTTTGAGAAGTAATATTTCCCTGGGAAAATATTTGTGTTGTGGTTTCATTGGTTTGATTTGCTTCTTTCTTTACTTGTTGTGATTGGTGATCGTGTTTATTTTCCACAATTGATTTTTATAAGGATTCAGTATCTTGCTTTCGTACATTGTTTGATCGGATTGAATCCATTGGTATACATATTGTTTGTATAATTTCTACAAATTCGGTATCCTTTTATTATTATATGATAAATTATGTATTTTTTTCCTTGATGTGACAAATTTATATTTGTATTTCTTGTCCATTGGGTGTAGCTAAAGTGGTTCAAAAAATAAGTGTTTCATTATATTTCTATAATTAAGAATTAAAAATTAAAAATTAAATCTCCATTTATATTTTTATATTTAAGTTGGCTATATTAAATCAAATAAATTTTATAATTGATACATTTATTAAAAAAAAAATGGCTTTGATTTGTGATAACACCTTGGTAGCCCAAATGTTTGCCTATATTTGTGGATGATTCTTCATTCTTTGGTCCCATGGTTGTTCATCTCTTACATTGTTCTTTAACCATATTAACAACTTATCTCCTCACAACAAATTTAATAAGGAAACCTAATAGGATAACTCGCTTTCGTTTCTTGACGTTCAAAGTTTCCTAGCAACTTGATGACTCCCTCTCCCACCAAGTATATTATAAAAGGATGCATACCAACAGATTTATTCACACACAATCCAACTGCCACTCTACTCAAAATCAATTATTCTTAGGATTATGTTATCAAAATCTATTTGAAATTTTGACATCCATCACCTTAACAATGAGGGATGCATTCTCATTAACTCTATCCATGCCAATTGCTAAATTGTATCTATCGAATCAACGCAACTTTATGTTCTAACATCCATCTGAAAACTAAGGCCTCCCATCCAACCTATTCTCCCTAAGGTCAATTATCTCTCTCTTATATTTATAGAATCACTAATTATATGTATAAGATCCTTGTGCCCTATAATATTTATAAAATATCATCTAATCCCTCTTTTGTTATTCTTGTGACTTCGTTCTTTCCTTTTAATTTAAATTCTAGTGATTATATGGTGTTTCAATTGGTTACTTTATCTCTTTATTATATTAGTTCATTATGTTTATCTTTTATTTATTTTTTATTTACAATTTTTTTGTTGCTTTGATATATTATTATATATAAGATTTTTATCATAGCATACCTAACTCCTCTTTTACCAATGTGTAGCTGATGAGGTGCTCTAGAGAAACTCCAAATTGCTCTACTATCATTATATAGCATCCCTAGTATGTCTTCTTTGGCCATCGAGCAATACCCAAAAGGTTTCCTTTCCTCATAAGAAATATGTGACGTGAATATTAACTTATAATAGTAACATAATTACAGAATTCATATGAAAACATAAAATACCAATGCATGTAACACTACATATTTTGACTTCTTTAATTACCCATTAACCTCAATACCAAAGAAAAATATAAAATCATTACACAAGAATGAAAAAATGTGTACTTATCTAAAAATGAAGTCATTTCCACCAAACTAGTTTCTATGGAGTGATTTTCCACCCAACAATATAATTCAACTAAGGATTCAAAACCAAATACAAACCACGATACCATCATGGTGAAGGAACCTCTCGTGGGACTATAAAATCATGCAATCCAACCCATTAGTCTCGTGACAAACCACATACTCCCTATAGAGCTCTATAGGCCCTCTTACAACCATCAAACCAACCATGGCACTACCTTCCACTAACTCACACAACAAAAGGAATACCCTCTCCTCAACTCAAAAATATCTCAATGTGCTCTTCCTCTCGAGTGTTGTTTAGTATGTGTAAAAAGAGCTCAAAATTTTGTATATATTTTGGTAATAACATGGGACAAAATATGCATAGCCTCTAATAGTAAATGATTTGTAAATATAATGGTATTATCCTCAAAAACTATGGATATGCTAGGGATGGTTTTTCCCTCCAACCATTTTCTTTTGTTAGACGCCTAATCCTTATGGGTTGGGTGAATAAATTGTATATATGTAAATAAATAAAAATGGACAGTTAGAATAGGATGTGACCATAGTGGGAGATGAATCCCAAAGGTCACACCTACATGTTATATAATTGTGTTCACATTAATGTAAATGACCAATTCAGTACTTATTTTTCTTGGACTGACATGGTATTAGAGCCACAAGTACCAAATTTAGGCACTTATGCCCAATCAAAAAACGTCCTTAGCCCATCTACCTGTCATATCTTCCTGACAACTCTGACATATCATTTCTTTTTCAACTTTGTCTCTATGAATTCTTGAGAGATCCACACTATTTTCCTGTTTACAAGTTGTAATGTATGGTCTCATTTCTGCTTGTAGTGTCAGTTACCTCTACCTCAGCATTACTTCTCTAGTACGATAGTACCTTAGCCATTTTTGCATCCATTTCTCTACTTGATGCTCTCCTTTACTCCATCCCACCATATTTATTCCATTTTTATGAAACTTCAGGATGTGACGATGTTATCATTGATTCAAGCACATCATCACTCGCTTCCAGACATCTATCTATAATGCCCTAAGAGACACATATATTGTGGGACCCAGAAAACTCCCAAGAGCATATTGATTTTCAATATTTGGCACCTACTATGACCTATTGTGCCTACAATTTATGAGTGTTCCCTAGTTGGTCTTTCGTTATCTCCAATGGGGCTACCTTCATTCTTTCGGCTATCAATTATCTGATATCAGTGAATACCATGGGGATATTTTGCTTCACCTTTGCATCGACCAATTTTCTTTATCCGTCATGTTGAAGTTTGCAACAAGAAACAGTGAAATTGGCATCTTGAAGCAACATGACAACACCTACACTAGTGTGGGACCACAGGTCATATTGTGATGTGTCCCAGCGATACATTAGTGTGAAATTAAATTTATTTAATAAATTAGATATGTGTCAAATTTAATTATCCCTTAATTAAATTGAACAATAAATTGTAATCTTATCTCATAAACACTTGTAATAGTTAACTGAGTGTGATAAACTCAATTAGCTCATGAATTTTGAGTTAAGGGTGGTTGGTGAGGCATGCATAGTGATTCTATGTGTTTTAGAGTTCAAGTTGTAGTTAAGTGCATGAGTAATCAGTTAACTCAGTTAGGTGAGTTAGAGTCAATTGAACTAGTTGTAACTGTTTGTTGCATTAGTGAGAGACCAAGTGAATTAAATCTTATTTAATTCAAAATCAGTGATCTTCCATGCAACTGATGATTTACTATTAATAGTTGCATGCATTTCAGTTCTAGTGGAGACCCAGTTGAGACAAGGTTAAAGGGAAGTTGACTATCAATTGTGATATTAGCAAACTGCCTAGATGCAGTTAAAACACCAAAGGATGCCCATCATACTCAGCGCAATTGAGGAAGGATGAAATTCCTAAATAATAGGGATTTCATTCATCAGGAATTGTGTGAGCAAGGCAGGCTGAAGACAGGCTAATAATTGGCAAAGTGTTGGCCCGATTTTGTCTAGATCAGTGTGAGACGATAGGCAGATTGTATGAGACTCTTGTGAGAAGAGTGCATTGTAATTGTTTCATGATTCCTTGTGGAATATAAAATATATGATAGAGGGGTTTTGAGCAGCAAGCTTTCCCCAGGAAATTATCTGTGTTGTGGTTTGATTTTATTCTTTCTTTACTTGTTGTGATTGGTGATTGTGTTTAATTTCCACAATTGATTTGTAGAAGGATTCAGTATCTAGCTTTAGTACATTGTTAGATCGGATTGAATCCATTAATATAAATATTTTTGTATAATTTCTACATGGTATTAGATCACAGGAAATCACTATAATGGAGCAGAATCTGAGTTTGTGACTGAATAGAATTCGAATTTGCAAAAGTATTCTTGGTGCAACAGGAAAATCAGGATCGAAATGGATTTCAATGGCTTGACATTGGAGTATGCACTTGAGGGAAGTTCCAATAATATTGCGTGGAAAGACAAGATGGAGGCAGTACTAGAGGACAATGGGTTGAAAGAATTCATTGATAATTATGTTCCCAAACCCGCTGCAGCAGATGCCGCAAATATTGATGCTTGGCAAAATAAGGTTGCAAGGGCGAGGAGGATATTACTGGAGGGAGTACACGACCACATTGTCCCAAGTCTCCATGGAAAAGAGACTCCATATACAATGTGGAAGGCTTTGAAAGATATATTTTAGAGCAGCAATGATCATAGAAAATTGGCACTGAAGGACAAGCTCAGGAAAATCAAAATGGAGAAAGGCAACACTATTATGATATACTTGACCAAGTTTGTCCAATGTTGAGATGAGCTTGGGATTTTAGGAATTACTGTCACGGATGATGATTTGGTGAGCCTAGCTCTTCTAGGACTTCCCAAGAGTTGGCATAGTTATCAAGACTCTGTCAATGGGAGAGAGGAGCTGCGAGATTGGAAACGACTTTGGTCGGATTTGGTGCAAGATGAATTTAGGTGGAATACCAAGGATGGATCTTCATCTAAGGAATATGATGAAGAAAATTGCATCTTGGCTGATAAGGTGAAGAAGGGGAGGGGAAAGAAATCCTATTACAAATATGAGACCTGTGAAGAAGGCAAGGAGCGCGACATGTCCAGAGTGAAGTGTTTTCACTGTCACGAGCATGGACATTATGCCACTAATTGTCCACAAAAGAAGAAGAACAAGAAGGCTTCAAGATCTGCAGTTGGTGAGGCTTTGGCCTCGCAATTTGAGTTGGACTTCTCGATGATCGCATGCATGGTGTCAAGTGTGATGAGATCAGGGTGGTACTTGGATGGTGGTGCATCTTTCCACATGACGGGAGACAAAGAAATTTTAGTAGCTTGGAGGAGAAGGACCTCTAGATGCATATCAAAATGGGTGACAACGGAAGGTATAGCGCTACCTGGATTAGTACAGTTACTTTCCAGAGATAGTCAAGTAAACCATTTTTTTTTAAATATGTAATGCATGTACTAGGCTTGAAGAAAAATTTAGTTTCAGTTGCAATGTTGAAGGATAGAGGCTATGCTGTTTTTTTCAGTGAAGGGAAAGCTTTCCTTCGACACAAAGCCATGAGAAAATCCAAGAAGATTGGGATTCGTGTGAAGAATCTCTATAAACTTGATGTAAAGCATTGCAAAACATTGATGGGTAAGGCAGAAAAAGTGGTAATCCAGGATGAGGGTGAGTTATGGCACAAGAGATTGTGCCATCTACACCATGAAGCTTTGATGGTCATGCAGTATATTTCTATGGAGCTTCCAAAGGGTACTGTTGCACAGATAGACACATGCAAGGGATGTACCATGGGGAAGTGTGATAAAGCCATGTGATTTTCCCTTGAGAGGGAGTTGGATTCACATGCATATGAGGAACTCTTGGTTCCAAAGAATGAACCTCAAGATGTGGAGAAACCACATGCGGATTATCATGGATTGGCAAAAACCACTCAAGCAAAGAAATTTTGAGCCAGATGGGCAGAGGGAGTGCAATGCAGCTATACCTCCAGGTGTGAGGTGGGGCAATGTGCAGAACTGATCCCAAGAATAAATTTGGGAAGGGTCCTAGAGATGGTGCATCTCATAGATTGAACCTCGCTACGAGGAGCCCACAGTACAGAAGTAGTAGGATCAGTTAGATTGATGCAGTCATGATTCAAGAGTACAGAAATGAGAGTGACAGGCGTCAGATACTAGAGCACAGATCAGATTTGGCAGTAGTGCAAAGTGCATGGATGCAGATGTCAATAGCGTCGAGAGTCTAGTAGACATGTGTAGTAGGTACCAGCAGTTAGAATACTCCGATGATAGATGCATTATATTGATTCAGTTGTTTGGAGGCTATTCAGTTTCAAAAGTGTTGCATGTGTGAGAAACATTAGCGATATGTTGCATGCAAGATTTGCATGTGCGAGAAACACTAGAGAAGTGTTGCATGCAAGAGTTGCATGTCACATGCAAGAGTTTCATGTCGCATGCAAGAGGTGAATATTCACATGCAAAGACGTTCCTTTCTTCTTGAGAGGAAGTGTTGAAGTTTGCAACAAGAAACAATGAAATTGGTATCCAGAAGCAACATGGCAGCACCTACACTAGTGTGGGACCACAGGTCATGTAGTGATGGGTCCCAGCGATACATTAGTGTGAAATTCAACTTATTTAATAAATCAGATATATGTCAAATTTAATTATCCCTTATTTAAATTGGGCAATAAATTGTAAGCTTATCTCATAAACACTTGTAATAGTTAACTAAGTGTGGAATAAACTCAGTTACCTCATGAATTTTGAGTTGAGGGTGGTTGGTGAGGCATGCAGAGTGATTCTGTTTGTTTTAGAGTTCAAGTTGTAGTTAAGTGCATGAGTAATCAGTTAACTCGGTTAGGTGAGTTAGAGTCAGTTGAACTAGTTGTAACTGTTTGTTGCACTAGTGAGAGATCAAGTGAATTAAATCTTATTTAATTCAAAATCAGTGATCTTCCATGAAACTGGTGATTTAATATTAATATTTGCATGCATGTCAATTCCAACGAAGACCCAGTTGAGACAAAGGTTAAAAGGAAGTTGAATATCAGTTGTGATAATAGCAAACTTCCCAGATGTAGTTAAAATACCACAGGATGCCCATAATACTCAACGCATTTGAGGAAGGCTGAATTTTTTAAAGAATAAGGATTGCATTCATCAGGAATTGCGTGAGCAAGGTAGGCTGAAGATAGGCTGAGAATTGGCTAAGTGTTGGCCCAATTTTATCTGGATCAGTGTGAGATGATAAGAAGATTTTAGGAGACTCTTGTGAGAAGAGTGCATTGTAATTGTTTCATGATTCCTTGTGGAATATACAATATATGATAGAGGGGTTTTTAGCAACAAGCTTTCCCTGGGAAATTATTTGTGTTGTGGTTTGATTTGATTATTTATTTATTTGTTGTGATTGGCGATTGTGTTTAATTTCCACAATTGATTTGTAGAAGGATTCAGTATCTAGCTTTAGTACATTGTTAGATCAGATTGAATCCATTGATATACATATGTTTGTATAATTTCTACACGTCATAATAAATATTTGGAAATAAGGCATCTAGGCCCCCTTTTATTCTTCAAAATCTCTTTCACCAACGTCAATGTTGACCTCATTTCTATCTTAAGGTCAATGTTTCTAGGAATAAAATAATCTCTTTAAAAATATGAAGAGATGTTATAGCGAGAATAGAATGAAGGGTGTGGTCTTGCAATGGAAAGAGATGAGATAACTTCGTTTCAGCTCATGTATGCCTCTGGTGAATCTTACTATAGAATGAAGTGATTGTATTGTAACATCTTAATTTTGTTGATATTTCATTCCCTAAATTTCTTTTTGGAAAATGTGAAGATGGGAGCCTCTAAATACCAGTATAAATTCTTATATTCAAGCTTTTTAATCTTACTACATTTTTTTTCTTGATTTAAAAACATAATCTTTATGGTTTTGGAATATATTGCATTGTTATTTGACTTGTCTGCCTGAAAAGAGTATTGTGAGGATGCGCTCTCTCATCTCCATCGCGGGTGTAGTGTTGACTACAAAAGAGAAATACCAGGAGTGTTAAAAACATATTAGGGACACCCTCATCTAATTTAATGAATTATGCAAAGGATTTTGTGAAAGAGAAGGTGGCTATGCAACTATCAATCCCACACCAGATAAATAATTATATGTTTAAGAGAATAAGGAAAACAAATCATATGCCCTAAGTGTTACTCTTGTAGATTAAAAGTTGAAACTTCATATAATTCCAATTAAAAATTCTTATGATACATTGAAAAAGTTAAAATATTTATATGACTCACATTCAGAATTATAATTTGTTCAATTAATGATCAAACTCTCCAACCTTGAGTTAAAAGATGATGACCCCTTGGCCTTAGCCTCTAAAATTAGAGTTATCATGGATGATGTAAATTCCACTAGATTTCATGTCGGCGTCCCTCTTAAATCCATTGTTATTTCTCTCTATCGCATATACTCACACTACCTTGAATCCCTACAAGCTAGTACAAAACTCAAGAACATTACTTTTGGCTCTCTTGTGGAGACGTTTGCATAATGGTAGAAAGTTTTTGGGAAGAGGAAAGAGATATCTCAATCCCTTGAAGACGCAGTGTGCCTTGCACATAAAGATAAGAATTAGTCACAATATTCTCCTAAAGGAAGGGGAAATAGAAGAGGAAGTGGAAGGAATAATCACATAGGTAGGGGAGTAAACACCATCAAGGAGAAAGATATGATCTCCTTTGCATTCATTGTGATAAATATGGACATGATGCATGATATGAAATGGGTGGTTGAATTTTTATGCTATGCAAGCACCTCCCACTCTGTTAAAACAAATTAAGATCTTGCTTATACTTGATAGTGCAGAATTGAATACTTGAATCAGGTGTATGTGTTTTAAATTATTTTAAGGCTTTATGTGTGAAGAATTAAACATTTGTTTTTTTCTGATTATAAGCATGTACAGCAAGCATAAATTGCAGCAAATTAATCATCAACACATAACAGCAAATTTAATAAAGGAGTTCACCCATATGTCTTGGGCTATGTCTCCTTGAGCCTTTGTCAATTGACTTGGCTCTTTGGTATTAAGATGGAAAATTTATTTTACAAGTCTCCTACTCAACTCCAATGGTTATTTGAACTTTACCAATGGGTTTAGAATACCATCATACCCATGGAATGACTGCTAAATCTCTGTAAATGGACCTAGGCTCCCTTTGACTTGACCTATTCTGTCGGTGCCCTTAAGCTTCCCTGAGCTTCTCTATGGCACAAAATCCCTTACAAGTCCTTTTCTATCCCTAAAAAATTTTCTATTGTCTCCAACAGATATCAGTGATCCAAAATAGGTTGTCCATTTGCTCAAATGAGCTCTGGCTCCCTAATCTAGGCCTCCAACTCCTATTAGCCCTAGGCACCCTCAAACTTCCTTGTGCATTCTTCAGCTCTAGAAGTCTCCAAATGGCTCTAAAAATCCCTCCAATGGATTTATAATGTCCAAAAGATTCAGAATAGACTATTCACTTGCTGAAATTGGCCTCTGGCTGCTCTGTCTATGCCTCCAACACCTATCGGCACTCTATGGCTCTAGGCTCACTGAAAACTTCTTTGTAGCATCTCGGCCTTCATAAGTCTCCAAAAGATTCTTCAAATCCTTTCATTGGATTCAGAAGATTAAATTTATTTATAATAGACTATTTTTTTGCTGAGAATGGTCTCTAGCTGCCCTGGATAGGCCTCATTCTCCTGCTGGCCCTTGGTGGCCCTAGTGGCCCTTAGAACTTCTCTGAAGAAAAATCATGCTCATAAGTCCTCATATGGCTTTGAAAACCTCACCAATGGCTCTGTAATGTCTGAATCATTCAAAAATGACAATTGGTTTCCTGATAATGGCCTCTAGCTGCCCTGGCTAGGCCTCATTCTCCTGCTGGCTCTTAGTGGCCTTGATGGCCCATGGAGCTTCTCCGAAGGAAAACCACACTCAGAATTTATCTAATGGCTCTTAAACCCTCCCCAATGGCTCTATAATGTCCAATATAGTAAAAAATTACTACTTATTTTTGAAAAATGGCTTATTAATACTCTAGTTATGGCTCATTGAATTTTTCTACCCAATGTCCCCCAATTTCCTCCACTAAATGTCGGGCTATTGCCAGTTAGCCCAGCTAAATTCGGCCTAAGCACCAAATTTGGCGTGCCTCCACCAAAGATGCCGCCAAGTTAATCGGCACTTAATTATTAATAAGCGCAATTAAGGATAAGATAATTGGGGTTAGCACTATAAGCGCGGATTAACCATAATAATACTAGCTTAATGAATTTCCACCAGAAATGTTGTTAGATGGTTAAGTAATATTCGGCGTGAATGGTTTTCAACATAGCCACCTGTGGCTTGGTGGTGTAGAGGCTTGGTTCGTAGGGTGGAGGTTGTGGGTCCAAAACCCGACCCCCACTCCCATTTAGGTCCTTTTTCCATATGTGTTAGGTCCCCATAATTTGTCAGATTGGCAAAATCAAATGTACAGGGGTAACATCAAACCAGTATTTGGAGTCCTAGGACCTAGCCTTCCTGGACTCAGAGAGGGCTCTCTCTATATTTGTATGAAAGATGTAAACTTGATTGATTTTAGGGGTTTTATTTTAGGCTAGTTATGATGATAAGGGTTTGTTTGTTTGTTTTGTTTGTTTGGGTTGCTTATCAAGCAGAGCAGATAGGGTAGGATAAGTTTAGACCATTGGGCTATGGAGTCTGCAAAGGTCTTGAAAGGTATAAAAATAGGTCAACGGTGTTTTGGAGGGCAAGTATAACAAAGCCAAATGGATCTTTAAAGCTTATGTGAGTGAAGTGAACAATAAATTGTGAGATTAGTAGGTTTAAAGGGCAATTAAGAATCCTTTAATATGTACTACAACAAGAAACTTCTTAATGGATACTATGCATAAAGAAATAACCAAATACAGGGCATACCATAAGCTTCTTTGACTAAACCCTAGCAAGTAAACATTAAGACAACAATCCAGCAAACCATAGAGAGCAACAAACTTGTAAATTCTCTAGTGATTTCACCTTCAGGCAAAGAAAACATAAAATATAACATATAGTAATGATCAAAGAGAAGGGAACTCCTAAAATTCCTTAATCATACTACAAAGAACTTGAAATCAACCATTTAAGCTAGACAAAAGGGCAGGGCAAACCATAAACCTCTTTAGTCGAACCCTATTTGGCAATAATTTAAAGAAAAGACCTCAAAAACAATGTTTAAGTCATACCAAAGGCAGGGCTAACCATAAAATTCTCTGACATGGGCTCCATTAAATCATTCTTGAGATAAACAACCTGAGTGGGATTAGAAAGCAACTAAGAATTCTCTAAACTGACCTAGCAGAGGAAAACATACAAGCAATAGAAAGTAGACAAAGCTAAGGTGCCTCTAAACAACATTTCTTAACCTAAACTTTATGTCCTACTACATGAGAAAGATGAAACAAAATGAAAACATAAGAAAATAGGAACTAATTTAGAAAGACATCACCATTAGCCATGCTCATGAATCCTGCAAGTGTGCTTGCTCCATTATCATCCAAATCAAAACATTCATAACACTCCAAAGCCAATTTCTCCTCAACTCCAAGTCTATGTATTGAGTTTAAAAATCAACCAACAACTACAATGAGGCCTCCATGCAGTATTTAACTTGCAAAGGAGGACCAAAACCCTAGCTAGGTCTCCAAAATATCATTAATACATCATAAATGCCATTTTTTTCCAAAGGGACCATGCAAGGCCCAAGGCACAAAATATCCTAACTCAATAAATTAAAAATAAATCCTATTTTCCTCAAAAACCCTCAAAATATCTTTTTTATTAACTCCAAGTGTCTTTTGTTGACTTTCTGGCAAGGGCGCAGCGCCAAAACAGGAAAAATAGGTCTTTTTGTAGCTGTGTTTTGGGGGCCTTCCCAGTGCCAAAATGAGATCCATGATAGCTCATTGGAAAGCTTGTCCTATAAAATTTATACATATACCATTATTTTTCAATTTGGTGCTCATTTTCCTACTCAAAAACCCAATCTCCCAAGACTGCTCAAGGTGCAACGCTAGTGCTGAAAATAGGGCAGAAAGTTTATTTTTTGCATGTTTTTAGCACTTTTGGAGTACTAGTTCTGCTCCAAATGAGCTAAAATTTTGTGAGGGTGATTTCCTTGGCCTAAAGATTCTGAAAATTTCAATTATTCCTCCAATGTATTCCCCAAAAAAAAGCGCAGCACCAGTGGCATTGCGCATTTGGCCCTCCGAATTAGTCAAAAATTTCAAAAACGCAAAAAGTTTTCAAAATTGGGATTTGACTTGTTGATCATATTTGGGATACTTGTAGGGATGCATCAACAAGGATTTCAATCTTTTCTCTGCCTTTTTCCTCCTTTAGGGCTTGAATCTTTACAAGGGCTCTTTTGAGCTTGGCCCTTACAATCTTGTTTCTTAAGGCATAATGCCTTACCATCTTCTTTTGGAGGTCAAGGTCTCTCTTGGTCCTCTCTAACTGACCCTCTAAGTGTATATTTTCCCTCTCTAGCCAAGGTTCCTGATCATACTCTATTTCCATGGGCAAGTAGCTCACTTGGATTGAGCTCCTCTGTCAATGTTGTCTCTTTCTCACTCTCCTTGGCTAAATCTTTCTTCAAGCCAATCGTTCTTGGCCTCCTCCTAGGAAGTTGTTATTCCTCTTCCTCCATGTCATCATAAGTGCCGAAGATTTCATCTAGCTTTAACTTTTTCTTTTCATCCTATTTCTGAGCTCTAATAGCTCGGATCTCATAAATAGCCTTCTCTACCTCCAGCTGCTTGTTTTCAACCTTAAAATAGTGAATCGCATTCCTAGCCATACCTAGGTTGGCTTGAAAATCTTTAATTTGGGCATCTTTGCTTTTGAGTAGCATGCTTGTGATCCTCTCCTCATTTTCATCGTCACTGTCAACATGGATAAGTTGAAATTCTTGTTTAGTCTCATGCTGGTCTTCTTCTTCTTCATCAATGACCTTTTACTTACCTTTGTCAAGCTACTTGGTTGATGTAGAAGGCATGGCCCCTTGCCTCTTAATGGCAGCAAACACATGCCTATTTACCCTCTAGTAGGTCAAAGGAAAAGGTTCAATTTTCATCATTGTTGTGCCACTTGTTTCAATACCATCATTGATGCCATCATCATTGTCATTATCATTGGTATCATCACTGCTTTCATGGCTTTTTGAACCACTTCCATCACCCTCATTGTTTTCTACCTCGCTGCCTTCACTGCTCCTTTATTCACTAATTGATTTGTCATTGTTTTATTCCTCATTGATTTCTTCCTTATTTCCTTCTTCCTCCTCACTCTTTTCTGCCTCATTTCTCTTTGATGCATGAGATGATGGTGAGGGATTGTGAGAGGGTGATGAAGGAGGATTATTCTGAGGTGAAGGAATGTGAGTAAATGGTGAGGTGGAAGAGTCATCATGTGGTCAGGGAGTGTGAGTAAATGGAGGAATGGGAGGATGAGAAGATGAAGGGACATCTTGTTGTTGTTTCCCTTGTGGATTGGTGAACACCTCATTGGAAATGAAGGTCTCCCATGGAATTCCCTTCTGCTACAATTAATGCATAACAACCATTTTGATAAGAGAGTGGTGAAAGAGGCTTTGCATCTATTGACGATAGTCTCTCTTTTGTACAATATAGGACATTTTTTCAATGCTTATATAGAGGTAATAGGGTAGGTGCAGCATCCTCACCCTAGTAAAGTGCATAAGAAGCCTAATGTGATAGGAGTAAAGCAAGGAGAACCTTCCCTCACATGTAAAATACTTCATAATGATCCTCAACATAGGTGCATATCTATCAAGCAAGTGAGAGAAAGGAAATATGGATTTATTGTGGTCTTTGTACCTAGGTTTTAAATATGGCTCATAGTAGCTCATGACAAGATTGGCCTACTTGAACCATTTCTCCCTACACTAGGTATGCCTGTGGCATTGGAAATAGCATCTGTAGATAGCTCAAATTGACCCCTGCAAGGTTAACTTGTTTGTCATAAAATTTAATGATGAATATCCTAGTTAGATCAGGGTGGTTTTGCATCTATTGTACCTTCTCACAAAAATCAAAGCACCCTACATGCTTGAAACATTGAACAGTAAGGAGAGATGCCATTAGGTCCCTTGTGTTAGGGGATTCAAACCTATTTATCTTTCTACCTTTGTGCTCATGCCTCCTTGGCATTTGAGGCTCTCCATCACTGTCACTATCTCCCTCTCTTGACATTTTTAAAACTTTGCCTTGAGAAAACCCTAGGACTGAAAATGGAAATGGAATGAAGAGATGGTGATGAAAAAAGGCAGCTTTTGCAAGTGAGTGAGATGAGTGAATGAGGATAAAAGTGTATGATATGGTGAGAGGCTAACAACTCAATGATAACCCTCTGCTAACATGTTCAAACTCTGTTTTTTGAAATACTATGGATAAATGTGAAATTGAGATGAAAGTGAGATGATGGAGTGGCAGCCTTTTTAATGTAGGAACTGAGTGTTATGTCAAGCTTGGATGGATCACAAACCTTAAACCAATGCAACCACCCTTGTTCTGATTGATACTATTTATAAGCAGATAAAATGAGGTTTAATAATGATGTTAAGTTTAAGTATTAGGGTAGCCTCTTAGGGTTTTAGTTTCTTTTCATTAAATGATGACAAAAATGCTCGAAAAGGGGAGGATGACCTGTACTTACCCCTACCAACTTGAATAACCCTTGGAGGAAGCCTTGAAAGCGATTTGAGTTGATTTGAGTGTTTGCAGGGTGTAGGAAGCCCTCTTGGCCAAGGGCGCGGTGCTCGATCAGAGGGCGCAGTGCTCTCTCTCAAATGCACAGCACTCAGACCCAAGCGAGCAGCGCCAAAATTTTCTTCATCGGGTGGTTGTCAGGCAAGAGCACAGTGCTCTTCCAGGTGTGCACCGCCTTTTTGTTTTTTATGGGAAAATTTTTCCAAGGGTGCAGCGCCCGATTCTAGGCATGCAGCGCCAATCTAATTTTCCCAATTTCACTTGAAAAACTCACAAATTTACCTCTCCTGAACGCTCTTGCTCCTTTGAAATGCAACAATGGATCCTTTGAAGTGTAGAATGGGCCTTTATAGACTTATGAATTTTAATTAAATCTTTGAAACCCATTTCCTAATGTAGGTTACTGAAACCGCGGAATTAGCTCTTCTTTTGGTCTTTGAGACTTGACAAGTCTATTTTTGATAATTTTACACTATGAAACTTATCTTTTTCACCCTGGCTGGCAGTTGGTTGGAGTCATGAAATTTGTCTTTCCTTTTGATCCTGGAGACTTTGATATGATTATTTTGACACAGCAACAGCCTTAAAAAAACCTCCTTTACTTCCACCTTGGAGCTTAACCTCATCTTTTGTTCATTTAGACATGTCAAGCTCATAAAACACCTTTGGGAGGATTCCTCATAGTAGCACTTTGAAAACCCTCTTTTTCCTGTACCATGGAGTTCAGTTCATCATTTCATCATTTAGGGAAGATAAACTCATTTTGACAATTTTGGGATCTATTCACACAATGACATCTTCAAAATCTTTCCTTTTCTTTCACCATGAGGTTTAACATCATCATTTCACCTTCTCTAGTCACTTTTCCAAAACCCTAGATTTTTGGAGTGTTTTAAGACAATCATCAGTGTTGTCTTCTAAGTTGTCTATAGCCCTTTCAAGTTCACTCATTTTTTTCCATTTCACCTCACCCTTTTCTAAATCTCATCAACAATCTCTTTGACAAATTTTCTTCATGTTTAATTTGGTGTACCTTCTCCAGGTCATTCTACACTTGATCACTGTTTGGCACACTACTGGACCATCAAGCTCAAAAAACCCTAATTCTATACCAAGAACAAGTGTTGCCTTTCTTCCTTGTTGCAAGTTGTCTTCATTCATGAGCAGACCACCTACCTTGCCAGTACTTTCTGTTGATATACTTTTTAACACTCCTGCAGAAGTGTCAAAGTTTACATTTACCTCTTGCAGAACTTGAATATGGTAATGTAGTCTTGTTTGGAAACTTTTAGATATTTTCTTGAATAACCATGTCTCAACATTCCAATACCTCTAAACGAGATTCTAACAAAGAAAAAAAGTGTCTGAAACACCAATGATGAGCTTGGAACATATGAAACCCTAATTGACCTAGTGGGAGGATTCTTTGACCTGGCCTTTGACTGAAAATTGGCTTGGAGTCTTCAAGTCAAAAAACAGAGTATTTGTCAAAGTGTTGTATTGAAGATCCAAAATCCAATGTTCTCTATTTATCTAAAGAGCCTACAGAGATAGTTTTGAGACCATCAATTCTTGAGGACCTTAGGGAACATGGGAATGAATAGGCTTATAGGAAACCCTAGAGGGAAAGTAGGGCTCATGGGCAGGGGAAAATAGGCCAATGAAGTTATAGGTAGGGAAGGAAGCTAAAAATGATAGGTAAAATCCCATAAGGAGTTTGTAGGAGTGACAGGGTGACCATGGAATGGCAAGTTGATGAAATAGTGAAAAAAATTCCTTAAGGATATTGAAGGCGGTGAGATTTATGAAACTCACAATTTTCAAGGAAGGTTGTTTTTAGAAATCTAGAACCAATATTTAGTCATATACAGATAATGAAAAATATTGATGACTAACAGTGGCTACACTTGGGGAGGGAAGCTCCTTTTCAGGAGGTGTCCAGAACCTCAGAGTTCAGGTCTTTGAGTTTTGAAGATTAGTACCTTACTTGTACTTGGTAGACCTCCTTTGCTTCTCTTGTTGATTCACTCCTGTTCTTTTGAAGTTATGATCTCAAAATCTGAAAAGACATGATTGCTTCAATATCAGTTCTACCTACCCATCATACTTTTCCTAACATTTTCTTTTTTACTTGGGTGCATTTGGATTAGCAAACCGTTGACATCATTTTTTCTTTTGAAAGCATAAAAATGATCTACTTCTACCCTTATCACTTCCAAGGGTTCATATTAGGCTGATGAACTCTTTATTCTCTACCTACTCTACTTATCTTTCAAGGTTAAGTTGTTTGACAAATTTTGATTCTCTAACCTACTAACATCAAATTAAAAACATGATCAAACCAAGGTTAAGCAATCTGATTTGTCATGCGTTGTGGCATTTTGGACAAGCTACACATAGACTTTATTTTTGTACAAGTGAAACAAGAAATTTGAGGGTTGTGATTCAAAATTGGTTATGCATCCCTCTCTTTCTCTTTTGGTTTAGATTTTGAGCATTGAAACCACATATCTTTTCCTAATCTAATCTACTGACAAGCCAAGTTTACATGGTTTGGAAAATCCTCTTTCACTAACCTATCAGTAGCAATTTAAAACATGTTCAATCATGATTAGGCTAAATGACTGAACAAGACTCTCTTTTCTTCAAAAGCAGTGGCATTTAGGCTTGCACACTTTCATCAATACTCTTTTTTGGTATGGGTTTGTACCTCTTCTTTTTCCTGCCCTCATTTTCTTGTTTTCTTTGTTTTGTGTTTTTATTTTTCTGACCTTTCATCAAGCATTGTTATGTACAATGAATGAAAGCTTCAAACTAGGAATTTCAACAAAAATAGTGCTTGAGCATCCTGCCATTGACAGGACCTCCAAACAACTCTACTTCATCCAGTTCTTGTAGGAAGAAGTCATTGTTACCTCTAACTGAATGGATGATGTATGGACCCTTCCACAGATTTTCAAATTTTCCATGCTTGCCTTTGTCCTCTCTTCTTGAATCCCACTTCAGCACATTGTCTCTTTCAAAGACATTTCTTAAGTGAACTAGGTGTTCTTCATCAGTTTTAGAATAGACATTGATGTCATCAAGGTATATCACAATGAAGTAACTTATGTATTCGGAAAAAGCTATGTCCATGGCTCTTTGAAAAGTAGCCCACGCATTCATTAACCCCAAAGGAATTTTGACATACATGAAGGTGCCCCAAGGTTGTGAAAGTGGTTTTGTGCTGATCACTTGGAATTACTAGCACCTTATTGTAACCCAAGAAACCATCAAGAAATGATATTCTTTTATAGCCTACCACCCTTTGCAGTATATGACACATCTTAGGTAAAGGGTAGTTGTCTTTCAGGGAGGCTTTTTTTAAGTTTCTAAAGTCTATGCATAGCCCAATCTCCCATGTTTTATTTCTTACTGACACAAGGTTAGAAACCCATTCTGAGTACCTGAGTGGGAAAATGATTCCAGCATCATACATCTTCTTTATTTCCTTCTCAACTAGAGGCACTAGGATGAGGTTTATTCTTCTCAATTTTTGCTTGAATGGTTTCTGGTTTTCCTTGAGAGGAACCTTATGTTGAATAATTTTTGTGTCATAGGACTTCAAGTCCTCATAACCCCATGCAAACGCATCTTTAAATTCTTTGAGCAGCTCAATGTATTTCTATTTTATGTGAGGTGGCAGAGTTTTGGACATATTTATCATTTTTGGTTCTTCTACACTGCCTATGTTGCATTCTTCTGCATCAGTCTTGGTGGATTCCATTTTTGGCTTCCTAGCAACATCATTAAAATCAAACAGCTCTTCTAAGGAGGCAAGACCTTTTGGAAATAGATTATCTTTTCATTGTAATACCTCAAGGTCTTTTTTATCCAGATCCCTAGAAAATTATGCCTCATGAAAGTGTTCTAGCAGATTTATATCAGCAGTAGGAAATGGCTCTGTTTTGGGTGTTTGTTCTTCATTAGGGCAGTCTTGTTCATGATCTAAATCTAGTTTTGGAATTTTAAATTCATTCTTAGATTGAAGAAAGTCTTCAATATGTTTTTCACCTTCAAACACTTGCCAATAATCTATGTTGTCAAGTACGATAGTTCTGATTTTGACTTTTACCGTGTATTGTTCATTGGCATGAGGTCCTTGGCAAGTGCTGGCAGCAAAGGCTAGTTCATTGGCAAGGTTGTTTTGAGCTCTTGGGATGGAGGTAAGTTCTTATTTCTCAAATGTCTTCAGGAGGTCTAAGGCAACATCCCTATATTCTCTTAGCCTAGGATTCTTGGCTGAATATTCTCCTTTTATTTGTCTAATGATTAGCTCGGAATCTCATAGAACATAAATCTTCTTGGCTCCTATGTTTTCAACAAGTGTAATCCTAGGAGAAGAGCCTCATACTCTGCAATATTTTTTGTGCATTGAAAATGTATTTTGTAGGAGTGGCCTTCATTGGTGTTGTGTATCCAAACACCTACTCCTGAACTAGCTTTGCCACAAGAGCCATCAAAGCTCATGTTCCAAAGTGTCTCAAGTTTAGATTTTCCATTATGTTGTTGTTCATGGCTACAAGGGTTTTGACTGTCATGTTCTTGATTTGGTGTTTGGTTTTACTGTTCTAATAGGCCTAGTTATTCCTCTTTTTCATTTACTTGTTCATTAATGTCATCTTCATTATACAAGATAAATGAGTCAAGGTCTAAATGGATATAATAGAGAGGGGTGTTGTTTGGCGTATCTTGGCTGCTTACCATGTATTTCATGTGATATTCTCTGTACAGACTTCTTGTCTGGTTAAAGACTAGAATGGTAGTGTATGTCATGTCCATTTGGAGGTTTCCTTGGAGTTTGGCTCCCCATGATCTAGATAAAAGCATGCCATACTTTGAGGGAATGTCAGCCACTACAATGTCCATAACTAGACTCTTAGCTGGTATTTGTGCTAGATTGACACACAGATCCTTGATTAGGCCCAAACATTTGACTCTACATGAATCGAATGAATACAAGTCTTTGTAAGGTTTTGTTATGTCGAGGCCTAATATCTCCATCACTACCTTTGGTATGAGATTGTGTGAGGCACCGGAGTCTAGCATAGCATTGTGAAAGATTTTGTCATGAATGTTTAAGCTGACATAGAATGGAGGGACAGCTCATTCTTGATAATTTTCCTCTACCTCAGGTCCAAACAACATCTCAATCTTGTCATCAGTCAAATTTAAAGTGTCGATGTCATTTCCTGTGTTTAAAGCTTTCAAAACTTGAACTCTATATATCTTGAGTTACCAGTTTAGTGATGGGTATGCCTATTTTGATCTTGGAAAGTTCTCCTTCAAAACTGAATGGTGTTTATGTTTTTGGCATATTTACATAATTTTTATCACACAGTCTTTTCAGCAACTTTAGTTTGCTGAGTCTTATTTGGAATGTCAGTTAGAGTAGTTTTTCCAAGGCCACTAGTTGATGTACTAGAGCAGTTTTGGTCACCATTGTGTTGGCTGGTTTTGTCTTTGTTTTGATTAGGAATCTTATCCATTATGCTGGTGATTTTTGTTTTATTTTTAAGGATGTTTTCAAGGGTTTTCCTAATAGCAGTTTCTACTTTGTTTTTCTTGGAGGTATCTTGGGTTTTCTTACTTCTAAGGTCATACTGCCTATGAACCTCCATGATAGCATTTTCAAATCCTAGCTTGTACTCTTCAGAATCCTCATATGTTCTATCAGTTTGGCTTGAGGAAAATAAACCTTGTTCTTCTTCTATGAGAAAAACATCACCCTCATTATAAGAGCCTATCATGTTTACATGGTTTTCTTCCTGCTATTCAGTCTCTCTTTCCTCTTCATCTACATAGTTTTCTTGGAAGGGAGGTCTAATTTGTTGGTCATTGTCTCTTTGTCTGTTTTGAGGAGGGTCTCTTCTGAATTTTTGGTATCTATTTCTGTTTTGAGGATTTGCTTGGTTTTCCCTAGGGGGTGCTCTTTCATTCAAGCTAATTTTCTCCATCATCCTTTCCATTACCCTAACTATATTGTCAATTTTATCATCAAAGGTGGAGGCTATGGTTTCCTCTTTGTATGTAACCTTCTTCTCTGCCCTTAATCTAGCCCTTCTAGCATTTAGGTTGGCTTCTACACTTATAGCTCCTCTTTTCATGTCCTCTAAGGTGAGGGGATCTCTTTCTCTTAATTGATAACACGTTTCTGGATCAAATCATTCAAGAAATTTCACTAAGGCTAGGCCTTGTGGGGGTTTCATGTGAGGTAGGAGTGTATTATAAACACTATTGAACCTAGTGTGGTAGTCTTGGACACTTTCCCCAACATTCCTCTTAAGGTTATCATACTCTGATAGAATTTGAAGAGGATTTTTCTTATTCTCCCACTTGTTTATGAATGTTTGGTAAAGGGAAGGGACGTCATGAATGTTGTTAGGAGTTAAGTTTTTGAACCAGTTATTTGCTTATTCTCCTAAGCTTTGGGAAAACATTCTCATTTTTATGGTTTCCTCTTCTACTTCTTAGTAGTCAAATGCATCATTCATCTTGTCTACATGCTATTGGGCAGTGTTAGATTCATCTTCAGTAAAGTGAGGGATTTTAGATTGGTAATCTTGTGGCATAGGCAGTAAAGGCTGGGGTAGTACCAATGGGGGAAACCATGCTACCATGATTGGAGGTAAAGGAACCTAAGGAGGGTTAGTAAGAGGGGGGTTTGTGAGAGGAGGTGGAGGATGAATTGGAGTGGTTTTCATAGTGGGAGTATGAATGGAAATGGTAGAGGTACTTGGACCAGCAAGTTGAGATTGAGCAGATTTGGAATGAAAAGAGCCAAAGTTTTGGAGAAGCTGAAAATCAGGAGGAGTGGAAGGAGAGGCTTCTCTACTAGGACTCTGTAGCAAATATATAGGCTCAAGGTCTGTCTAGTATATCCCACTTTGAGACTTAGTTTTGAATATATTTTTTCTATGGTGTAAGTAAAATGGGGATCTTGCAAGGCTGTGAGGTTTTCAGGGACAGAAATTTCTTTGTGAATGGTCCTAAAAGTAGCTGAATCTTCAGTCCTAGCAGTTTTCCACAAAATTCTTTCAGGATCATCAACTATGGTAGGAGGGTTTGGGTCAGGGTGAGATCTGGTGCTAATTCTTTGTGAAGCCATATTTCAGACCCAAAACGCAAAGAGGTTGAAGGTTTATGGGAGTTTTTTTTTTTTGAAAAAGAAGCCTATCTGCAATGGTACTTAGTTCACACAGAGAGTGACTTGGTTTTAGACTGTTATGACTAATTAGTGCATTCCCAGGGGAGTCTGTGATAAATAGTGGGGTCAAAAAGACTACTGAAGACCAGTGGAGTCACCAGGTGGATGATGTTTACTATTTTAAGGATGTACTTGTTGTCCACCATCAACAACTGAATACCAATCTAAGGATGTTTTTAGGTTTTCTAAGTTTCTTTATGTAACACTAAGCTTTTCAATAAGTGTTTTCTAGTATGGTCACCATGGTGCTAGTATGACGAATCAACCAGATATGACTCTTGGCTTAACACTTGATTTTTCTAGGTCTGGCATGGGATTTGTGAGTTCTTAAGGAATATCTAAGCTTGTTACTTACTCGAATACCCCAGTATGATCACCATTACGTTAGGTGGCGAGTCAGAGGACACTATTGACAGTGGTTTTTTGAGGTCTTAAGGAATATTCAAGTTGTTACTCACTCAGATCTATTTAAGTTTTTACTCACTCAGATCCCCAGCGGAATCGCCATTATGTTAGGTCCCCTTAATTTGTCAAATTGGCAAGACCAAATGTATAGGGGTAACATCAAACCAGTCTTTGGAGTCCTAGGACCTAGCCTTCCTGGTCTCAGAGAGGGCTCTCTCTATATTTGTATGAAAGATGTAAACTTGATTGATTTTAGGGTTTTGATTTTAGGCTAGTTATGATGATTAGGGTTTGTTTGTTTGTTTTGTTTGGTTGGGTTGCTTATCAAGCAGAGAAGATAGGGTAGGAGAAGTTTAGACCATTGGGCTATGGAGTCTGCAAAGGTCTTGAAAGGTATAACAATAGGTCAAGGGTGTTTCGGAGGGCAAGTATAACAAAGCCAAATGGATCTTTAGAGCTTATCTGAGTGAAGTTAACAATAAATTGTGAGATTAGTAGGTTTAAAGGGTAGTTAAGAATCCTTTAACATGTACTATAACAAGAAACTTCTTAATAGATATTATGCATAAAGAAATAACCAAAGACAGGGCATACCATAAGCTTCTTTGACTAAACCCTAGCAAGTAAACATTAAGACAATGGTCCAGCAAACCATAGAGAGCAACAAACTTGTAAATTCTGTAGTGATTTCACCTTCAGGAAAAGAAAACATAAAAGATAACATATATTAATGATCAAAGAGAAGGGAAATCCTAAAATTCCTTAATCATAATACAAAGAACTTCAAAGCAACCATTCAAGCTCTAAAAAAGGGAAGGGCAAACCATAAACCTCTTCAGTCAAACCCTATTTAGCAATACTTCAAAGAAAATACCTCAAAAACATTGTTTAAGTCATACCAAAGGCAGGGCTAACCATAAAATTATTTGACATGGGCTCCATTAAATCATTCTTGAGATAAACAAGCTGAGTGGGATTAGAGAGCAACTAAGAATTCTCTAAACTAACCTAGCAGAGGAAAACATACAAGCAATAGAAAGTAGACAGAGCTAAGGTGCCTCTAAACAACATTTCTTAACCTAAACTTTATGTCCTACTCCATGAGAAAGATGAAACAAAATGAAAACATAAGAAAACAAGAACTAATTTAGAAATACATCACCATTAGCCATGCTCATGAATCCTGCAAGTGTGCTTGCTCCATTGTCATCCAAATCAAAACACTCATAACACTCCAAAGCCAATTTCTCCTCAACTCCAAGTCTATGTATTGAGTTTAACAATCAACCAACAACTACAATGAGGCCTTCATGCAGTATTTAACTTGAAAGGAGGACCAAAACCCTATATAGGTCTCCAAAATATCATTAATTACATCATAAATGCCATTTTTGTCCAAAGAGACCATGCAAGGCCCAAGGCACAAAATATCCCAACTCAATAAATGCAAAATAACTCATAACATAAATTCTGAGCTAAATCTAGAGTGATTTGCCTCAAAACCCCTCAAAATATATTTTTCATTAACTCCAATTTTTTTTTTTTTTTTTTCTAGCAAGGGCGCAGTGCCAAGGCCAAGGGTGTAGTGCCAAAACAGGAAAAATAGGTCTTTTGCAGCTGAGTTTTGGGGACCTTCCTAGTGCCCAAATGAGCTCCATGATAGCTCATTGGAAATTTTTCCCTGTCTAGTTTCTAGATATACCTTTAGTTTTCAATTTGGTACTCATTTTCCTGCTCAAAAACGAAATATCCCAAGACTTCTCAAGGCGCAGCACCAGCTCTGAAAATAGGGCAGAAAGTTGATTTTTTGCATGTTTTTGGCACTTTTGGAGTACTAGTTCTGCTCCAAATGAGCTGAAATTTTGTGAGGGTGATTTCCTTGGCCTAAGGATTCTGAAAATGTAAAGTATTCCTCCAATGGATGCCCCAAAAAATAATGCAGCGCTAGTGGCACTGCGCGTTGGCCCTCCAAATCAGTCAAAATTTTCAAAAACGCAAAAAGTTTTCAAAATTGGGATTTGACTTGTTGATCATGTCTTGGATACTTGTAGGGATGCATCAGCAAGGATGTCAATATTTTCTTTGCCTTTTGCCTCCTTTAGGGCTCGAATCTTTGCAAGGGCTCTTTTGAGCTTGGCCCTTGCAATCTTGTTTCTTAAGGCATAATGCCTTTCCATCTTCTTTTGGAGGTCAAGGTCTCTCTTGGTCCTCTCCAACTAACCCTCTATGTGTATATTTTCCATATCTATCCAAGGTTCCCGATCATACTCTATTTCCATGGCAAGCAGCTCACTTGGAGTGAGCTCCTCTGCCAATGCTGTCTCTTTCTCCCTCTCCTTGGCTAAAGCTCTCTTCAAGCCAATTGTTCTTGGCCTCCTCCTAGGAATTTGTTCTTCCTCTTCCTCCATGTCATCATAAGTGCCGAATATTTCATCTAGCTTTACCTTTGTCTTTGCAGCCTCTTTCTGAGCTCTAATAGCTCTGATCTCATAAATAGCCTTCTCTACCTCCATCTGCTTGTTTTCAACCTTAAAATAGTGAATCACATTCCTAGCCCTACCTAGGTTGGCTTGAAAATCTTTAATTTGGGCATCTTTTCTTTTGAGCAGCATGCTTGTGATCCTCTCCTCATTTTCATCATCACTGTCAACATGGATAAGTTGAAATTCTTGTTCAGTCTCATGTTGGTCTTCTTCTTCTTCATTAATGACATTTTCCTTACCTTTGTCAAGCTACTTGGTTGATGTAGAAGGCATGGCCCCTTGCCTCTTAAGGGCATCAAACACATGCCTATTTACCCTCTGGTAGGTCAAAGGAAAAGGTTCAATTTTCATCATTTTTGTGCCACTTGTTTCAATACCATCATTGCTGCCATCATCACTGTCATTATCATTGGTATCATCACTGCTTTCATGGCTTTTTGACCCACTACCATCACCCTCACTGTTTTCTGCCTCACTGCCTTCACTGCTCCTTTCTTCACTAATTTATTTTTCATTGTTTTATTCCTCATTGCTTTCTTCCTTATTGTCTTCTTCTTCATCACTCTTTTATGCTTCATTTCTCTTTGATGCACTAGTGCCATGAGATGATGGTGAGGGATTGTGAGAGGGTGATGAAGGAGGATTATTCTGAGGTGAAGGAATGTGAGTAGATGGTGAGGCGGAAGAGTCATCATGTGGTGAGGGAGTGTGAGTGGATGGAGGAATGGGAGGATGAGAAGATGAAGGGACATCTTGTTGTTGTTTCGCTTGTCGGTTGGTGAACACCTCATTGGCAATGAAGGTCTCCCATGGAATTCCATTCTGCTGCAATTGATGCATAACAACCATTTTGATAATAGAGTGGTGAAATAGGCTTCGCATCTATTGAGGATAATCTCTCTTTTTTACAATATAGGACATTTTTTCAATGCTTCTGTAGAGGTAATAGGGTATGTGCAGCATCCTCACCCTAGTAAAGTGCATAAGCAGCCTAATGTGATAGGATTAAATCCAGGAGAACCTTCCCTCACATGTAAAATACTTCATAATGATCCTCATCATAGGTGCATATCTATCCAGCAAATGAGAGAAATGAAAGATGGATTTATTATGGTCTTTGTACCTAGGTTTTAAATATGGCTCATAGTAGCTCATGTCAAGATTGGCATGCTTGAACCATTTCTCCCCTACACTAGGTATGCATGTGGCATTGGAAATAGCATCTGTAGATAGCTTAAAATTGACCCCTTCAAGGTTAACTTGTTTGTCATGCAAGTTAATGATGAATAGCCTAGTTAGCTCAGGGTGGTTTTGCACCTACTGTACCTTCTCACAAAAATAAAAGCATCCTACATTCCTGAAACATTGAATAGTAAGGGGAGATGCCATTAGGTCCCTTGTGTTAGGGGGTTCAAACTTATTTATATTTCCACCTTTGTGCTCATGCCTCCTTGGCATTTTAGGCTCTCCACCACTGTCACTATCTCCCTCTCTTAACATTTTGAAAACTCTGCCTTGAGAAAACCCTATGACTGTAAATGGAAATGGAATGAAGAGATGGTGATGAAAAAAGGTAGCTTTTACAAGTGAGTGACATGAGTGAATGAGGATAAAAGTGTATCAGATGGTGAGAGGCCAACAACTCAATGATAACCCTCTGTTGACATGTTCAAACTCTATTTTTTGAAATACTAGGGCTAAATGTGAAATTGAGATGAAAGTGAGATGATGGAGTGGTATCCTTTTTAATGTGGGGATTGAGTGTTATGTCAAGCTTGGATGGATGACAAACCTTAAACCAATGCAACCACCCTTGTTCTCACTGATACTCTTTATAAGCAGATAAAATTAGGTTCAATAGTGATGTCAAGTTTAAGTCTTAGGGAAGCCTCTTAGGGTTTTAGTTTCTTTCCATTAAATGATGAAAAAAATGCTTGAAAAGGGGAGGATGACCTATACTTACCCCTACCAGCTTGAAGAACCCTTGGAGAAAGCCTTGAAAGCGGTTTGAGTCAATTTGAGTGTTTGCAGGGTGTAGGAAGCCCTCCTAGCCAAGGGCGCAGTGCTTAGTCTAAGGGCGCGGCGCTCAAACCCAAGCGCACAGTGCCAGAATTTTCTTCACCGGGTGGCTGTCGGGCAAGAGTGCAGAGCTCTGCCAGACGCGCAATGCCTTTTTATTTTGTATGGGAAATTTTTTCCAAGGGCGCAGCGCTGGTCTAATTTGCCCAATTTCACTTGAAAAACTCACAAATTTCCCTCTCCTAAATGCTCTTGCTCCTTTGAAGTGTAGAATGGGCCTTTATAGACTTATGAATTTTAATTAAATATTTGAAACCCATTTCCTAATGTTTACAAGTCATTTTTCCTTTTTCATTGATATTTCTTTATACTTTTGCATGTAGGTTACTGAAACCATTGAATTAGCTCTTCTTTTGGTCTTTGGGACTTGAAAAGTCTATTTTTTATCATTTTGTGATGATTTCATAGCGACATCTTCAAAATCATGTGTGATTTACACTATGAAACTTAGCCTTTTAACCTTGGCTGGAAACTGGCTAGAGTCATGAAATTTATCTTTCCTTTTGATCCTGGAGACTTTGATATGTTTATTTTGACACAGCAACAGCCTTAAAAAAACCTCCTTTACTTCCACCTTGGAGCTTAACCTCATATTTTGTTCATTTTGACATGGAAAGCTCATAAAACACCTTTGGGAGGATTCCTCATAGTAGCACTTTCAAAACCATCTTTTGTCTGTACCATGGAGTTCAGTTCATCATTTCATCATTTAGGCAAGATAAACTCATTTTGACAATTTTGGGATCTAATCACACAATGACATCTTCAGAATCTTTTCTTTGCTTTCACCATGAGGTTTAAAATCATCATTTCACCCTCTCTGGTCATTTTTCCAAAACCCTAGATGTTTGGAGTGTTTTAAGACAATCATCAGTGTTGTATTCTAAGTTCTCTATAGCCCTTTCAAGTTCATTCATTTCTGTCCAGTTCACCTCACCCTTTTCTAAATCTCAACAAAAATCTATTTGACAGACTTTCTTCATGTTTATTTTGGTGTACCTTCTCCAGGTCCTTCTACACTTGATCACTGTTTGGCACACAGCTGGACCATCAAGCTCAAAAAACCCTAATTCTCTACCAAGAACAAGTGTTGCCTTTCTTCCTTGTTGCAATTTGTCTTCAGTCATAAGCAGACCACCTACCTTGCCAGTACTTTCTACTGATAAACTTTTTAACACTCCTGTATAAGTGTCAAAGTTTACATTTACCTCTTACGGAACTTGAATTTGATAATGTAGTCTTGTTTGGAAACTTTTAGATCTTTTCTTGAATAACCATGTCTCAACATTCCAATACCTTTGAACCAGATTCTAACAAATAAAAACAGTGTCTGAAACACCAATGATGACCTTGGAACACATGAAACCCTAATTGACCTAGTGGTAGGATTCTTTGACCTGGTCTTTAACTGAAAATTGGCTTGGAGTCTTCAAGTCAAAAAACAGAGTATTTGTCTGTGTTGTATTGAAGATCCAAAATCGAATGTTCTCAATTTATCTAAAGAGCCTACATAGATAGTTTTGAGACCATCAATGCTTGAGGACCTTAGGGAACATGGGAATGAATAGGCTTATAGGAAACCCTAGAGGGAAAGTGGGGCTCATGGGCAGGGGAAAAATAGGCAAACGAAGTTATAGGCAGGGAAGGAAGCTAAAAATGATAGGTAAAATCCCATAAGGAGTTTGTAGGAGTGACAGGGTGACCATGGAATGGCAAGCTGATGAAGTAGTGAAAAAATTTCTATAAGGATAATGAAGGTAGTGAGATTTTTGAAACTCACAATTTTCAAGGAAGGTTGTTTTCAGAAATCTAGAATCAATATTTAGTCATCTACAGGTAATGAAAAATATTGATGACTAACAATATGCATATTACACGGACCTTGCACTTAGTACGTGAACCTTGAACCTTTGCGGATTTGGATTTAATATGATTTAATCCAAGAACCTTTGTAATGTTTTAAAGGTTGAATTTTGGGTTTTAAAATGTAATTCCACCATACTCCAACCATAACTTTACCATATAAAAAACCATATGCCTCCATTTTTTTTGGGTTTTTAAATTTAAAATGTGGAATTTAAATAATTATATATAAGTTTTTTAAATTAATATTAAATATTAATATACATATAATAATTTAATATAATATATGATAATTAAATCGTATTGTTATCCTCCTATATTCTACAGATTCACTAGGTGACTATGGATTTTCTACCGTCTGCTAAAGATTCATTCCTTGCCTATCAACTATCTTTAGAAATCTCACTGCCTTCATTATCTTCATGAAACCTCTTTCACTATCTCTCAGTTTGCCTTCTCAAAATAATTCTCCTGCTCTAAAAACACACATTGGGCTTTAATCTTCTCATTCTCACCTTTTCCCCAAGCCAAACACCCACTTTCACCTCTAAAAACCCCATTAACCCCCTCGCATTCACCATTTTTCCCTATTTGCATTAAAACAATGTAAAAAGTCCCTTTTTTACATTGTTTTAAATATAAAAACTATACCATTCGGGACCCTTCACCAAACCCTGCTCCACGAATAAAAATTTGCGACCTATCACCTGGACCCCATTCCCTTTGACTTGCCCATCGCTCCCAAAACTCTCAACCACCATTGATCTCCTCCCCCGAGATCTGACAGCCCCATTTCATATCGCGCATTTAAAAGCACGGGGGTTAAACAACCCCTAACCTTGCGAAATGGGTGGTATTTTCCCATGTCCTATCTGCCACGCGTTGCTCGCTGAGTGGAATCGCATCCATCCACCCCATACCGCTTACCACCCATGCCTCCATGCAAAAACAACTTTTCCTTTTGCGCGCCAAAACCCAATACCGCTACGTCCATTAAAACCTTCCAAATTTCTCCCCCTTTTTGATGAAGCCCTTCTCTACCATGAACCTCTGCAAAGTGCTCCAAAAGTCCGAAAATGCCAAATAAACGTAGGAAAGCCACCCGCGCAGGTTTTAAACTAATTGGTTGTTTTTATTATGCAGGTATCATGGCAGAAACCAAAGAATTTCATTCCAAGGGTCCAAAAACATTTAAATAAACTTCCTGGGTGACGATATTGTTGGGTATGTGTTATATTCTTTCCATGACTAAGCACGCGCGGGGGGGTAAGAGGGGGGGCGATAGCCCCCCCTTTGCGCTGGGCGCAACGGGGGGGTCACAGGGGGGGCGGTAGCCCCCCCTGTCGGGGTCCAGGGCAGCGCCCCGGCGAAAATTTTGGTTCCTTAATTTCCGCTGGGTAGTCTACGTCCATGGTTTTGTGCATGGTTTTGCACATGGTTTTGGGGTTCGATGGTTTTCGGCCCCTGGTATTTTTGTAGATCCGGTCAAGGGAACTACGGTTATGTTCTAATCAAGGGTTAATGGATTGGGGTTTATGTATGCTCCGGCATGTATATATATGTGTTGTAACACTAAAAGGAATATAATGAAAAATCAAGCTGGTCGTCCCGATTTGGGATCCAGGGGAAAATCTCTGTGTTTATCTGTTTTATGTTTTTTGCTCTTTCTATTGTTTATTTTCTGTTATAAGATTCGTGTGTAGATAATTTCTGTTCAGGGTTAAAACCTACAGATCTAGTTAGTTTGTCTACCAAAAGGACCGAGAGCACCAAATCTCCACGTACACACCAATAAATCATGATCATTGGTGGAAATTGACACGCACAAAACCAAAAGATTTCTCCACTACGCAGCAAATTGCAAACAAAGGCACAGTAAAAGGAAAAATGGATTCAACAGACTGTAACAGTGAAGGTTAATCAAATAATTAAATATATTAATCAAATATTAGAAGTTAAAGGCAGAGATAAAGTAGATAGTGAAGGAAAAATCCAAGTTAAAGGGCCTAAAGAGATCTTGAAGGATGATAAATTAGGCAAGATCAAGCTGAAGCTAATTTGAATGACTCAACAGAAAAAATTTACTTCCTCAAAAGCACATTCTGGCACCTACAACATGTTTTATTCCAATAAAAACATCGACAATTATTGAAACAGTCAAATATATTTCTCAGCTACTCAGCAGTTATTGTAAAATTTATTGAAAAGCCTTAAAAGTCAAATATTTGCAAAAGTTAGCTCAATAGTTAAGTTAGGAGTTATTATTACAGTGAGTCAGTCTCAGATATTTTTTCCTTGGTCCCTGCATGGTCTGGATAAATATAACGTGCTCTGTAATAAATAACATCTGAAACCCTAGCTTAGGATCACCTCCTCATTTTGTTGATAAATACTGCATGTAATATTCATTTTTTTTGGTTGGTTGGTTGGTTAGTTGTCATTCTTGCAGTTATTTGAGGTAGTTGATGACTACTAGGCTGTATTTGAGAAAGCTATGAGTTGCAAAGATCCATTGTACTAGAGTAATGTAATTGTTTTGAACATCAATAATACAAGCACGTTCACAGGATTCTTGAGCTATGTTAATGGTGAAGTTTTCCTTCTTTGTCAATGTTTTCATTTTGTTTTTCATTCTGTCCATTATTTCTCTGATAAAAGAATAGAAATTTTAGATTAGGATATGTTGTCTTGGCACCCTATTTCTATCTACATTCTTTATCTCAATGTTTTCTTCTGCAAGGTCTGATTGGAGAATTCTTAGTTACTCTCTGGTTCCACCTAGCTTGTTGTCTTGGAAATGATTTAATAGAGTCAAGAAAAGGAAGTCTATGGTACACCCTGTCCTTTGGTGTAGCTTGAAATGTTGTTTTTAAGGCCTTTATTTGAAGTTTACTTAGTAGATTCCAGCCAAAGAATTCTATGGTATGCCCTGTCCTTTGGTTTGTCTTGATATGTTACTTTGAAGGTCTTTAGAGTGTTTGGTTAAAGAAGACAGGTCTATCTTGCTCTTTAGCTGCACTCATTGTTATCTTGAATTTTTTCTTTGTCTAAAAGTAATTCTACGATTTTTGGATTGTTGTCTTAAAGGTTTTCTTATTAAAGTCTAGCCAGAGAAGTCTATGATATGCCCTGTCCTTTGGTTTGCCTCAAACAGTTACCTCAAAGGCTTTCCTTGTTAAAGTAGATTTAAAGGATTCTTAATTGCCCTTTATTTTTACTGCTTTCCCAACTTATTGTCATTTCATATGCCTTCTAATCTAAGGGATCCACTTGATATAGTTAGCTTGCCCTATGAAAACCTTTGTAGAGTTGATGAACAATTAAATCCTTTTATGACTCCATAGCCCAATGGATTAATGTCTCTCATGGTCTATATATTCAGCTGAAACACTCCCTCAACTAATCACACCATTGATCTATCAACCTATCAATCAATCAATCAAAACCAACAAATCCTTAGAACTTCATAACTAGCCTAAAATCATAAAAAGAAAAAGCATAAAGACATATCATTTACAAACACATATATAGAGAGAGCCCTCTCTGAGTCTAGGGAGGCTAGGTCCATCGAATTGAAAGTGGTCTGATGTGGTTCCTTGCAGAGTTTGTTCTTGCCAATCTCGCAAATCATGGGGAGCCAACATTGTGGCGACCGTACTAGGAAACTGAGTAGTTAACAGCTTAATATCATCTCAAGAACTTAGAAAACCCCTTTTTAACTTAGATGAATCAAGTGTTAGCAAATAATGGTATATGGTTGCTGATGGTGAACAAAAATAAGCCTCAAAACAATTAAAAATCCTTCACCTGGTGACTCCACTGGTTTTTAGTAGGCCTGCTGACTCCACTAGTTTTCCATAGACTCCATTGGGAAACTTATTTTACCATTAAAACATCAAAAGAACCCAGTCAATAATAATTTTTGGATTAAGTATTTCTTTCACAGATTGGTTTTTTTCCAAGAGTGTTATAAAATTTTAACATCTCTGACTTTGGGTCCAAGTTATAGCTTCTAGAAGAATCTGTACCAATCCCATCCTGACCCAAATCCTTCTGCAATAGTGGACAATCCTAAAAGCATCCTTAGGAAGTCTCCTAGATCTAAAATCCACCTATTGGAAGACCTATCCACTTGAAAAATATCTAGTTGGTAATGGTGGACAGCAGCTTGCCTCAAGAAGTTGAAATCTTCCTTCTGGCGACTCCACGGCTCTCAGTAAGCCTAAAGACTCCACTAGTAGAAGAATCCAGACTAGTTATGAAGATGCAATGATCCTTTTCTCTAACTGATTAAAAAAAATGACAAGATTTATGGCAGACCCTTTATCTAGTGAAGTTTTAAATCAGTTATCAGAATTTCAGCTTGATGAAGATCTCCTAGAGGTTGTTTTTCTCATTTTGGAGTCAAGCAGATTGAAGCCAGAAGCTAAGAAATTTTTTCTGGAGATAGTGGTCGAAATATATGAAACTGATATTGAACTTTTAAATTCTCAAATTCAGTCATACACATTCCAGGATCTAAAGAGTTCTTGGAGAGTCTTCCTTCCCCTAAACAAGAGGAAATTGTACTACCTCTTGACTTACATGACAAGGATGATGGCACTTTCAAGTCCCAGACTGAAGATGTAGTTTCAAGGCTTGATATTGGGGATACAACTGACCAACTAGTCATTGAAGGCCTAAAAGCAAAAATTTTACATCATGCTTTTATTGATCCTATATCAGATTACATGGAGGTTTATAAAGATCAAATACATCAAAAGTTTCCACAACATATGATAACTTTGGTTATAAGGACACATAATCAAGTTATGTTGTTGTTTTTCTTGACAAGCTTTCAATTTGTCCACCTATTTTTGCTATTGTTTAACTGCCTGCACTGGCATTATTGCATCATTTAGAACAACAGAAATTTCAATAGAGTAGAGTAGATAGGAGTGAAAATAAAGCTCAAAACTTTGAGCACCTTCTCAATTTTTAGTTTAAGATTCCTTACAATTTCAGTTTCAGCATAGTTTTGGTTTTACCATTCAAACTTTCAAAGTGTATCAACAGTTTCTGTCAGAATTTTGCAACACATATTTCAGTGGTAGTTCCAGCTCAGGATACAATGTGCAAACTAGGCTGACTAGGCAAGCATGAAAAGTTTGATAACCTATGGAAAGATCCTTGCATCATTCATTCTACAAGAAAAAGCTGGACTAGGTTAAAGCCCGAAGTGAAGGCCATAATCCTAGTCTTATAAAATTTAAAGAAAGAAAGAAAAGAATAAAAGAGGGCAAATAAAAGAAAAGGTAAAGTCCCATACCAAAAAATAAGAATTCTGAAAGTGTGCAAGTCCAAATTCCACTACTTTTGAGAAAGTAAGTCTTGTTCATCCATACAGCTTAATCATGGCTGAACAAATTTAAACTGATTGCTGATAAGTTAGAAATGAAGATTTGTCAAACTATTTAAACTTGGATTATCAGTAGACAAGGTTAGGAAAAGATATTGGTTCCCAAAGAACAAATCTGAACCAAAGAGAAAAGAGAGGGATGAATGACAACTTCCAAATTGTAGTCCTCAAGTTTTTAGTTTTACTCTTTGAAAAATAAAATCTGCGTGCAGCTTGTCTTAAAATGCCACAAATCATGAAAAATCAAACTGGTTAATCTTGATTTGGTCATGTTTTTAATTTCTTGTTGATAGATTAGAGAATGAAAATATGTCAAACTGTTTAATCTTGAAAGATAAGTAGATTAGGTAGAGAATAAAAGAACTCATTAGTCTAATTTGAACCTTTGGAGGATATAAGTGTAAAAGTAGATAGCTTTTTCTTTCAAAAAGAAAAATTATGTTAAAAGGTTTGCCAATTTAAATGCACCCAAATGAAGAAAAAATGCTAGAAAAATATGATGGGTAGGTAGGGTTGAGTTGAAGCAATCATGTTGTTTCAGATTTTAGAGATCACAGCTTCAAATAACACTAGCAAATCAACAAATTGAAGAAGAGAGTCACACTTAAGTACAATCCAAAGGCAGTCTACTAAATTATAGATATTTAATCTCGGGGTTCTTGAAACCTCCTAAAGGAGCTTCCCTCCCCAGTTGGAGCCATTGTTAGTCTCCTGTATTCACAGTATCACTAGGTGAATATGGATTTTCTACAATCTATTGAAGATAGCATTCCTTGCCTATAGTCTATCTTTAGAAATCTCACTACCTTCATTATCCTCATGAAACCTCTTTCACTATCTCTTAGTTTTCCTTCTCAAAATCACTCTCCTGCTCTAAAAACACACATTAGGCTTTAATCCTCTCATTCTCACCTTTTCCCCAACCCAAACACCCAATTTCATCTCCAAAAACCCCATTAACCCCCTCACATCATCAATTCCCCTTGTTTTATTAAAACAATGTAAAAACCTCCTTTTTACATTGTTTTAAATATAAAATTAAAGCCTTTTGGGACCCATTTTTTATATTAAAACTTTGTTTTTATTAATATACACCCCAACATTTTATGTTTTCTAACCCAACACTTTATGTTTTTAACCCGACCCTTTATAATTATTAAATCCCCGGCTTTAATGTTTTTAACCCCCTCCTTTTGTTAAAAACCTTATATAAACCCTCCCCTTTTCTTTAAAAAGTGTTTCTGCTTATTTAATTAAACCCTGGGCCCCGCATACACCAAACCCCACACTACAACGAAAATCCATGCCACCTGTCCACCTGAGACCCACCAATCAGACTCACCCACTGCTCCGTAAACCCCCAACCGCCATTGATCTCCATCCCTTGAGATCCAACGGTCGATGGCGCATATCGCGTCATTCTCCGTGCGGGGGTTAAACAACCCCCTAACCCTGCGAAATGGGTGGTTTTCGCCCATTTACCCTCCACTACATGTCACTCACTGAATGGAATCACATACTTCTACCCAAATATGCTTACCTCCTTTGCTCCGTGCGATAAACCGCCTTACCGCTTCACGCCAAATCCTGATACCACCATCCAATTCAAACGATACAAGAGCCCTGTGTCTCTGTGATAAGCCCTCCACCACCAGGAACCTCTAAAAAGAGCTCCAAAAGCATGAAAACTTCGAATGAACACAGAAAATCCACCCACATAGGTTTCTAAAACCTAATTGGTTGTTTTATTGTGTAGGTATCATGGCAGAAATGCAAGAATTGCATTCCAAGGGTTCAAAAACATTTGAATAAGAGTTCTGGGTGACGATCCAGAGATCTTATTTCATTATAAAGACCGGAGGCATAAAAATTGAGCGTAATCAGCAATGAATCATGATCATTAGTGGTTATCCTAGCACTCCAATAGTAGAAGATGCTCCACTGCTCAGTAAATACAAATAGATATGCAAGCAAAAGAAAAGAAAAATTCAAGAGACTGTGGCAGTGAAGATTAAAGGATTAAAGGGATTAATCAAATATTAGAAGGCAGAGAGGCAGGGATGAAGTGACAAGACAGTTTAAAAAGATAAATCCAAGTTTAAATGGCCTAAACAGAGTTTAAAGGATAAAACAAAGACGTATCAACACAAAGGAAGATTCGAATGACTCAGCAAAAAGCATTCGCTTCTTCAAAAATACATTTGGAAACCTACAACATGTTTTCCTTCAATAAATACATCAAAATTTATGACAAATAGTCAGTGATATTTCTCATCTACCCAACAGTTATTGTAAAATTTATTGAGAAAGCCTTAAAGTCAAATATTTCCAAAATTTAGCTCAGAAGTTAAGTTAGGAGTTATTATTACAGTGAATTAGTCCCAAAAAATTTTCCTTGGGAATTGCATGGTCTGAAAGGTCAAAAATGCATTAACTCTATAATAAATAACATCTAAAACCATAGCTTAGGATCACATCCTCATTTTTCAGATAAATACTGCATGTATTATTCATTTTTAGTGTTGGCTGGTTGGTTACTTTGCTATTTGGTTGGTTGTTGATTAGAGGATTGACCTCTAGGATGGATTTGAGAAAACTATGAGTTGCAGAGATCATTGTACTAGAGTAATGTAACTTTTTTGAACATCAATAATACAAGCATGTTCACAGGATTCTTGAGCAATATTAATGGTGAATTTTTCCTTCTTTGTCAATGTATTCCTTCTATTTTCCATTCTATCCATTATTTCTTTGATAAAAGGACAAATTTTTTAGATTGGAATATGTTGTCTTGGCACCCTATTTCTGTCAGCATTCTTTATCTCAATGTTTTCTTCTATAAGGTTTGATTGGAGAATTCTTAATTTCTCTCTGGTTCAACCTATCTTGTTGTCTTGGAAATTATTTAATAGAGTCAAGCCAAAGAAGTCTATGGTATGCCATGTCCTTTGTTGTAGGTTGAAATATTGTTTTTAGGGCCTTTCTTTGAATATTACTTAGTAGATTATAGAAAAATAAGTCTATGGTATGCCATGTCCTTTGGTTTATCTTGAGCTTGTGTGGAGTACTAAAAGGTATGATTTGATGATTACTTCAATGGCTTTTAATAGAATTTGTGAACCTTTTGTATCATGAATTTGGAAAGTAATAAGGAACTATAGCTGTTTGTATGTGAGAATCGATGTATAGCCAACCCACTTGATAATGGTTACTTTCTATACGGGAAAGGAGAAACGAGGATGCCGCTCGAGGAAAGGACAAAGTGGAGATGGCATTTGTCTCTCTGGACGAGAATAGAACGCAAACTATAGGGAAGCATTGGTTGAATCGGCTCGGGAAGAAGGATGACACGGCTCGAGGCGCAAACAGCAAAGACGGATGAAGAGTTAACGGTTTGGCGAATCCCTCGGGATCGAAGAACTGAGGATCCTTGCTATTTATCTAGTTGCTTGTTCCTCTTGTAGTCGTCTTTATAAAGAATGTGACGCTGTTAGTTTAGAGGGATAGATGATAGCGAGATAAGATACGTTTTATGTAATCTTCTGTAAAACATCAGATGTGGTTATTAAGCTTTGTTGAGAACTGGTTCGATGTATTTTTGATCAATGCATTAATGAAAGCTTGGTGATTATTCCATCTTCGCGTCTGCGTTGACCTAAAGCGGTGTATCCTTGGAGGCTAGAGACTGACCTAGAAGAACACTGGCACGTACCATTCTGACTTAAACCTTCTGTGTGGTTTGTTTATTATTGTTATTTGATCATTTGATATGCTTACAAGTTCATATGATATGCTCTGTTCAAGTTTGAATGATTGAAGTTTCTACAGATAGAATTGTATGTTGACTCTGTATCAAGTTATTTATCCTTTCAAGAGTTAATCCTTTCTTCTTGTTATATTACAAAATTTTGTTATACTAAAACGTTCGTGTGGTGTGCGTTCCTAATTTATCGATCTTGTTCTATAATTCGTTAATCGATTGTTGCTGTTCATTTAGTGTGAATTGTGTGAATCGCCTTTAGAGTGACAGAATGTTCTTTGATTGCAAAGAGTGTATAGATTGAGTTTGGTTATAACCCGCGGGACCTAGTTATTCAATTGCTGTTCCATTTTAGAGTTGCTGTTCCATTTCAGAATTGTGGTTCAATCCTTTATTCGCTTTGCTGTTTCATTTACTTGCGGTTGTTGGTTTGTTGTGAGAGATGATCTAAGGCTGTAGTGAGCAGTAGCAGTCACTGTCTAGCTCCCAGGCTTGTGATTTGTGCTCTAATTCCTTTTCCATCAGTTTCTGAAGGGATGGGTTATCATTGCCGAACCCTTGACTGATAAGTTATTGAGTTTTCGAGTGTGTAATTTATTTCTTTAAAGTAATTTGATTTCAGTTAAGCATCCGTTTACTCTTGTATTTCTTAAGCAACGTACTACTAGCATTACTTCTGACAAATGAACCTCGGATTGAGTCACTCTTTGTAATGACAAAACGCTCTCGGGTTGATAGTTATGTGAGTAATTAGAGGTGAAAGAGACCCTTTATAGCTCTACATTTTGGCGCCGTTCTTGAAGTGAAGAGTGACGGCTGTCTTTTAGTGGTGTACAAGCCTGCTAGGGAGGAGTTGGATCCTAAAAACGGAAGGTAAGAACCTACGTGCAGAGCATGTAAAAGACCTGCTCATTATCCGCTTTCCTAACGGATTTGTTTTTGTTTGTTTGAATAGAATTTGGTAGTTTATTTTTGAGTGCATGACTAAGCAGAAAAAACCGGAAAAGAATATCAAACCCCCATCCAAACCTGAAAAAGCTAAGGGGTTGGTGACCCTTGGCCGAACGACCTTCATAGACGAAATCTATAAGAAAACAGAGTCTCAGCCATCAGTAGGTGGGAACTCTAGCAACTTTTGCGAAGGAGAAGGAGAAACAGGGGAAACCAAGGAACCAAAATCTCCTCTTGAAACAAATCAGTCATTAGATAGCCCAGATAAGGGGAGTGCTGCGAAAGTCATTGTTGAAGAGATTCAATCTCCTCAAACACCTGGTATTCCAATTATTCCAGATAAAGGAAGCGCTATTAAAAATATCCCTGTCAAAATCGTTCCCACCCAACCTAGGAATACCCTCCTAGATATCCCAGAAGGTTACTGGCATATATTCGATCCCATGGCTCAAAACCAACCAAACGCTCAAAACCAGCCAAACACCCAAACCTCTACATTACAATATCCTATAGTGGATTCTGCAGCAAATGCACCCATGAAAGCTATCCCTCTTCAGCATATCCCTACATTTCACGGACTCACATCGGAAGATCCAGATGCATTCCTATTCGAATTTGATGTGTTATGTCGGGGGTACGATTACACCACCGATCCCCAAAAAATTGAAATTATTCCCCTCTACATTGAAAGGGGCTGCTTTAAGATGGTTTATGGGGCTAGGTGGCGGGGTTATCAACAATTGGGATCAAATGAAAGAATCCTTCTTAAAGAAATACCAGGATTATTGTAGGTCTAGAGAATTAAAAGACGAGATATTTCAAATGTCAGCTAGACCAAATGAAACACTAGAAGAGTATGTGGAACGTTTTCAGTATAATTTACAAAGATCTCCTTATGCATCGCTACCTTTACCTGATAATGTGTTAAAAACTGCATTAATGAGGGGCATGAAGGAACAATGGATTGAAACATTAAACATTATGAGCAAAGGGGATATTTATCAAGAGATTTTTTCTGACATTATTGATTTGTGTGTCAGGAGTTCGAGAGGCAGCACAAGAATAAAACCGACAGAATATGATCGGTTTGCAAGAGATAACAAAGTATCAGCAGAAGGAGTAACACGCGCAAAAATTGGAAATTTATTAGAAAATTTTAAAACTGATATTATGGGGACACTAACTACACAACTTGATATGGTGCAGGCTAAACAGAAGCAGCTGGAGGCAGAACAGAATTTGGCAATCTTCTGCCCCCGATGCAGAAAAAACACAGCCACAAGGAGTGTCCATTAGATAAAGTCCAAACATGCGCCATCTGTACAAAAGATCACCTTACGGAGAGCTGCCCCTCACTTCCTGGATTGAAAGCAGTATATAAGGAAGCAGAAGAAGAACCAGAATCGGTGAATTCAATCAACCAGCGCCGCCCGTGGCAGCCAAGACAACCTGGTATGTTTCCGGACCCAACCTCTTTCTTTCAAAACCCACAATATAATGCTCAACAATATGGTATGTGGCAAAATCAATCTCAAACCCCATTTACAAACTGGTCACCACAATCATTTCCTTCTTCAAATCCATGGCTGAATCAAACAAGCCAAACTGGTTGGCCGAATTTCCCTTACATTCCACCATATTGGCAAAATGGCCCGTATCCTTCACAATGGACTCCCTCTATTTCACAAAGTTCACCCTGGCAGACAAGCTGGCAAAGACCGATGTACCACCCAGCTGGAACTATTCCGCTCCCTCAACCTACTTTGCCAGCTCTACAACAAAATCCCCAGTCTAACTTGAGGCCGCAACTCCCAGCCCAACCCGATCCCAATCCAAATAACAGGCAGGTCCAATCTATTCAAATCATAGAATCACCTGAACTAGGACCCGACTTAAGGGAGTGCAACGACCTTCAGTTAAGATCTGGGCGTATAATTGAAACTGAGGGAGATAAAACAGTTCATATTGAAGATCAGTTACCCAGAGAACATCAGTCACAACAAGAGGATGTAAATAAGCAACAAACTCATAATCAAGCAACCACATCCTCTCCTCCATTCTCAGAATGATTAGCCATACCTCGATCCATACAATATCCTGACTTTGACATTCTGGGAGAATTACAAAACCTGTACATAAAATTTCCATTCCTCCAAGCCATTCAAGACATTCCCATATACGCCAAAACCATAAAAGAATTGTGCATAAAGAAACCGAGGAGGAATATAACAAATAATCCAAGAGTCCAAGTAGTCGGTACCTTATCTGACCTATTGTCTGGAAGAGAAACACCCCTTAAATATGAAGACCCCGGGAACCCAATTATAACTGTTCAAATTTATGGTCAGACCCTGTCTAATGCCTTAGTTGATCTAGGGGCTGCAATTAATACTTTAACAACCACAACTTGCCAAAAGCTCGGCATTACATCTGTAGAACCCACCTCTACTCTGTTAGAATTGGCTGACCGATCTGTGGTTAGACCAGAGGGCACTCTACATGATGTCATGGTCTCCGTAGAATCCTGGGAGTATCCAACCGATTTCCTGATAATTAATCCAAAAACCCGACTTGATGGACACCCGCTAATTTTAGGTAGACCTTGGCTCGCTACTGCCGATGCCTACATTGGCTGTCGGCAGGGAAATATGACCATAACCAGAGGACCAAACAGCAAAAATTTAGTTTTATATCCTCCAGCGCAGCCAAGTGTCACAATGATTAAAACGAATAAGCACCCTGTATCATATCTTACTGATAACATTAGATCTCCATTAACTATACAAGAGGCACTCGATTTCAAAGATCAAACAGAAGACGATGCCATTAATAATTTCATTACTCAAACTGAACCTCGCACACAATGTCACATGATAAAAGCAAAATTTGATAATGAATTAGAAGAAGATCCCCTGAAAGAGATTCATGATCAAATAATACCTGTTACTTCTGTTGCAAATAGTAAAACTGTGGAAATTGCACCGGGGAAAACTTTAAACATCAATGCTAATCTCACACCTGAACAAGAAACAAAGCTCATCCATCTGTTAACAAAATATCAAGAAGCATTTGCATGGGACTACCCTGATATGAAAGGAATCGATCCCCAGTTATGTACACACCACATTTACATAGAAAAGGATGCCAGACCTGTGTGTCAGCCGCAAAGGAGACTTAATCCCCATCTAAAAGACGTCGTAAAAACTGAACTTCAGAAGCTTTTAGATGTGAATTTTATCTACCCTATTTCTGATAGTAAATGGGTCTCTCCACTTGTGGTGGTACCAAAAAAGAATGGGAAATGGAGAATTTGTGTGGACTATAGGGAACTTAACAAGGCAACACAAAAAGATCATTTTCCTCTTCCTTTCATAGATCAAGTATTGGACACTGTAGCAGGGAAGAAGTTCTTTTCTTTCCTGGATGGCTTCAGTGGATACAATCAGATTCAGATTGCCCCTGAAGACCAGGATAAAACTACCTTTACTTGCCCCCGGGGAACATTTGCCTATCGAGTTTTACCTTTTGGCTTATGTAATGCTCCTGCCACATTTCAGAGGGCTATCCTTAGTATTTTTGCAGATTTAATCAATGATGGACTTGAAGTTTACATGGATGACTTTACACCATATGGAGATGATTTTGATCCAGCTCTAGACACCCTAGAAAAAGTCCTACAACGCTGCATTGTTACTAGGCTTTGCTTAAGCCACGAAAAATGTTTCTTGATGATGACTGAAGGACTTATCCTAGGACATTATGTCTCAGCAGCCAGAATTCAGGTAGACCCGGCCAAAATCCAAATACTTTTGCTCATTCCCACTCCTACTACTCAAACAGAGGTACGCAGCTTTCTTGGATTTTCTGGTTATTATAGACGATTTATAGAGCATTATTCGCACATTGCTGCTCCTTTATATGCACTAACTGGTAACGTTGATTTTCTTTGGACAGACAAATGTGATCGTGCTTTCGAGGATCTAAAGAAGCTTGTATCCACAGCCCCAGTCCTTCGAGGACCAAACTGGGACCTACCATTCCAGATATCATCTGATGCCTCAGATACAGCCATTGGCGCAGTCCTTGGGCAGGAAGAGGATAAAAAACCATATGCTATCTATTACATCAACAAAAATTTATCCCCTGCTGAATTGAATTACACTGTTACTGAAAAAGAATTCCTAGCTGTAATACATGCTGTCAATAAATTTAGACATTATATTACAGGCTATCCTGTTATCTTGTATACAGACCATTCTGCTATAAAATATTTAGCAAATAAGCCCGTCACAAATGCCAGAGTAACTCGATGGTTAATCTTATTGCAGGAATTCGACATCACAATCAAGGACCGGCCTGGCAAAGAAAACCCTGTAGCCGATTTTCTTTCAAGAATACCAAAATCAAGCGATGCAGCAGCAGTGGAAGATCAATTTCCGGATGAGCACCTGTTTGCTGTTGCTGTTCAAACACCCTGGTATGCCGATGTTGCCAACTACCTTGCAGTAGGTAAATTACCAAAACATTTAACTCCTAATGAGCGTAAGCAGATTATTCAGAAAAGTTCTCGATTTTCGTGGATGGGAGGTTATTTGTTTCACACAGGAGCAGACATGCATATCAGGCGATGTGTTAGAGAGGATGAAATCTTTGACATCCTAAAAGCCTGTCACGATGGACCGTGTGGGGGGCACTTCGCTGAGCGTAGGACTGGACATAAAGTATTGCAGACAGGATATTACCGGCCTACGATCTTCAAAGATGCAAAGAAGTTTGTCCAAGCCTGTGACAGTTGCCAGCGAGCAGGACGACCTGGTCAAGCTGATGAGATGCCTCTGAAACCACAGTTAGTCATCGAACCATTCGAGCGGTGGGCTCTTGATTTCGTCGGACCCATCAACCCTTCATCAAATCAGAAAACATATATTTTGGTGGCAACGGAATATGTCACCAAATGGGTTGAGGCAAAAGCATTGCCAAGAGCCACAGAGGACTCTGTCATACAGTTCCTGTTCCTTCTATTTGTTCGTTATGGCCTTCCTAGGGAAATAATTACAGATGGAGGACCACAATTTGTTGGGCATAAATTAGCTGCAACACTTAACAATTATCATGTTCAGCATAAGATCACTACTCCATATCACCCACAGGCGAATGGGCAGGTAGAAAGTAGCAATAAGATAATAGAATCAATCCTAACGAAAACCATTGCATCACATAGGCGTGATTGGGCTACCCGACTACCTGAAGCACTCTGGGCCTATCGAACCACATGGAGGAGCACTACCGGTTACTCACCTTATCAATTAGTGTTTGGAAAATAACCCATTTTTCCTATAGAATTCGAAATCCAAACACTGCGAACAGCACAGGAAGTTGGCCTAGATCTAAGCGAGGCACAACTCAATCGACTACAGCAAATCAATGAATTAGACGAAATTCGGCTCTCTGCACTACAAAATACAGCAGTGATTCAACAGCAGCGAGCCAAATGGCATGATGCGCTCATCAAGAACAAAGTCTTCCACGAGGGAGACTGGGCTTTGTTATACGATTCTCGGTTTCAGGACTTCCCTGGAAAACTTCAGACTCGATGGTTGGGACCATACGAAATCCAGAAGGTACATGACAATGGAACACTTACTCTAATCACCATTGACGGTTCTGGATATGCATTCAAAGTAAATGGCCACCGAGTCCGTCTCTACCGTAAACCACTTACTCGGGAATCCTTCTGCCAGCAACTACGCCGAGATACTGATCTGGAGATCTTAGGAGAGGAAGAGAAATCTTCCTCACCTGTAATTCATTAAGGGTCTATTTATTTTTGCAAATTGTACATAAAGTTCTTGTTTTTTAAGTGATTCTTGTACATAAGTTTGATTTGAATATCTTCTTGTCATTTTTTGTGCTGTTCCTTTTTCTTCCACAAAGTTTGATTTTTGCTCTTCTAATAGCATATGCATGTGTTTTTATGATGTTGGTTTTGCTTGTTCTGCTGTTCCTTTTCTAAAAGAACAGCATTCGGATCTCTGCTGTTCCTTTTTCAAAAGAACGATATTGTTACGTTTCTCGCTGTTCCTTTTGGTTACCACTGTTCCTTTTCCTTCAAAGCAACAGCGTTCTTTTATTGCTGTTTTTCCTTTTTCAACGGAATGGCATATTGAGTGTTTTATAGTATGATTGCCGTTCCTTTTCCCAAAGGAACGGCATTTGCATTTTTTTCCTTTTTTCTATTATCCATCGTTGTCTCTTTTCCAACAGAACACCATTAGCATACTTTTGATCTCTTTTGCTGATTTAAATTGAGGATGCTTTTTGCCCGTCTTCTTTCTAGTCTTCAAGCTTCAGCTATGTATTTGTGCGATGAAATATAAAAACACAACATACCGAAAATATGCAAATCATAAATCGCTATATCTATAAGGCTCTGCATCAATAAGAGGACAACTGGAAGGACATACTTATTTCTTACCTTTTGTTGACATGGTTTTACTAATTTTTCCCTGATTGGTTATCTTTATCATGCTAATTCCCTTAAAAAAAAAATTTATTAGTACTTGGGAATAAGAGCAAAGAGTTTATATCTTCCTATTGAGATAATAAGACTTCTTCCACCATTCCTACTCTTAAGGAGTGCTGAACCACCCCTTGTGTATAAATAAGGAAAAGAATTCTATGAAAAAGAAAAAGCATGTCAAATGTCAAATGCAGGATAGGGGGTCTCATTGAGAGCCAGCCTACCATGATCATGAGGATGGAAGTGAAGTGGCATTCCCATTCTGGCCACCACACCAGGGATATGGTCCAAAAGGTATATCAAATAAACAAACCTTGGAACAGGAGGTCTTATCACAAGCCGGCCTGCCCACGTTTCGCTCTTTCCTCGTGAATGGCATTATGGTTAACTGGTCACCAAGCCAGCATAATGGTCTACATTTTGATATAACAACATTCCTAGGTATACACAAAGGATCATGGTTCCGAGGGTGAAAAACAACTCTGCCAAGGTTATGGACACCTGTTGGCAGCAGAGTAATGTTAATGGTATCGAAGTCACCTTGCTTACACCAATTGGTAAGATACTAACACTCTTTTTTTTTTTATATCCTAGGCACTAATCATATGTTATTTCCCGATTTATACACCGCATGAATATTTATCATTACCAATCATGGCAACGGAGGTGACCATGACCGCTTAAGATTGGCAAGTACGATACATGCCCTATCCATCAGCCTCAAATCATCACACAGCAGCCTCTTATATAACACGCGATCCATTCTCCGCCTCGATTTCGGAAATCTGTTGTCCTTTTTCAACATGGCATAAATCCACATGTTGTTCCTTTCTGACTTGATTGCAGACTGGGTGCCGCTCCTTTATTTGCCGGCTGGGACAGCCTATCACACTGCGGGGGGGGGAGGTTAACCTCATCATTCCCTGTATTACGTGTCAATTCATCATTCGAAACAATTAGTTTACGACGGTTTGGCATGGTTTCACGGCATGGCATATTTTTATTTTTATTTTCACACAAGTTGTTTTTGCTGCACTGTTGCATACTCTGTGTTTTCTTTCGCGAAACCTTGCTCTCTGTGTTTCAAACCGAAAACGTTTTTGTTGTTCCATTTAGAAATCACAGTGAAAACATGGGGGGAAAGGCAATTCGAAGTGAGCCTCAACAGCTAACGATCTCTACTGCTGCCCGAGAAATCCTGGAAAGGGCAGGATGGTTGAACTATTTCAATCGCTTACAGGAGGCTAATGAGACAGTAGCAATGGAGTTCTTGCAGAATTTACAAGATGACCACTCCACAGTAAGAGGGAAACGGATAGCGGTCACTGATGCCATAATTGCAAAAGTCTCTGGACTACCAGCTACCGGACCGGTATGGACATTCAAAAAGGAACGATTACAGAAGGTCATGGAACTGTTCCAGGACGAAGGCCAGAATTTGACAATTAAAGGAAAGGGAGTTCTGCCAGCGACCCTAGGAGAACCCTGGATGGAGCTAGCAAGAATAGTACAGAGCTACATTACCTGCGAAGGAAGAAAAGACGTGGTAAGACCACGACACCTTAAACTTCTAACTGTTCTAAAACATAAATGCTCTGTGAATTTACCGGCACTCTTAAACTCGTTATTGCATGATGCTGCACAAAGTATGAAAAGGGCACAGCACGTAGAGGCAATTGTTAGTCACCACGGGTTGATTCGACTTGTTGTTAGTTATAGTCTTACCCAGCAGCAGACCAGCTGGGAAGATCTCATTGCAATGATTGAGGGGGGATTGACAGAGCCATCCCCGAAACGTAGACATTCTATAAACCCACCAGAACAACCGGCAAAACGCAGAGAAGATGTTGCTAGTACATCACAACAACCAGAGACACACCAAGAATCGGCAAAGCGAAAGCATGTCGTTGATTCACCCGAGCAACCAGAGGAACCCAGGAAATCAGCTCGGTTAGCTCAGATGAGAGGAAGCATAAATAAGCCCAGAAAATCAGCCCGGTTGGCTCGAATACGAGGAAGGCCGGAGAAGCTCCAGGAAAGCGCCAGCCAACCGGTAGTAATTGAGGACGAACAGTCCGAAGAGGGGGCAGAGGCTGAACAGGAGGAGGGAATAGAACAGCAGGAAGATAGCCCATTACAAGACCTACTGGGAGAAGATGACTTGGCCGCCATCCTAGCCAATATGAGTAAGTATGGTCAACCTTCTAGTTCAGAGAACCCCCACGACCAACCCCAGGAAGAGAACATGCATGTTCATGATGAAGAGGAGGAAAATGTTGAACGGGAACAATCTGTTCCCATGTCACAAGAGGAAAATCTAGAGGAAGTAGGAGCAGAAACAGCATTTGCTCAGGAAGAATCAGAGCCAGTCGAGATGCATACCCCAGAACAGCCGGAGCAGAGCAGTGAGGAAGAACCCCAGGAGGAAGAGTTAGCAACTGGTCATGATCCAGTCCACCATCGACAGACTGCCGTTCCCTCAAATGAAACAATGGAAATTAAGAAGTTGCGGAAGGAACGAACTAAATTGTTAAATACGATAACCCAGCTCAGACAACAAATTAGGATTCTGAAAAAGAACCAGAAGGTAAAGAGGAAAAAGAGGGCCAACAAACGGCCTGCTGTCCAAAACCCTGAGGATCCAGCTGCCGTTCCACATGATGCTGAGGTTCATGTTAAAATAGAAAAGGATGATAAGAAAATTCAGACAGAGGCACCACCCTCAGGTGTAATAAGGGTTCTGAACTCCAAACAGCATAACAAGAAGGTTCAGGTAAAACTCCCGGCCTCCACTGAGCTATGGAAGAAAGATCCGAAAACAAAATCCTTGCACAAGATGATGAAGCAAGCACAGCAAGAAGCTGAGCAACTTAAAGAGCAAACGGTTCCCCGAGAAAAATATGAGGAGTTGCAGCAGCAACTAAGGGACGTCAGTCAATCTAAAAGACAGGATTTTGAAGGATGGATGAAGGAACAAGAGGAAGTCACACAGGTAACTTGTGGACTAGATACTACTATCAAACAGATGAATGACTTGTGTTCTTTATATAATAATGTTTTAGCATGTAGGGCCCCTGCTAAAAACTATGCTCTGTTTCTATTAGAACGGTATTTACAATTACAAATAAAAGCTGTTAAGGCAGGCACCCCTATACAGATCAACAATGTCAATGATTTTATAGACTGTTGTAAACATTATGGAGTGAAAGTTCAGAGATTGTTGTGTGAACTTTATTTACACGACCTTGTGCTAAGTCAGGAGACTGAATTGAACCCTGGTCCCTCCATTGGCGATATCCAATTCCAAGCATTCATTTCATTCGGGGTTAATCATATTAAGTGGCTAAAAGCCTATGATACCTTCCAGAGTCAAGAAAATGGTCTAGATTTACGGGTTAGGGCTAAGCCTAGGAACCCAGTACAGTTGTGGAGAGTTCATAGAAATCTTATAACGGCTCCTTGTGTCATTGAAACATTAGGGCCCATGCATGAGGCACTCATTCGAGAGAGTTTAGAGTATTTCCTTTCCATCAAAGACTTGGCCATTACTGCAGCCAAATTTCGATATCGAATCTCTGATCCACACATCCAGCTCAGAGAACCATTTAAGTATGAAAACTTTGAGTTAGCTGCTAACCGTTTGAATCTCTATGGCCAGAGCATTCTGAAAGCAGGGTCATCTTGGTTAGGGTATAGATTTCGCGCTCCAATTATTTGGCATCCTGCACCTGGATACCAGGCCCTGTATGATATGCCTGAGGGGCAAGCAGGTCAGTTCTTTGATTATTTAATCACTCAACATGGTTTTAGGCCTCCACATGAGACTCCTTCTCCAGCATACTCTCTCACTGCATTACATGTCAACTACAATGTTTTCATGAGGACATGAAACAAGGTAAGCAGGGGGGTGTGTGGAGTACTAAAAAGGTATGATTTTGATGATTACTTCAATGACTTTTTAATAGAATTTGTGAACCTTGTGTATCATGAATTTGGAAAGTAATAAGGAACTATAACAAAACATGTGAGAATCGATGTGTATAACTTAGCCACTGATAATGGTTACTTTCTATACAGGAAAAGGAGAAAACGAAGAGTTGCCGCTCCAAAGGAAAGGACAAAGTGGAGATAACTGTTGTCTCTCTGGACGAGAACCGAACGCAAACATAGGGAAACAGATCAAAGTAAATCGGCTCGGGAAAGAAGGAGAGGACACCAGCTCAGCGCAACAGCAAAGACGGATGAAGAGTTAACAGTTTGGCGAATCCCTCAGGATCGAAGATCCTGAGGGATCGCTGCTTTATTTATCTAGTTGCTTGGACATCTCCGCCGTCGTCTTTATAAAAAGAGACAGCACTGTTAGTTTAGGGGATAGATGATAGCGAGATAGGATACGTTTTATGTAATCTTCTGTAAAACATCAGATTTGGTTATTAAGCTTTGTTGAGAACTGGTTCGATGTATTTTTGATCAATGCATTAATGAAAGCTTGGTGATTATTCCATCTTCGCGTCTGCGTTAACTTAAAGCGGTGTATCCTTGGAGGCTAAGGGCCCGGCCCCGAAGGACACTTGCTTCTGTACCATTACAGCTTCACTTCTGTGTGGTTTTTGTATTCTTGTTATTTGATTATTTGATATGCTTTACCAGTTCATATGATATGCTCTGTTCAAGTTTGAATCATTGAAGTTTCGACAGATAGAATTGTATGTTGACTCTGTATCAAGTTATTTATCCTTTCAAGAGTTAATCGCACATTCTTACTGTTATATTACAGAGCTGTTATACTAAAACGTTCGTGTGGTGTGCGTTCCTAATTTATCAGTGCGGTTCTATAATTCATTCGTTGTTATTGCTGTTCCATTAGTGTGATCCGTGTAAATCGCCTTTAGAGTGACAGAATGTTCTTTGATTGCAAAGAGTGTATAGATTGAGTTTGGTTATAACCCGCGGGACTTAGTTATTCAATTGCTGTTCCATTTTAGAGTTGCTGTTCCATTTCAGAATTGTGGTTCAATCCTTTATTCGCTTTGATGTTCCATTTACTTGTAGTTGTTGGTTTGTTGTGAGAGATGATCTAAAGCTGTAGTGAGCAGTAGCAGTCACTGTCTAGCTCCCAGGCTCGTGATCTATGCTTTAGTTCCTTTTCCATCAGTTTCCGAAGGGATGGTTTATCATGAACCCTTGACTGATAAGTTATTGAGTTTTCTGAGTGTGTGATTTATTTCTTTAAAGTAATTTGATTTCAGTTAAGCATCCGTTTACTCTTGTATTTCTTAAGCACTGTACTACTAGCATTACTCTGACAAATGAGCCTCGGATTGAGTCACTCTTTGTAATGACAAAACGCTCTCGGGTTGACATATTAATGTGAGGTAATTAGAGGTGAAAGAGACCCTTTTTATAGCTCTACAAACTGTTACTTTGAAGTTCTTTAGAGTGTTTGGTTAAAGAAGACAGGTCTATCTTGCTCTTTAGTTGCAGTCATTGTTATCTTAAATTTTTTCTTTGTCTGAAAGTAATTCTAGGATTGCTGGATTGTTGTCTTAAATTTTTTCTTATTAAAGTTTTGCCAAAGAAGTCTATGGTATGCCCTATCCTTTGGTTTGCCTCAAACAGTTATCTTAAAGGCTTTCATTGTTAAAGTAGAGTTAAAGGATTCTTAATTGCCCTTTAGTTCTACTGTTTTCACAACTTACTGTCATTTCATATGACATATAATCTAAGAGATCCACTTGATATAGTTAGCTTGCCCTATGAAAACCCTTGCAGAGTTGATGAACAATTAAATCCTTTTATGACTCCATAGCCCAATGGATTAATGTTTCTCATGGTCTATCTATTCAGCTGAAACACTCCCTCAATTAATCACACCATTTATCTATCAATTAACCAATCAATCAATAAAACAAAAACATAAAGATATATCATTTATAAACACCTACATAGAGAGAGCCCTCTATGAGTCCAGGAAGGCTAGGTCCATGGACTCCAAAGTAGTCTGACGTGGTTCCCTGTAGAGTTTGTTCTTGCCAATCTTGCAAATCACGAGGAGCCAACACATATAAAATATAAATTATATATATATATATATATGAATTAAACCTTAATATATAATAATAATAATAAAAAAATTCCCACACATAAATATCATGGACCCACATTCAACCTTGAAGGGCATTGAGCGAAACTAGAGAATTTTGCAGTTTACCTTGGCATTCAAAGTGCAATAACTGCTTCATACGGTGTCGGTTTTTTGAACCATTCACAACGCCGGAATTAGGAAGACGTGATCTATCTGGTCGCTCAAGTTTAGCACACTTTGAAATTTGAGCTATCACTTAGGTCCTAATCCAAATCTGATCACTCCTCCCCATTGGGAAGCTTTTGGACCCCAAAAGATTTGATTACATGTTCATTAGATGAGGGTACGACTCCCTCACCTTTCCAACCTCCATCCACTTTTCCTTGCTTAGCTTAGTGCCTTTGAGCCCAACTCGAAGGTAGTCAACACTTCCCCTCTTGGATGCTCTTGTCCTCCTGTCAAGAATTGTATCTTCCTGGAGCTCATCCATAAATTCTGGTGAGGAATATTCAATAGAAGGTAGTTGAACATCACTTCTTTGATCATCAATCCAATGTAGCTCATACAAACATATGTTTTCAACATAAACAACTAGATACATTTGCATATGTACAAAGGAATGTATGTCTTACTAGGTCAAGAAATCAAACCACTTCTTACCAAGCCACTTTGTTACACTGAAAATTGTCATACTGACATTCTGCTATGTGTATGAGCTCATTATTACTCATACTTCCTCCTTTGCAAGTCTAACATATCAGTTCCTCATGTCAAGCCTTGAAAATCAAAGAAAAGTTCCTAAAAATCTCATTACCTTTGGTGTCGCACTTTCTCTATATCTTGCCTGCAGTCCCGCACCTAATGTTCATGTCTCCTACGTATTTGAATGCACTTTCTCTGTGTTATGGGTGCGGACCCCTGTAAAGATTAAAAATGCGCAAGTAAACTCAAAAAATCTCACTTTCAATAAATTCTAGAAGCTTCTAGAAAGAATCTTACGGTGGCAGAACCGCTCTTTTGAGGTTCATTTATCCCTTACCTTATGGAGCTAACCCCTTGATGTGAACAGCTTATCCCTTTAAAGGAGGATTCTATCACTTCATATTTGGAACTGAAACCTCCTCTTTTCCACTATAAAAAGAGGCATTGGGTAGCCTCAAGGGGAGTTGAAGCTTTAGATTATTTGAGGTTAAGTGCTGTTGGGATTCAGACTCATTTAACTGAGATTTTTGTGAGGAGAGATCACATACCTCTATTTGTCTCGGTTGGAGGAGTGCAGAGCTTATCATAGTAGAGGAGATTCCTTCTTCGGACCTCGGGAAGACCTGTTCAACATCAAGGCTAAGTTTTTAAGGTTTTCCTTCTTTTAAAGTTAATACAAATGAATTCATTTTTCTCAATAAGTTGTTAGTTAACTATTCATTTCATGGATTCCTTGATCACTATGATAAGCATGATTTACGATGTTTACTATACAGATGCTATTTAATGTTTGCTTGTTTGTGACTGTAGGTTTACGAAGATAACTCCTTCAAGTGCACGAGGGACAACAATGACTTCGACAAGCACTGGACCTACGATAAGTCTTTTACACCTCTATAGTGTTGTTTGTAAATCATATATGCTTAGAGAAAGATTAGTTCATTTGGCTGTTTGTTGCTAGATTACCTTTTTGGTACTAGGGAGATTGGTCTTGTCTGCAAGATAGATTAATCCGTACAACAAATTGGCAACTCCGCTAGGGAAGGAACTTGTTGTTTTTGGTTCTCTTTTATTTTGATTTGAGGAAAACAAATTTCCTGGTTTTTGATTGATAGATATTTGCCTAGGTAGCTTAGGTTTTCTCTGTTTTTGAAAGTTTTGAAATCTTTTATGTTTTTCTTTAGTTTTTCTAGGGACCGTACTTTGTCGTTTTGCACAGTGCGGGCAGTTTTGCACCTTCCTTAAGTAAACAGTGCGGGACCACACCTGTTACTTCTGTAAGCCTGCGGACCCTGTTTAAATTTTGAAAAACTCCAGATTTCTTTCTTCAGTTTATCTTTATTTTTTATTTAGAGTTTTTAGTGTCTGCCCAGATAGACGTTGTTTCTTTCAAAAGCTTTTTGTGAATGATTTCCAGCAGTATCTGTGTTTTGATGATTTTCTAGAAGTTTTGCATTTTGGATTGCTTTTCATTTGGTCTCTGTAGTGATTCAAAGCATTGGTAGTTTTAAATACCTCAGATTACATTGGTCTTTTTGCCTTTTTTCTGAGTCTGGCCTGATTGTGAAATCCATCCTTTATTGAGAAATAGATCTACTTATTTCTTTGAAAATCTTCGAAAAACTTTGTTATAGGTTTTGAATTTCATTTTTATAAAAAACATATCTGAGTGTTTTTTATTTATTTGTTATTCTAGGCAAATAGATCCTTAGTTTACTGAACAACTAAGTAAAACATTCTTCAAAAATATTAAATCTTTTATTCAATTAGATTTTTAAAGTTTGTAGATCTCGAAATTAGTTTTGTAGTTTTGAGTGCTTTTAAAAATTTGTAGATTTATTTTGAAGGAAAATTGTTTTTGTAGTGTAAAGGTGTTGAAAGTGAAATGATTTTGTTGTGAGCTTTGATAATTTGTCTCATTTTGAGTTATTGTTGAAAAGACAAAAATATTTTCTTCCAGTTACTCTTTATGTTCAAAGAAAGAATTGTTTCTTAAAAGAATTGCATTCTCGAACTCTTTCTTTAGCTAGAATTTCATTGAAAGAAAATGAGTTGATTATCATTTTTAGGTGCATTTTTAGTGTTTTTGGAAGTCGAGCCTTCACACAATCAAAGTTTCATTTCCGTACCTATTGACTTAAAAAACAACTCATAAAAGTAGCGCTTAATTAAAATTCATCTAGCAATCTTTTTATTTTCTAGGGATCTTATCACCAACATAGCTTAGGCTAGTATCTTGGAGTAGGGAGAAATTAACTCTCCAAGATAGTAAAAACAAACAAGTAGATAAATCTTGCGGTAGGAAATAAATCCAATTGTAATTGGTACAATCTGGGAAGCTTCTCTTAAAGAAGTCAATCACGAGATCATGTCCGAACCTTTGAGACAATCAATTCTGTTTCATTGGGGAAGATAGAAGATTTTGCGCACATTACAAACGCAGAAAAACCCCGGGACAACTCATCGTCGAGGAACCTGGGTCACCTTCGGTTTGCAACCTTGGATTAACCATGTCGATAACCTTCAGGATTGAGCATCGTTACTCCGCCCGTGCGTGGGATCGGATCGTAGATCGTTCCCGCTGTATTTAAGCGATCGCTGGTAACCTTAGTGTCCAAAAACTTAATATTGTTTCCCAAGGTTACTATGGAAGGAAAGATCTCACCGTACTCCGGCGTACGTCGACGCATCACTTGGACTTCAAATTTTCTTCACGTGATAGAGCTGACAAGAAAGTTGTGCTCGTTCGTTTCATTCTAGTTGCAAGCCAAGGTAATTGTTCCAACCGCCCTTTCTGTATTAAATTTCTACTAAGTTGGATTTCATCACCAACTAGTGTTTTTAGTACGGGAAGTTTACTGTTTGTGTGTGGTTTGAACTCTTAGTTTTTTAAGAATGTAATTCAGTTGTTTGTTTCTTTAAACTCTTTAGGTGTTTTTATTGAAATTTTTCTTTGTTTGTGTGTGATCAGTTAATATTTAATCGTGGCGAAATTTCCGAGACAATCCCGGAGACTTCAAGGGAAACCCCCTGAATATACACCAGGTCATCTTGAAGGGCTGCATGCTCTAATATCATCTAGTAGCGGTATAATTAGATCAACAGAAGTTGGAACTTCATCTATAGTTTTTTATCCTGATCATCAAACGCCCACAACAGAACACATTCAAGAACCAATTTCAGTTTCAAAAGTTACTGGTAGTATTTCTCCTTCCAGTGAATTAGTTGACGAACCTGAAATTTATGAGCCTGAAACTGAACCTTCTGTTTTGGAAACATCCTCAGGATTTATTACACCAACTTCTAGCGATCCTGGTTCACCCAGGGTAAGAAATATTTTCACTGAAGATCTTCCATCTGGCCTCATTTCTATTGAATAACTTACTATTCCAGATGAAGAGTTATCTCTTCCCGAATCCCCTCAGTCTTTAAATCTTACGGAGCGTGAATCTATTTTCTACAGCCCTATTCGAACTGACACTTGGTATCTATCCTTAACAAAAAATTTAGAGAATCCAGGCCTTGCTTTTTCTCCACCTCGAATTCCATTTCATCCTACACCCAGAGGTTACTATCCGTCATCCATTATGGCAGGAGAGTCATCCATGTTTTCCCAAACACCGGAAGCATTTTTACACAGTGGTCCTTCTGTTCCTACGGGTTATCAGGCTTTGTTTGGTACTTTCTCTGGAGCAACTCCTCAACCAATTGAACACGTATTATCATCTGGTCTTAATGGATTTAAAATTGAAACTTCGAACGCAGAGCAAATCTTTATGATGTCTGGTAATATTCCGAATCCTCAACCTCAAGGCAGTCAATTACCGCCTAGAGGACAATTTCAGGGAAATCAATTACCACCTGGGGGGCAACCTCAGGGTAGTCAATTACCGCCTGGGGGGCAACCTTCAGGCAGTCAATCACTGCCGGGGGGGCAACCTCAAGGTAATTTTTTCCCAGGACAAACTGTGGAATCATATTATTTTGGAGGACAACCTCAAGGAAAATACATACCCCAAGGCCAACCCCAAACTCAATATGCTCCTCAGGGTCCTTATCAACCCCAGCTTCAGTACGCACCTCAGGGTTATCAACCTCAAGTTCAGTACCCAATTCAAGGTTTCCAACAACCTTCTGGTTAATCATCTGTACAAGGAGCCGGAAATTTACCACTTACTTATCAACCCTATGTTCAACCAGGCTATGGTCCTTACGTTCAACCTTCTACGGGAAAATACCCCGAAATGAATATGGTGTGGGATCCATCCCAATATTAATAGCCTATGCAGCCTAATGTGCAGTTGCTTTCTCAACCTGGATAGCCTTTGGTTTCTGGTCCAACCCAGCAACCTGTCCAGCCTACTATTCAAACTCCTGCACCTAGTTCTGTTCAACAGTCTGGGCCTAGTACACCTCAGACTCTGCCTCAAACTGCTGCAACGTCTGTTCAACCTATAACACCTATTTCTGTAGTATCTGTAGCTCTGAGTTCTTCTATCCCTACATCCGTACAAATCCCTCAAATATCTATACCCCAGTCAGGACCTTCAATTCAGACTTCGGTCCAGATGCCTGTGGGACAAACTGGTACAAGTACGGTGGTCAAAATTCAACCACAATTCATGTATCAACCGTACCAGGGATAGCCTCAATTCAGTCCCGTTTCAAAAAATCCAAATTATCAATATCAACCGTACCCTAGCTATACTTATCAACAACCTCAACAACCCCAGTTTAGTCTGGTTAATCCTGGTTATCTAGGAGGTTACACAATTCCTAATGCAAATCCGATTCCCAGTTATCCTGGGTATCCTCCTCCTGGAACTGCTTTGGCTACTCAAGGTTTTCGCGACCCTAACCGTCAGTTACCATTTATTGCAACTTTGGATTTACCTGATTTGACGCGCCTTACGAATGATCCAATTTTCTATTATTCGTATTGGCCGCCAATGCCGCATAAGTTGCCCAATGATATACCAAAATTCGAAGGTAAGTCAGGAGAGGATCCATCAAATCACGTTATGAATTATCACCCCTGGTGTGCGTCTAATTCAATAATTGATGATTCAATTCGCTTACGTCTTCTCCAAAGAACTCTTATTGGTCTTGCCGCCAAATGGTACATTGAGTTACCACGAGGCTCTTTTAATAATTTCAGTCAATTAGCAACTGCCTTCTTGACTCATTTTCAGTTGCCTGTCAGATACGACAATGGCACGGAACTATTAACTTCACTAAAGCAATCCACGTCCACATATATTTCTGATCATATTCATGAATGGAGACGTAGAAGGCATTTGGTGAAAGTTTTCATTCCGGATCAATTTTTTGCGGAATGGTTTGTTAAATCATTGTTACCCAAAACCACTGAAGACGTAGCTAAGGCCTGAGTTGTTACTGAGGAGCAAGTGATTGCTCAAGCTCAAGACCTTAACCTTGTTTATACGCAGTCAGGTACTTTACATGAAAAAATCCTCGATCTTCCAAAACAAGGTCAAATAGTTGCGGCTCCTTCAGGGTCTCATGCCGCTGATGGTATGATTGGTACTGTCAATACTAAAAGCAAAAAGAAATATTCGAAGAATTCTTCTCCTATTATAACTTTACCTGATTCCTCAAAAGGAGAATCTTCCCCCGAAATTTATGCCGACATTCATGTCGTAGAGACATCTACAACCAAATCTAAATCCGGCAGTAAAAAGAAAGGGAAGAATAAAAGCAAAAAGAATTCAAAAGAGAAAAATGATAAAAATGAATCCATTGACGAAAAACGCAAACCTTGCTATCCTTGTTACATTTGTGACGAGGATCATTTTACTAAGGAATGCCCACATCGAGCAGAGGTCAAAATTTAGTGAAAGGTTCACAAAAACCTGTCTTGAATGATCTTTTTCCCAACTCAAGACAGAAGATGATTGATTCTACCTCGAATGGCTCGAAGAACCTATTTTTGATGATGTCTCATGTCGATTGTTTATGCGACTTGGAAGATTATGGTACTAAGAATATTGTTGATGGGTGGCAGTTTAATCTTCTAGAGTAACACATCAAACTACACCTCCTCCGTTTATGGTCCACTACGTATCGAGAAACAAAATCAAGACTTAATAATCAAACTCACCTACCAAAGGTGTCGAAATCAACGTTCATCCACATGCGCAGAGTCAGTTTCGTAATTAGGAAAATATTGTTGAAGATTTAGCTTATTTCTTCAAACAATGTCGATTTTGAAGTGTCGTACTATGTTCGTTACGTCGTAAATTACTTTTGTCTCCATTACAGAGCCGGTTGATATTCAGGATTCAAGCCTTATAATCTTCAATTTAGAGAATAGTACACCTCACCTACCTCACCAAATGGCTTTCCAAATTCCAGTGTTAGTAAAAAACATACCGATTTTTTGGACTGTGATTGATGAGGGAGCTTCAACGTGTATTATGTCGATCCGGTGTTGGAAATCGCTTGGTTCTCCTATGCTCAATCAGTCTCCGACGATTCTAAAGGCTTTTGATGGCCGATGTTTCCACCTTTTTGGCATTTTGCAGGATTTACCCATAGGGGTCAAAGGTAAAACCATAAATCTAGATGTGGAAGTGGCTGAAGCCCCTCTAGATTACAACCTTCTCCTGGGTCGTATTTGGTCTTATGCTATGTATACTGTTGTTTCTTCGGTCTTTCGACTTATAAAATTTCCACATCGAGGAAGGATCGTTACAATAGATCAGTTAACTTATTTGTCTTCCGATCCAGCCTCTACGGAAACAATCCTGCATGTTGGTAAAGTGGCTATCCCTTACAAGGATGTTGGAGTAGGTTTGATTAAATATTCTGGTTTACTAGGAACTTTTCCGTTTCCTCCTCCTAATGTATCGCCTTCTATCGCAACTATTCATATGATTTCATCAGATACTGTTATGTTTGATGATCCTTGGGTCGTACCTTCTGACTCCAAGTTAGATTCATTTGATGGCATGATGCCTTTGAGTCCATTTGAAATTGCATATCAGGCTGTACAATCACTTTCTGACCCCTCTTCAACCGAAACTGATCCAATGAATGGGATCCATGAGGAATCACTTTCTATATCTAGTTCAGCCACAATGAAATTTCCTGATCTTGTTCATACTGATGAGCAGGTTCGTGAACTTTTGTCTGTTGACGATTTACCATGGGAAGATCTACACCACCGATCTTCGTTTTTACCTGAGCTGGATCATTTTGAAGATGATTTCGCTTCTATTTTTACTACTGAATATGTCAAAGAACCGCAAAATCCATTGCAAAATCCTGATTTTGAGTTAAATTTGGAAAATATCTCTCGAATGATTCCAATTGACATTTCAGTAAAGCTAGGAATAATTGAAAACATTCATATAGGTGCTTGCTGTACAGAAAATGAAATTCAAACTTATAAAGCCCTATTTCAAGAATTTCGTGATGTGTTTTCCTAGTCCTACAAAGAAATGCCAGGAATCGATCCATCAATTTTTGTACATGAAATCAAGACTTAGCCGGATACCAAACCTGTCCGTCAACGTCTACGTCAAATACATCCTAGAAAAGCTACTGCTATCAAAGCCGAAGTTGAGAAATTACTTCGTGCAAGTTTCATTTATCCAATTCCTTTAACTGATTGGGTATCGAATATTGTTCCTGTTACTAAAAAACAAGGAACGATACAAGTATGTATCGAATATAGGGATATTAATCGAGCTTTTCCTAAATACAATTATCCAACCCCCTATATCGATCAAATAATTGATGATTGTGCTGGAAGTGAAATGTTTTCCTTTATGGATGGTTTTTCCGGTTACAATAAAATAAACATACTCCCTGCTGATCAGCCAAAAACAACTTTCATTTGTCTGTGGGGGACATTTTCTTATTGCAAACTACCTTTTGGATTGAAGAACGTTGGGGCAACTTTTCAAAGGGCTATCTCTTACGCATTTCATGAAATTAAGCACATTGTGCAACCTTATCTTGATGATTTACCTACTCATTCATCGCGTAGGGCCGACCATATCACTCATTTACGAGCTATTTTTATGAGATGTAGGCATTATCAAATTAGGCTGAATCCACACAAATGTCTTTTCTATGTAGAATCGGGCCGCCTACTAGGATTTTTTGTTTAGAAATCAGGCATTTGCTTTGATCCGTCGAAGGTCGAAGCTATTGTCAATTTACCTCCTCCTTCGACTCTGCGCCAACTCCAAATTTTGCAGGGGAAAGCAAACATTTTATGTCGGTTCATTCCTAACTACACCGAGCTAAAAAAGGGTTTTACTCGGTTGCTGAAACAGAACATTCCATTATTTTGGGATGAGATCGCTGATCGATCTTTTGATGCATTTAAACATGCATTGACCCATGCACCGTTATTGCATCCTCCCAACTACAACCAGGACTACGTTTTGTACCTCACCACCTCTCATTCCACAATTGGAATGGTTTTAGTTCAGGAAGACGAATTCAACACTGAACATGTGATTTACTATCTTAGCCTAAATCTGCATCCGACTGAGATCAAGTACACACATGTGGAGAAATTGGCCTTGGCAGCTGTTCAAGCTATCCAAAGATTTATACACTACATATTATTATGCAAAACCACAGTAATTTCTGACTGTAACCCTATGATGTACATTTTAACCAAAACATTGCTAGGGGGCAAGTATTCCAAATGGATAGTTATCCTGCAGGAATTTGACTTGGAGTTTGAAAAATCCAAGGCAAAGAAATATTTGGTTTTTGCCGAACTGATGTGTGATTTCCCCTCTACTGATATCGAAACTGTGGCAGAGGAGCCCATTGCGGACGAATCCTTGTTTCTTATTAGTACTATTGATCCATGGTATGGGGATATCATCGTTTATCTCCAAATCCAATATTTTCGGCCTGAAATCGCATGATCTCAGTGACGGAAAATACGTTTCCAATCCCAACAATACAATATTATTGGTGATACACTCTATCGTCGTGGAGCGGATTCTGTTTTCTGACACTGTCTTACTCATGAAGAAGATGAGAAGGTTTTAAATGACTGCCATTCTGGAGCATGTGGCGGTCATATGTCTAGGTATGCCACAACCCAAATGATATTGCACGCTGGTTATTTCTGGCCATCGTTATTCAAAGATTGTATCTATGCAGTATGGAAATGCCACAATTGTCAACTCTTTGATCGTAAGATGCGTGCGCCACCCGCTCCTCTTCACCCTATAATTGTTGTCGGTCCTTTCGCAAAATGGGGTATTGACTTTATTACATGTAACCCTCACTCGGCCGGGGGGCATGCGTATATTATCTTAGCAGTAGATTATTTTACTAAGTGGGCTGAGGCGATGCCTACATTTTCGGCAGACGGCAACACAGCTGCAACTTTTGTATTCAATCACATAATTGCTAGGTTCGGTGTTCCTCAAGCCATTATTACCGATCATGGAAGTCATTTTCGGAATATCATGATGACTGAACTGACAAATCAACTTGGCCTGCGCCACGATAGTTCCACTCCGTATTATCCGTAGGCTAATGGTCTGGTTGAAGCTATCAATAAAGTTTTAGTCACTATGATCAGATGAATTATTGGTATTCATAAGTCAAATTAGCATTCCATGTTATTTTTAGCACTTTGGGCATATCGAACCTCAGTAAAAAAATCAACTGTTTTCACTCCCTTTCAACTGGTTTACGGTTTGGAAGCTGTGTTTTCGATTGAATGCGAAATTCTGTCTTTGAAGTTAGCCATAGAATTACTCCCAGCTACGTCTGAAGAGGAGAAACGTTTTTGTACTTGGCTCAGTTAGATGAGAATTGGCGAAATGCTGCAATAGAAAACGAGGCTCATGTCAAACGAATAAAAGCTGAGTCTGATAGAAGTGTTACCCCTCGAAATTTTTCAGAAGCAGACCTAGTCTTAGTTTATGATCAAGCCAACGATAAGTTAGGAGCTGGAAAATTCGTGCCTATGTGGCATGGTCCTTTCATTGTTAAGCAAAAGCTAGCAAAAGGGGCCTATGAACTGATAGATTTTGACGGTGTCCCTTTAGATAAACCTAGAAATGGGTTTATCTGAAGAGATATTATGCTTAAAATTGGTGTGGAGATTTTTTGTTAGAATAGATTTCTTTACTACTGGTGTGTCTTAGATTAGAAAAGCGTGCCTAGTTTAGAAGTGTGTTTTGTCACTATTCCTGCTTATCTGAGTTTTGCTCTTGATATTTCAGATGTCGACGTCTCATCAAACCTACATTGGTTTTGCTGATGGTGCTTGTCGTAGTACACGAAACAATTCTTCCATAGCTTGGGTTATTTATTCACCCTCTGACGAGTTAGTATCCATGCATGGGGTAAGCCTTGGTCAAACAACGAATAACATTTTAGAGTATAGTGCAGTGATTGAGTTATTATCTGAATCCATATCATTTGGAATTCGGAGTTTGATTGTTAGGTTGGATTCTAAACTTGTTGTATTACAGCTCAACAGGGTTTATGCCATTAGAAATCTAGTGTTATTATGGTTATTTTTAAGAGTTTGTCTCTTGGAACGTGAATTTGATTACATTGAATATCAACATATTCCAAGACATTTAAATACATTAGCAGATGCAGTTGCTTCTAGTATGATAAATTGACATTTGCAATAATAAAAACAGTAAATTAAACAACATTCATAACATGTACACAGATAGTCGGTAAATAGTGATATATCATAGTATAAAATTGTTTCAAAAATATGCATCGTCTTCAATCATAGGTTGGAAACACCTTATGATCGGCAAAAATGGTAATAAAAAAGGTCAAAAATATGAGTCTACAACACGATCATCCTATCACTGGTGGTGATCACGATAATAGACCACTGCCCGGGCCACCCTACATAGGAACCTCCTAAAAGGTCCTGGGACACCAATCACGTATCTCTGTAATCTAAGTGGAATATCATCTATGTTCGTCTCTGGAATGTCTAGAGTTAGGCGCTCTAGGTGATGCTCTAAATTAGACAGGATCTCTGCTGATTGGCCTGCTGGGGCTGGTGCGGCTACAACTGGTTGTCTCCTTTCATAAGGCTGGAGATGGACTGGTCGTCGTGGGCCCACATCTCAATTTAAAACTTTTGGTTATTAATTTCAAGATGATTAAAATACAAAAAAAAAAATTAGAATTTAGAAATTTTTGAAAATGATTTTACCTGATTCATCCCACTGTTCCCCTGTTGGGAGTGCCATCTCTCGGTCACCATGGAAATCTATCCCAGCGTATGAAAAATCATCTATACAAAAAATTTGGCGTTCCAACCAACGAAAATATGAAGAATTAAATCGAACAACCTCGACGCCCTCAGCAGCATGACGGGCCATCAATGCAACCCAATGAACCATCCTAGGTTCTCGAGGTAGTCCAGCATCAACAGGAATGTTTTGTGAAGCTAACATGGGGATCCTCTCTAGAGAAAAGGTGACTACAATGGATCTAGATCCAAAGTTATTTAGCTTTCCATTCCTTGCTCTGATTAGTTGGCCTTTTATGTTGGCCAACACAGCTTTGCACCAGTTGAAAATGGTGCCTCGAAAACAGTCTACAGCAATTCGAATTTGGGAACCAGTACCCACATGCAACGCTGCACTCCCACACAATCTGGTAAATGCAATAAATTTTAGCTCGGGACAGATGATATTTTTTATGTCAATCTGTTTTTCCTTGGGGTCTGTCTGATCATTACAGAACTCTTGTCAAAGACTAGCGACAGTCTGGCCACCTGGCTTAGTCCCAAAAAGAGAAAAAAAAATTCTCCTCTTGGACAAACCAGTCAAAAAATAAATATCCTCCAACTCAATTTTGAGTCGGTGGCCGCCAATAAAGAAACACTGGTCCTGTATATTCCACCTGTTCACCAACCATGTTAGGAGGTCTACCTGTGCCCTCATGCCCTGAATCGCCCAGAATTTATACAAACTGCATGCTCTTAATTCCTACATTGTAGGTAAATGGAGCATTGCAGCGTCATCTACGTCTTCATGCTCACGTTCTCTCCAAATTAGCATCTTGTATCTCCTACAATGCATAAAAATATATATTAGAACAATATAATTTGAAAAATTTTGGGCGGAAATTGAGAAAATTTAATTTGAAATTTAATTGTGCAGGGTCTGCACTTTGTTCTCATACAAAGTGCGTAGGAACACACGGGCGCCATGAGACAAGTGTGGACCCATGACTTTTTTCTATGTAGGAAAAATTCTGGGTCCACAGGGCTAGTGTGTTGTGCCTACAGACCCCCGCGGGCGATTTTCTAAACATATTTTTCTCTTAAAAATGAAATCCAAAGCCTAAAAATGAAATGTAAACAGATGAAATGCAAGATTAGGAGGTCGTGGATTACCTGGAACTGGCGGTTCTCTATTTTGTTGGACGAATTCTCCAGAATATTCACAGGAACTTTTTTACCCAAAATCTTTTACTTTTCACTCTGAAATCGAACAGTAAAAATGAAGTTAGAAAAATCCTTTTTATAAGTTTTTTCAAATAAATGAATTTTTAATTTGTTTATTTTTCACTTTAAAAAGGTTATTTTTCAAAGCATTTTTATTTATCTTAAACAGGTATGTGTAATGTTTCAAGTTTTTGTGCAGAAATTGGATTTTTCAGGAGAATTGGTCATTTTTCAACAAAGAGCATACTTTTATCACTTTTTCGGACTCTTTCAAAAATTTACGAAAAAGCAAAACATTGGAGTCCTCTTTTAAGCCCTTTTCAAACTTTCTAAACATGAAAATATTGTCGAGCACTTGATTATTCGAACTCGCTAAAATAAATGAATGATCGTCCCTTCAATATAATTTTACCCCTTTTACGGACTGAAATGGACTATTTACGAAAAAGGTATGCATTGACTAATTACAATCAATAGAGTTCTCTCTCACATTATTTTATCCTTTTTTGGGCTCGAGAGACTAAATTTATGAAAAAGTACACCCACGGAGTTTTCTTAAGTTTTTCTTCTAACTCCCTAAAATTGAAAAACACCGAGTTTCTCCTATACTGGACTTGTTAAAATTTAACAGTAAAGGACCTGTTCAATTTTAAAAACAGGAACGAACCACTCCTTCTTAGGTTTCAAATCTTAAACTAAGTTGGACTCATCCGAAGTATGAGCTTATAAACAAGAATATGTTATCCTCCTTAAGCTTGTCAAAAATAAAGAGGTACTTGCCAGAAATGGTGGGTGAAAAGAGAGAAAAATGGACTTGTTTGTTGTATTTTGATTTTTCGAAAATCCAGTTAACCACTCTTGAACACGACACTTTTGTTCACCTGGGTTGGTAAATCCTTTTCCTAATAGTTAATCAAACCATATTGAAAGTTTTCAGTTGGTTTCTGGGTATTAGCTTTGGGTCAATTGTCACCAAGCCTTCTGCAGTGTCGTTATGTGTTCAAGAGGACAATTCAAATAAACCATTCATCTGAAAAATATCTGTCATCCATTTTGACCATCCCTGAGTTAGTTATTGCCAATATATTTCTTCACAACTTTATCTATGATTTCGTGTTGTGGGCTTGCCTACGACGGATCGCTTTCTATCGATGACAACTCATTATCTAGGAAGTTGAACTAGAAATCGTCAGTACCTTGAAATCTGCATCCCTCAATGGCAGGTTTCTCACCTTCGACGACAGGTTGCATCATTGACCTCCGATTGAATGATTTCGTGACATGTTCGACTTCAGCTCATTCATTCACATTTCATGGATTGTACTGAGTACTTTGAGAGCCATTGACATTACTGGTGGTTACTCTCACACTTCTTAACAGTTTACATCATTGACTGGTAATCAAGTGGTTTCTACCACGTTCGACTTCGACACATTTATTCACATGGATAGAATCGTACTAGTTCGAGATGCGGAAATCAAGACCCTGGATCTAGTTTCTACCATCTAAGCTGCGAGGAATTTTCTTATAATTTATACAGTGGAATGTTTATAAATAGATGGTTGTGTCCATACTATGTCTACACATGTCTATACTGTGATGTACTCAAAATCATTCCTGTATCAGAACAGTTTGAATCAGTTTCTAGTTAGTTTTGATCTGAGTATGGGAATGCCTACCTCAACGATGATATGATTACATATATATATTTTGCATTGAATTTTTTTACAGGTTCCGACTGCGGTGTCCACGGGATGATCCTTGAAATGATAAAGTACTACACTCTTCATATATGACAGACTTCAGTTTCATCTATTCCAGACTTTGCACTTTAGGGGGCAATCTGTTACACTAAAAATTGTCATCTTGAAATTATGTTATGTGTATGAGCTCATTATTACTCATACTTCTCCCTTTACAAGTCTAACATATCATTTCCTCATATCAAGCCTTGAAAATCAGAGAAAAGTTCCTAAAAATTTCCTAAACTTTGGTGTCGCACTTTCTCTCTATCTTGCCTGGGGTCCCACACCTAATGTTCATGACTCTTGCGTACCTGAACGCACTTTCTCTGTGTTATGGGTGCGGACCCCTCTAAAGATTAAAAAGGTGCAAGTAAACTCAAAAAATCTCACTTTAAGTAAATTCTAGAAGCCTCTAGAAAGAATCTTGTGGTGGCAAAACTGCTCTTTTGAGGTTTATGTATCCCTTACCTTATGGAGCTAACCCTTTGATGTGAGGAGCTTATCCCTTTGAAGGAGGATTCTATCCCTTCATAGTTGGAACTGAAACCTCCTCTTTTCCACTATAAAAAGAGGCATTGGGTAGCCTCAAAGGGAGTTGAAGCTTTAGAATTATTTGAGGTTAAGTGCTGTTGGGATTCAGACTCATTTAACTGAGATTTTTGTGAGGAGAGATCACATACCTCTATCTGTCTCGATTGGAGGAGTGCAGAGCTTATCAGAGTAGAGGAGATTCCTGCTTTGGACCCCAGGAAGGCCTGTTCAACATCAAGGCTAAGGTTGTAAGGTTTTCCTTCTTTTAAAGTTAATACAAATGAATTCATTTTTCTCAATAAGTTGTTAGTTAACTTTTTATTTCATGGATTCCTTGATCACTATGATAAGCATGATTTACGATGTTTACTATACAGGTGCTATTTAATGTTTGCTCGTTTGTGACTGCAGGTTTACGAAGATAACTCCTTCAAGTGCACGAGGGACAACAACGACTTAGAACAAGCACTGGACCTACAGTAAGTCTTTTACACCTCTATAGTGTTGTTTGTAAATCATATATGCTCAGAGAAAGATTAGTTCATTTGACTGTTTGTTGCTAGATTACCTTTTTTGTACTAGGGAAATCGGTCTTGTCCGCAAGATTGATTAATCCGAGAAAACACACTTCCATGACGATTTTTCCTGCTGAATATCTTCTTCTTGTGAATCATATGGACTCACATCGATGATGGAATCTTTGGTTCCATTCTCGCCAATATTTTTATCCTCTTGCTTCAAATGCTTGGGATGATTGGACAGATGCAGTGTCCAACATTGGGCAATGAGATGTCCCTTTTTCTGAAAACGTGTGCAAATATTTTGCATATTTTATTCAAGTTGCCTTCTCTTTGAATGTTTTTTGTATGCCTTCATTCTCTTCTAGCATCTTGAAACTTCATGGTTACACAAACCACAATAGGAGCATCAACTATTTCTTCCATTCATGCATGCAGATTTGTCATGCTTAACATAATCATAAACAACTCGACTATGGGAATAATTATACCTCGAATGTTGCTTTGAATGTCCATCTTTTTTACCTTCTTGAGGAGATAAACTTGTGGAGGTTCCAGCTTTCTTTTGAAGACTAACATCAGTGTTCATGGCTTGATAGCTGTTAGAACTCTCTTGCTCGCCATAAGCTGCATGTCTACAAACATCTTACTGCAACATGGATTTCAAACAATGACATTCATCTTGAATACAAACTTAACATGTTTGTGGGTTTGAACCTGCAACAAAAGTTCTTCTTAGAACTGTCTCAGGTGCCTTCATGTCTGTAGAGTTTTCGCCATAAGGTTGAACATAGCCTAGACCAAACTTCTTAGGCATTTCCTCAACGATGATAGGCTCAATCATGCCTTCTGCATGTTTTCCTAGACCCTTGCCTTCATAGCCCATTTTTAACATCAATTTGGACCCTATACCTCTAGTGTGTTTTTCAAATGAACCTACACATCTATCTGAAGAGGAATTTGAAGACAAATTTGAATGATTTACCTCTGCTTCAAGCATGTGTTTGGTTAAGGCCTCTTGGGCATGATGGAGCTGCATCTCCATCTCATGCATTCTTTGAAGACGTCCTTATTTCTCTTGCTTCATAGCAACCAATTTCTCATGAAGTCTGGTGCTTTCCCTTACATTTTCATACAGAATTTGCACCATATCCTTCAGGATGTAGAAGTCCTGCTTCATCTCTTTGTCAAAGAGTCTTGCAAAGGAGGATGATTTAGAAACCTCACTTGATGAAGATGTCATCATTATGTAAATGAATTAAAGAACTTCAACAAAAATTCACAAAACTTCAAAAACAATTTGACAAAGCTTCTTAACAATTTGGCTGTAGATTCAAGCTCTTCTCTACAACTTGTATCTCTTCTTCAATCAACCTCTTTTGCAAACAATCCCTCTTGTGCTTCAAGGGTTGCCTTGAGTTCCTTTTGGTAAGGAGAATGCTTTCAAGCTTCTTCCGTCTTGTCCTCTTCTGGACTTGGCTAGCAGTAGCTCCCTTTCGCCTCTAGCAAACTCAAACTTGTAAGCATCAATCAATTTGCAACAGTTAAATTCTATGCACTATTAAACGCCTTTCAAGTCAAACAAGCAAGCAAGCAACCTTGTGCTCTGTCAAGCAAGCAACCTAGTGCTCCGATACCATCTGATCTGAAATGGGTAGTTGACTTGTTATGCTATGCAAGCACCTCCCACTCAGTTAAAACAAATTAAAGATCTTGCTTATACATGCATGTGCGGAATTGCATACTTGAATCAGGTGTATGTGTTTTAACTGTTTTAATTATTTATGTGTGAGGAATTCAAAATTTGTTTTTGTTGATTATAAGCATGCACATCAAGCATAAATTGCAGAAAATTAATTATCAACACATAACAGTAAATTTAATAAATTATTTCACCCATATGTCTTGGGCTACGTCTCCTTGAGCCTTTGTCAATTGACTTGGCTCTTTGGGATTAAGATGGAAATTTTATTTTACAAGTCTCATACTCAACTCCATTGGTTATTTGAACTGTAACAATGGGTTTATAATACCATCATGCCCCTGGAATGACTGTTAACTCTCTAGAAATGGACCTAGGCTCCCTTTGACTTGACCTCTTGTGTCGGTGCCCTTAAGCGTCCCTGAGCTTATATGTGGCAAAAAATCCCTTATAAGCCATTTTCTGTATCGGAAACCTTTTCTAATATCTCCAAAAAATATCATTCATTCAAAATAGGTTGTTCGTTTGCTCAAAATGAGCTCTAGCTCCCCAATCTAGGCCTCCAACTCATGTTGGCCCTAGGCAACCTGAAATATCCCTGTGGCTTATTCAGATCTATAAGTCTCCAAATGGCTCTGAAAATCCCTTCAATGAATTCCTAGTGTCCAAAATAGTCAGAATAGATTTTTCACTTGCTGAAATTGGCCTCTAGCTGCCATGGTTATGCCTTCAACACCTTGCAACACCCTGTGGCTCTAGGCTCACGAAAAAATTCTCTGTAGCATCTCAGCCTTCATAAGTCTCCAAAACCCTCTTCAAATCCTTCCATTGGATTTAGAAGGTTCAATATAGTCATAATAGACTATTGGTTTGTTGAGAATGGTCTCTAGTTGCCCTGGATAGGCCTCATTCTCCTGCTGGCCCCTGCTCTCCCTAGTGGCCCTTAGAACTTCTCTGAAGAAAAATCATACTCATAAGTCCTTAGCTGGCTCTGAAAACCTCACAAATGGCTCTAGAATGTCTGAATCATTCAAAAATTAGTATTTTTTTGTGATAATGGCCTCTGGTTGCCCTTGCTAGGCGTCATTCTCCTGCTAGCTCCTGGTGGCCATGATGGCCCTTGGAGCTTATCTGAACGAAAATCATGCTCATAAGTTCTATGATAGCTCTGAAACCCTCACCAATGGCACTATAATGTCCAATATATTCAAAAAAGACTACTCATTTTTGAAAAATTGCTGATTAATACTCCAGTTATGGCTCATTGAATTTTTCTGCCCAATGTCCCCCAATTTCCTCCACTAAATGTGGGGCAACTCCCAGTTAGCCAAGCTAAATTCGGCTTGAGCGACAACTTTGGTGCGCCTCCGCCAAATATGCCGCCAAGTTAATCGGCGCTTAATTATTAATAAGTGCGATTAAGGATAAGATAATCGGGGTTAGCGCTATAAGCGCGAATTAACCATAATAATATTGGCTTAATGAATTTCCGCCGGAAATGTTGCTAGACGGTTAAGTAATGTTTGGCACAACTAGTTTTCAACAAAACCACCTGTGGCTTGGTGGTGTAGAGGCTCGGTTCGTGGGATGGAATTCATGGGTTCAAAACCCGACCCCCAACTCCTTTTAGGTCCTTTTTCCATATGCATATTACATGGACCTTGCACTTAATACGATTTGAATTTAATATAATTTAATCCACGAACCTTTGTAATGTTTTGAAGGTTGAATTTTGGATTTTAAAATGTAATGCCACCATGATCCAACCATAATTTACCATATAAAAAACCATATGCCTCCACTTTTTTGGGTTTTTAAATTTAAAATGTGGAATTTAAATATTTATATATAAGGTTTTTAAATTAATATTAAATATTAATATACATATAATAATTTAATATAATATATGATAATTAAATCATATATATATATATATATATTAATTCAACCTTAATATATAATAAAAAAGTAATTTCCCACACATAAATATTATGGACCCACATTTAACCTTGAAAGGCATCAGGCGAAATTGGAGAATTTCGCGGTTTACCTTGGCATTCAAAGTGCAATAACTTCTTCATACGATGTCGGTTTTTCGAACCGTTTATGTCGCCGGAATCAGAAAGACGAGATCTATTTGGTGCTTAGGTTCGGCACACTTTTGAACACTATGAAATTTGAGCTATCACTTAGGTCCTGATCAAAACCTGATCAATGCATCCACATTCAAAATCCCTTAGAAACGAATCAAGCAAGAATGCAAAGAAACAAAGGTAGAACACTAGATCTAGAAAAAGGTAAAGGACTTGAATATGCTAATTACATTGTTTTCCATTGCAATAATGGAGTAACCAAAGATTTATTCCATACTTTACTTGCTTCTTGGTGAGATTCATGGATACTTGACACAAGTGCATCCTACCATATTACCTATCAGGAATATTTATTTGAATACATTTGTACAATTTAGATGGATAAATTCAAGTCTCAAGCTATCTAGAGTTAGCACAATTAGGCTTAAACTTTTGGTTTTTAAGCTCCTGTGGTGATCATTTCTTAAAGAGCTTCCTAGATTCTCCACAGTATTAAGGAACATATGTCGACGTTTTGAATCCCAATGGGGATCCATCATCAGGACCTTAGAATGAGGAAATTTAAACCTAGACTTCCTAAATTTCTTCTACATGATGTAGTCTACCTTCTATAACATTGGAAAAACTTATTGCACTTGTTCACATTTTCCATCAAGGACACTCCATTCATATTTTTGAAGGAAAAGTGTATATAAGAACAACATCATATAACACATTTATCACGACTGAAATAGAGGAGGAAAGACTATTGAAGTTGCAAGGAATATTTGCTTGTGCACAATACTTGACATGCCTTTCTCATTACAATGAAGGTAGATTGGCATTAAATGTTCTATGGCATATAATATTTGGAGATATGAATTATGGCAGTCTTTTTTTGTTGAAAAGGAATGGTGTTTCTATTTTTCCAACTATTCCAAGGAAACTAAATCATTGTGATGTTTGTATCCTAGGAAAACATAGCAAATAGCCATTACATGATTATTCTTCCAGAGCACATAGAAATATTGCACCAATTCATTCTAATTTTTGTGGCCCTATGCCTATTCCTTTTTCAAATGAAAATAGATATATGATGAATTATATTGATATTTAAACTAGGATGTGTTGGGTATACTTGATGAAAAGTAATAAGAATCTTTTGAAACTTTCAGAAATTTTCATGCATGGATTGAAAGTGATGTGCAATCACATATGTTACACCATTTTTTGGTCATCTAACCTATTATCATTAGATGGACCCAAGTACACCATGTAAGACCAATTTTACCCTAAGTAAAATTGCTTTCCCTATGTTAAAACAGGAAACCCCAAAAGGAAATATTAAACAAACCTATATTTGTTTGATTTTCCTCATGGAATAATTAATTAAACCATAATTTTAGTGTATTCCCGATCATATTTAACTTTAAAATAAAATGGTACATAAACCTTTATTTATCTTATTATTTTCTAGGAATAATTATTTAAACCTTATTTAGATGATATTCCTTGTTAAATATGACCAAATCACCCACAAATAATTAAATAAATCACTATTTATTTAATTATCTTTGAACCACCTCCTTAAATAATTAAATAAATCATTATTTATTTGATTGTCTTCTAACCACTTCCTTAAAAAGATAAATAAATCATTTATTTATTTATTTTTAACAAATTAAGGGATTTGACCCAAGTCAAATACCTTTTCCCTCCAACAAATACAATAAAATATTCCATAAAAAGTGGATCTAGATCTGGTTAACCCATGCACCAAGATCTAGAATGACCCAATATTTTGTTATAAATAGGAGGGTTTTTCCTACCATTCTTCACCTTTTGTTGCCTATTAGATCACTCTGGATCTATACACTTGGTCACCATTTTCTGCCATTTGTTGTGTGAGCTCCCTTTGGGTTCCATTCTTTGTGTGGGTTTTCTACACCAACAAGAGAGAGAAATCTTAGATCTGAAGTGCTGAGGACTTCCAAGAACCCATCCCACTGAGGAGAATTAGATACGCCTTCTTGTTTTCCTCCCAGGTGCCCAATTAATATAAAATTATTTCAAGAAATCGTTCTTGTCTTGTCTATTGGTATATGGAGCAAACCCTTATTTTTTCTGCTTAATGTCTTTCCATGCATAGATCTGGTTTTTGCAGCTCTTTTATGTTCAACTAACCGCAGATCTGAAGATATTGGCAGCCACTTTTGTTGTTAGGGCTATTAGTTATGCGTAACTAAAGTGGTCCTTTTTCGTACACTTCGACAAAGGATTCATACTAACAAATGGCGACTCCACACGGGTTTTAATTTACGACCGCTGTCGTTTTTCATATTCCTGCATATCCAACTACTTCAGACCCTAGGGTTTCTTTTCAGCTGTTTATTTTTCCTATTTTTATGTTTTTTTTCTCACATAAAACCCTAAAACATCAAAATTTCTAACTTCCGTGTGTTTCTGGCCCTATTGCGTAGGTAAGAGACACCAGCCGCGCAGGTAAGAGACACCGGCCGCAACTGAGACGACGACTTTTCCGAAAATCTACCGAGACAACCGGGTGAGGGTCGCACCACCCAGCCCATAACATATGACACGGACCTCCAGTGTACTTCTCCTTTGATAACGACACCATTTTTAGGTGATTTTTAACGAATTTTTAAGGTTCTGCTGAGCTTCCTCGATTCCGCATCTCGTCTCCTTCCACTTTGACCAAGTTACGATGTTTTTACTTGATCAGTGGAGCCTGACCCCCAAAGAGCCCTCTTTTTGGCTTGGAAGAGTTTTAGCTGTTTCAACCGTCTGTTTTTCAGAGCTTCAACCTCCTTTTTTCTAGATCTGTTACCTCCCTTTCAGATCCATTGAAATCAGCTCTTCTACCTCTCAAATCACCTCCTGAAGATTTTCTTGGACCTAATTTTAGGGCCACCGCCTTGCCCCCTCCGCTTTTTGTTGATTTCCTTCCTTTTTCCAACCGCCTTGCCTCTGTCTTTTGGCTGTGATCTGCACCTCTTTGCAGCAGCTTTATCCTTTAGATCCCTGTCCCTTTTGACCTTAGATCTATTGGCCTCTTTACAGTGTGTTTTAAGGGCCGCTGCTATTTTGATTGATTTTGGGGAGACTGCATGTCTTGGGTTGAATATGGATACAGTAGGCCCATTATTTTACGTTGTTGAAGGCATTGTATACGTTGCTACGTAGGTTTTTTTATTTTAAAATACGCAACACCTTTTTTCTTGTCTCAAAACGGAAAAGGGTTTAAAAATTAAAATTAACGCACGCCACACACTGACCCTAAGTGAAGAAGCGCCTGGTTAACACCGCCTGGCAAAGACTCTAAAATCAATTGTCACTGCACCTCTTCTGCCCTTGACCTCACTTGATTCTGTCCCTTTCTGCCCCTGTCGGTTTCCTTCTTCCTGTCGTCATTGCGCCCCCAAGCACCTTTCCCGGAGACTTCTTGGCCTTCACCCTCAGTTTCCGGTCGATCAACCTGCTCCGACCCGCCGTCGTCGAGCCAATCCTCCTCCGAGTCCGCACTCCAACTCCTCTCCTGATTCATCGGGTTCCCCTTCTCCTCCTGGTTCTCCCCCTACCACCATGTCTGGTCTAGGGCCTAATGCTAGCGGTTCTCCCGGCCCTAATGCCAGACCTGCCACTAGCGGAACCGCCACCGGAACTACCTCGGCCACACCCTTGCTGTCGTACATTGCAGGCCTCAGCCTCCCCAATTTCAATCAGTTGATCAACGACCCTATCCACCACAATTTTGGTTGGCCTGCTATGCCAACCAAGCTCCCCTCCGACATCCCTAAGTTCAAAGGCCTTGTTGGAGAAGATCCAACCAATCATGTCCGATCTTTCCACATGTGGTGTTCCTCCAATTCCATTACCGATGACTCCATCCGTCTTCGTTTGTTCCAACGCACGCTTACCGGCGAAGCTTCTAAATGGTATGTTGAACAAGCCACCTCTTCCCATACCACCTTTGCGACCCTTGCCCAAACCTTTTTGTCTTATTTCCAGCTCCCTCTCCGATACGACACTAGCACGGAGCTTTTGACTTCCTTCAAGCAATCCTCTTCAACCCGCCTTTCTGCCCATGTTCAAGAATGGCGAAGAAGACGGAGCTTATGTCGAGCCCCTCCCTTCGAAGATCGGGTTTATATGGATTGGTTCCTTCGCACCCTTCCAGCTCCCATCGGCAAAGATGTCGCCTCCCATTTTCCTCAAACTGAAGAAGCCGCCCTCCAAATAGCCTTGAAATATGACCTGATCTACGCTCAGTCTGGTTATGTTTATACCGTTCTTCCTGACCTCCCCAGGCCCGGTGGCACTAACGCCCCAGGGGCATCCCATTCTGCCGACGGTATCGTTGGAGCCCTTTCCCATCCGTACGCTCAACCTCCTATGGGCTATGGTCTCCCTCAGGGAGGGGCCAGCACCTCCAGCACTCTTCCCCCTCCCGGTAGCATGTATCCAGGACACGGCATGCCTCCTCCTTTTGCCCAACCTTCTGCGTACCTCAATGTTGCCCAACCTAACCATTACCTTTATCCGCAGCCTGGTGCGCCATCTCCTCCAGCATATGCACTTCCATCTCCCTTGCCTCCTCCAAACCCGCAACAGCACTTACAGCCCCCTCCAAGGCAAGTATTTGCACAGCAGGGTGCGACTAATCCCCCTTCTCCTCAAAGAAGGCAGAGAGGCAATCCAAACCAATCTGCCCCTGGTACTCGTGGACCCAATTCTGGTGTGGACCCTAACACTGCCAACCAGCAACAGGGCATTCAGCCCAAGCCGGACAGGTCGCTTCGCACAAACAAGCCTTGTTCATGTTGCGGTGTTTATGGTCATTATACCCATGATTGTCCCCTCTTACCCCAGATGCGGCAGATGTGGGAGTCTCAAGCCACATTGCACGGACAACATGCCTCCCCTCATGCTCCTCCTAATGTGGCCACTACCCAACCAGCTGTGTTTACTGATCCTTTCCCTCAGCAAGGATTCGTGGCTACCCAACCGCCTGATAGCCAGGTCGCCACTCCCCCTTCTCTTTTTGGTTCCTCTGATTACCAGATCCTTATGATGCACTCCGATCCTTCCCCGACCGTCGACCTCCACCTTCAAACTCGGTCTCGCCAGTACCCCAAGCCTCTTGCTCAGTCTGCCCCCGAGCCTCCTTCTTTAGGTTCCACAGAGCCTCTTTCGACATCCAGTGGCCCCTTACATATCCCTCAACCCAAATTTGAGGTTCATACCAAGTTTCCTAAGGGACCACTACGTCGAAACGCTGCTTCCGTTCGAGCTTCTCATTCGTATAATATAGTAGATGATTTGGCGCAATCCCCTGCTGCCATTTCCACACTGTAACTCCTCCAGTCGTTCCCTTCCCAAAAGAAGGATCTACTATCTACCGTGGGCACTGTAGATCCTGCTGATGACCAAATGATTGTTTTCGACGCCACTCAATTGGACCATCCTCCTCTCCCTCCTTCCGTCGCCTTCCAAATCCCAGTCAAAATCCGGAACGCCAACGTTTCCCGGTGTATAATTGATGAGGGGGCATCCACCTGTGTGATGTCCGCTTCGGTTTGGAAGCAACTCGGATCTCCTGAGCTGGCCCCTTCCACGATCACCCTTCAAGCGTGGGACGGCCATGCCTCCCAGCCCATTGTCTTATTCCGTAATTGTCCTATCACCCTCGCCGGTAAGACTGTTTGTGTCGACGTCGAAGTCATCGACGCCCCGCTAGACTACAACATTCTATTGGGGCGAAGCTACACCTATGCTATGTCTGTTGTCCCATCTGCGGTTTTCCGCAAGATGTCTTTTCCCCATAATGGAAAGATAGTCACCATTGACCAGTTGACATATCATGAGCCAAAATCTCAGACCTCCCCCGAGACGACCATATCTTCTGTAGCCAACAAGCAAACCGTCGATTCCTTGACCAGTGTCTCCCCTGGCGTTTACAAAGATTCCTCCCTGATTGGAACTTTCCCTAACCTTCCCCCTCCTCCTATCACCGATCCCAGCTTATCGAATGTTTGCATGATGCAATCGTCCCAGGTAGCCCGTAAGCGGCCTGCCTCGGCTAGTCAGCAACCTCCCCCTCGCCCTCCGCAACCCGCTCCTAGCCATTCATCTCAGCCAGTCGGACCTCCTCCTTCTGGCCCTCCCCCTACAGCTGGTATCCCTGAACCCCTTTATCCTCCTGGATCGGTTCCTCCTGGCCTTAACCATCTCGAAGCCGTCCTTCCTGGTCATTACCCTGCTGGGCAGATCCCTTTCCTAGCTCCCCCTCCCGAAGTATATTCTGTCCCCGTCATGGCCACCCTCTCTCTCCCTAACTTGACCTTGGGCATACCGGTCTGGTACCTTGATCCCCTAGCCGCCACCCCTCCTGGTCACCCCAAACCCTACATGGCTTTGACACCGGTTCAACTGGTCCCCCTCGCTTCCTCCGTTGCCACTGTGCCCCCAGCACCTCCACAGGACCCCTCTCCTGTCGGCTCCCGGGAAGAAAGGCAAAGCCTGCAAAGGGGCACCTAAAGACAAGACCACCACGACTGACCCAGCCCCTTCTCCGCCCGTGAAGCCTTGCGCCTTATGTGATGTCACCAGTCATGCCACCCATGCTTGTCCCGAGTTGCCCTGTATTCAGCCCATGGTTAAAGTCGCGTTCCCCGAGTCTACGGTCTCTGAAGCCTCCATTCCTTCTTCGTCCGTAACCAAGAACCCCAAGACTCTCCGCACCAACAAACCCTGTGCTTTTTGCGGCATGCATGGCCATTACTCCCACCATTGTCCTCACCTGACGCATTACCGCGCCTCTTTAGAGGTGATCCGAGAGTATGAGGTTGAACAGAATTTTCTCCCTTCATACTAATAACGGAAAATAATATACTTCTAATGAATTTGAAAACAATCTTCATCAACATGGGATTCAACATCAAACTATTGTTCCATACAATCCTTAAAAAAATGGTGTAGTTGAAAGAATGAACATGACTATCTTAAATATGGTTCACTTAATGATGTTTTTCAAAAATGTAGATTTGATGTTTTGGGTTGATGTAGTTCTATGTGAAATATATGTTAAAAACAATGTCCATCTCATGCTCTAAAAAATAATACACTTTATGAAATGTTGTATGGCCACAATCCCTCAATAAGGCATCTTAAGAACTTTGGTTCCACCTGCTATGCCTTGATTCCTAAGGAACAAAGAAGCAAGCTTAATGCAAGGAGTTGAAAGTGCATATTATTAGGTTATTCAGATACCACCAAATCATATCATATTTATGATGAGGTAAATAAAAAAATTATATTATCCATAGATGTGATTTTTCATGAATATTGCAAGGCTAGCAACATTATTGAGCATAAACTTGATCATTTGAATAAGTTTAGTTATGAAAAATATTATCATTAATTTGATAATAAGATTCCACGTCTTGAAAGGGGGGTCACTATCTTGGATCAATCTGTGGAATCTCCCTTTGAAGCATTATGTGCCCTGCATGAAGTTATGGCCACTCCTTCAAATCAGGAAGGCCATTTGAGTGGTGTGATTGAGAGGATTGGAAAAAAAATATTGATGTAGCCCCATCTCAATCACAAAGAAACCTAGACCCTCTCAGTAAGGTCCACCAAAGTGGCTCACTAAAACAATTGAAAGTCTTCACCCTGATGAGGTTAGAAATACAAGAACAATAATTTCCACTAGAAAAAATAGATGTGATGTAGATGATTTTGATTCAGTTGTTAAAATGGATATATCATATGTTTGTGAAGTGATTTTTTCTATTGATTTTGAACCAAATTCTTGTAAATAAGTTGCTTCTCATGATGAATTGAAAGAAGAAATGTAGAAATAATATGATGCTCTCATAAAAAATGGAAAATTTAATATAGTGGACCCTCCATTTGGAACCAAAAACAATTGGTTGCATGTGGGTCTACAATAACAAGTATAAATTAGATGGCTTACTTGAAAAGAAAAAAAAAATCTCATGGCAAAAGGATTTTCAGAAAAAATAAGGTTTTGATTATGAAGAGACCTTTTCCCCCATGGAAAAATGGGCTACCATCTGGACTCTCTTTTCCTTGGCAACTCAAAATGTATGGAAATTCCATCAAATTGATTTGAAGATTTCCTTCTTGAATGGAAAATTTAAATAGAATGTCTTTATGTCTCAAATATAAGGCTTTGTTGTGAATGGATAAGAACATAAAGTATGTGAAATCATAAAATCCTCATATGGCCTAAAACAAGCACCACAAACCTTGTATGAAAAATTAACTAAGCATATTCTAAAATTGAATTTTAAACAATTTAATCTTGATGATGCAACTCTATTTTTCAAGAAAGTTGTAAAAACTATTGTGTATGTTGCGATATAGTAGATGATTTGGTTATCACATGGCATAATGAAAATATATTGTATCCATAACGAAAGATTTTAAGAAAGGATTTTATATGAAATATTTGGGACACCCTCGCTACTACTTGGTCATTGAAGTGACCTAACATCCAAGGTATATATTCCTCTCTCAAAAGAAGTGAATTGGAGAAATATTGAACAAGTTCGGAATGGATGAATTTGATCCTTTATCCACTCCAATGGAACAAAATATGAAGCTCGCATCTAAATAAGGAAATTAATTTGACGATGAAACAAAGTATAGATAGCTCATGGGAAGTGTTATATGCCTCACCACTACCATACCAGATATTTCATTTATTATTGCAATCCTTCGCAAGTTTATGAAAAATCCTTGTGAATAAAATTAGTTTTCTACAAAAATAGTTCTAAAGTACTTGAAAGGAACTTAAGGCTTTGGACTAAAATATGCGCAGGTGGATAACTTCAGCCTAATTGGATAATCTGATTCATTATTTTATGGAGATAAGGAAAATGGAGTGTCTACTTCAAGCTATCTTATGAGTCTTGGATTATGAGTTGTCTCCTTGAGGTCACACAAAAAATTAATTCCAGTAGATTCCACAACAAAGGTAAAATATGTGGTAGTTGTAGAAGCAACAAGAGAGATTATGTAACTCAAGAAAATTCTTGAAGATTTGTAGGAGAAATAAGTGAACTCTATTCCCCTTCTCATTGAAAATATTTTTTCAATTAAGTTGGCCAAGAACTAAAGATTCCATGATCTAACCAAACATATCAACATAAATTATTGTTTGATTTGATATCATGTAGAGGCCAAGACAATTTATCTACTGCATTGTTCCACAAATGAGAAAATTGGAAACATATTCACCAAATCACTTGTGTAATACGCCTGCTAGTTTATGATGTAAATATTTGTAAATTGATATTTAGGCTGGTGAGCCAGATGGACATAATTGTTAGGGTGGTGAGCCAAAGTTACATTATGAGGTGTGTGTACCCATGTTGATATTTTATATATGTTTTAGGGCCAGTGTGCCTAGGAATATATGTCAATTTTGGTTAAGTTTTCAAAGGGCCAAGACTTAAAATATAATGTAACTAATGTACATATTGTTAAAAATAATATAAAATAGGTTAATTGTGAAACCCACTACACAGTAATGAGTATGGGGGGCGATGCAACTCCATGATGATAGGAAATAGAGTCTTTGGTGACAGTTGTTGGTGAAGAGGGAACCTAGTGCCCATGTGGCTTAAATGTGTGTCATATGGAAGAGAGATACCATGTAGTGATGAAAAGTACATGTTTTCATAGAAATGAGAGGAATGCATTATGATTATTATTATTATTTTGATGATTATGTTATGAACCCAACTCACAAAATAGAAGAAAATGTAGATCAACGACTTAGAAATAAGCCTCTTTGAGGGGGAAAAATCCTATAAATTACGTAAATAAACAATTCTTGGATTATACAAATGAAAAAAACTCCTTTCTATATATAGGAGTCCAAGGGGTCACAATATAATCCTAGCTGACATAAAAATAACAATGTAAGGGCACAACAATAACAATAGTGGGCTTCTATGGTGCACAATAATAACAATATGGGGACTACATGGGCACAAAAATAACAATAATGGAGCTACACTAACAATAATAAGGGGCTACAATAGTATTATAGGGTTCTAACATGCCCCTCTCCTTTAAAAAAGTGTTGTCCTCAATGCTTGATTACTTATGGATGCTTCTATATTAAATTCTTATCCTCCCATGGGGAACCTTTAGCCGGTAATTTCTTCCACTTGATGAGATACTATGAAATTGATCGATTTCATAGTTTTTGAGTTCTTGTTTCTGTGACTACTTAAGGTTCCAATATTATTTTTCCTTCCTCATAAAGTTCTGGCAATATTGTTTGAATTGAGACTTGCTCCATTTTTAGTATCCATGTTACCGGATCCTTGCCATCAAACTTCCTCATGTCAATATTTGGAATATGGTGGGCCTTAAATACAACATTATAGTTTAAGAAATCATGATTAACATTTATTTTTTTCTCATCATGAGTTTCCTCTACTACCTTTTCACCATTAGGAAGCTTTTCTTGTAGCAACTCTGCCAAAACTTCCTTCAAACCTTCCATGTCTTTCTTCAAATCTTCCATGTTGACTTCTATACCATCCATATTAGCTTCCATGCCATTATTCAAACCATCCATATTAGCTTCCATGCCATTTTTGGTTACTTTTTGCAAGAGCGAAATTTGTTTCACTTTGTCTCGTAGTTTTGATATATCTGTTGAGATTCAACAAGATGATGATCCTAGTGAAAATTAAGCACCTACACTAGGTGGGGCCCGCAGGCTATTTGTAGGTGATATGTCTATTTTTAGAATTTGGATCAAAGTCTATTTATAGTAGTAGTCTATTTATAGATGGTTGAGAAAATTATGTTTATGGATGGGCGTCTATTTTGGAATGCATGTGCGAAGTAATTTTGTGGAATGCATGTCTAAAAATAGAATGCATGTCGATTATTATTATCTCTTAATAATAATTAGAAAATAACTAATAATCTATTCAGTTGAAGCACTTGATTTCAGTTAACTGATGTGAAAAACCATTTGATTGAAGGAATTTTGAGTTCTAGGGTTGGTTGGTGGGACATGCAAGTGGACTTCCTTGTAACTGAGTGATACAAAGTTGTAACAAAGTTGGATTTGTAGTTATGTGAGTTGTAAAGTAGTTTAACTCAGTTTTGCTAGTTGTAACTAGTTGTAACTAAAGATACACAAGTGAGGTATCAGTGAATTAAATATTAAATTACCTCACATGGAGTGATCTCACATGCAACTGAAGATTTACTACTGTTAACTACATGCATGTCAGATCCAGTGGAGACCCAGTTGAGAGATAAGTGAAAGGGACAGTTTGACTATCCGTTGTGACATTAGTGGTGCAATCAATGCAAACACACACACATTGGAGATTCCAATGAGGATTTCACAGTCAAGGAAATGCAAGATAGAATTCATTCAGGGATTGTGATCAGTAGGGATTGCGCAATGGAGGCAGGCTGTCAAGAGGCAGTAAATTGGTGCATGTGTTAGCCAATTTCTGGAGACGATTATATATTGTACTGAGAGCTCTTGGAGTAGAGTTTTGTATGAGATTGTTTCGTGATCCATGATATATACATAATATATTATAGTGGGTTTTTTAGCTTTATGCTTTCCCGGTAAAAACATCTTTGTTATGTGTGATTGATCTTTCTTCATGTGTTTGCAATTGGCGATTAAATTTCTGCAAATATTTTAAGTAGAAGGATTCTATATATAACAGTGGCATATAATTGTTAGATCAGGAGAATGTTTTCATTGATGGAAAAGGAGATGGAAATGGAGGAGCACCTGAAACAGCAACAAGGAAAAGAGAGAATGAGACATGAAGCAGAGGCAGTTGTAGAAGGGTCATTTTGAGAGGCAGCAGAGGCAGCAAAAAGATCAATCTAAGAGCAACATCAGACAAGGAAAAGAGACAGCCTAGGCAGCAGATGAAACAAAAGGATTGGTTTCAGTATTATATGTATAGTATTCTATGTGAAAGAGCTGTGATATGCAACTATCTGTGCATTGATGACTTAATTTCATATGTGTATCCTTGTATTTTTCTGAGTTTATGAATTTAGGGTATGTATAATGTTGTCCCATACATAGTACTTAGAAGAAGGGTTTAGTTATGTGCATAACCTACGAAATGAGATCGAGGTTGAGGACTGTTTGGGGGTGCTGTAGCGAAAATTTTGAATCTTTTTTTGGGGTAGAAATCCCAAGGGTTAATAGAGATTCTATACATGTATATAAGAAATATTTGAGTACATAGTAGGGTTGAATATTTGATTGGAATTTTGAGTTTCGAAGCATCGATGCTCTCAAAGCAGAGAACTCAATTCAAACCCAAAAATTTCCATTCCACAGTTGAAGAACCGAGGAACTGTTTAGTTAACTGTGTGTAGGTGCGTTAGATGCATGTTATGAGCAATTTGGTGAAATCATGGTTAGAGTAACCCATAAACGCAACAAATATTGAAGGTGAACGTAATTGAAGCAGTGAGGGCCAATGGATTCCCCGCTGGCTTGGTCGAAGGAATAGAACACTGGTACATAAGAATTGAACCTATGAAGGCATTTAAGTGAGGAATGAACCTGGAGTGATTCCATTAAATAAGGTGACACAGTGTCAGGATAAAGGTTTAAAGCAGAACTGTGTGTCAAGGGGAGACGAACCGGAACCAAACGTTATAAAACAAAAGGAGTCGAAATGAACAGCAAAAGAAAAGAACTGTGCATTTAGAACAGTAATGGAGCGACGATGGCTTACTGTTGGAGGCAGAATGTGGAGCAGAACTTTGAAAAAGGTGGAGCCGTGAAGATGGGATTCAGAGGAAATGGAACTGCGTTTGTGTGGAACATGGAACAATTAATATAGTAGCGGAAGCATCAAAATTAGAACTGTGCAACGGAGCGGTTTGACTATAAATGAAACGTTTTTAAAGAGCACGACGAAACCCTGAAGGAAGGAACGAAACCTCGAACGCAACTGAACGGAACCATGAGGTGTGAACAATGACAGTGGGTTTGGAACACCCGACGGTTTTCATCGCACCGCTTTTGTACGGTAAGCTGTATTTACAAATCGAACACGATATATGCCAGGAGCTGACACGTGGCCTTAAGCGGTTTGGAGAACCCACTCTCATCGTGAATTAAATACCATGCATCTAACTTACGCGATATGTGGTTGTGTCTGTCGGATCAAGGCAGTCGGTGCGATGACTTCTCTACCGTCGGATGATGCGGGTGATTTAAGGACCAGGCCAATTCATCGTGTGAGGTTGGAGTGACAACCTCTGGACTGTGTGACTACGCGACTACCGTTGGATAGTGGAAGGGTAGCGTGATAGACTTTCAGCCCTTGGATGAGGGTGATAGTTAATGTATCTATGATGTGGTCCAATATTATTGTATTGTTTGCGATTGATTTGTTATCAAGCTGAGGCTATGTAATAATGAATGTATAGTGCGCGAAGGACCATATGATATAATTGATTTATATCTGGATACCTTGGTATTAAATCAACTAATCCAAGTTGGGAGATGTGTTATATTACGGGGTTTTTCCAAAGCCAAAGAAACGCGTGAAGAACCTTGGCTTATTGGAAATCTGAGTGGTGATTCGATTTACTTTGGATTGGATCGTAATATAAGACCCAAGGCTTATCTAAAGTCTTACAACATTTGATTGCGATATATGAATATAAAGTGGCCAATACATAATGTGATTTATTATAAATATCAGAGGTCAATATGGCTTGTGGTGCGGGCTTTATACAAAAGGTGAATACTTATTCGAAGAGGCAATAGAAAGGTCGACTATAGTTTAATTAAAAGGAACCCTTGGCTATGAGAATTATTTGGGTTATATAATGAACACCGTATATGCGCTGAATGGATTTTAAAGTTATTGAAAAATTTGGATGAGTGTCTTAAATGTGCAATATAACAGAAGAGTGAGGGTAGCACGGACATCAAGGAGCTTCCGCAATGAAAATATTCTGCTCAGATATAAAATTATTTGGTTTACAACAATGATTTTAACCTCTGATGGAGCAGCTTCAACATTGATTCAAATTGCCAGTGCAGAAATTAAAAAGTACTGAAATTTCTTAGATTGACAATTGTATTGAGTACAAATTTGTTGTATCCATTTTATATGCACAGAGAGAGAGAAAGTATGGGGCTGACAAAGGTAAACAGAGATTGCAGGTTTGACAGGTGTACATGCACAGGTGCACACAATTACAGTGAACAGAGTATACAGATGATCCAGATTTATGCAGGAATGCAACAGAATAAACACATAACCATAAATACAGAGATGCAACAGAAATAACACTTCATTTCATTAATATCAAAGAACTGAAATTTGCTTACAGACAGAATGGAAATAAAACTAGCTAGGGCACTGGTAGCTATCTCTGAGAAGAGATGTGGCGGCTACAGGCCTCTGAATTGCGTTACAATGAGGCTCGAGGGCCTATTTATTATTGAGAAACAATGGAGAACCCTAAACATCCCAAAGACCTAACCCTAGGAGATGAAGCGCCAAAACTATGGGCCCCGTTTGGGTAAATTGGTGTTTCAACTTCCCAGGGACGTAACTTTGGCATACTATCTCCGTTTGACACACATGATACATCATTAGAAAGCTCTATCCGAGGACTATAGCTTTCGGGATGAATTTGATGATCAAATTTGCTGGTGCTTTGATACCCAAAAAACGTCGTTTAGGGCCTCAAAACGGCTCCGGAAGTTCAGGACCCAAAAAACTGCTAAAAATAGTAAGTTATGCCGAAACTGAAAAACTGAAAGAGACAATGGTGGGGGGCCAAGTGGAATAGGTGGGTGGCCACCAATATCCACCTGGATCATTCCTGCCCCCTTAGGAAGCAATGGTCCCCATTGCGTTAAGTTCCTCCATGAGATGAGGAAATTTCTGCTGAACTTGGTCCCTGGTGAACCACTTTCCTTGGTGCAGGAGTTGGCCAGCTTTGACAACCCGATATAGTTGGATCTTCTGCTGGCGAGTGTTCTTGATTTGCATGTCCATGATATGAAAATATGACCACTGTTATGCAGTCCCGGACACTCTATATGGTGTAGTTATTCTGCAAATGTCACAAATCACTGAGTAGAGGTGGGAAGTAAGGACGAAGGCGATCCACATTGAAGGCGGGGTGCAGACCAAGAATGGTGGAATACTAAGCTCGAAAGAATTGTTCCCTATAGCCTTGGGCGATGGTGTACGACGTGTCGGAGCGGCGAAGCTTGCGGTGAGGTCTAGTGAGCGCTCCTCACTGAAATACGGCCATACTTTGCAGCTACTGGGTGCTGTGGCCTGGAGAGTCATGGTCTTGCCTTTTCATGTGACTGGCTACATCAATATATCCTGGAATCCAGTGGCTGATGCAAGTAAGCTTGTAAACCTGCCTTTATCAACTCGGTCTGATGTCTTGAATCAACCAGCAGCAGAAATACCGCCAAATGGCATGGCTACGTCAATGGGACATAGTGGCTGGAATCCCAAGCCCACCTGAAAGGGGCTATGGCCAATTGAACTGTGGAGAGCCCGATTATAACTATTTTGTACATAAGGGAGGCTCTCGTCCCATGTGCATGGATGCTTTGAATTCTACATACGCAGAATGTGTACAATCATTCTGTTGACGACCTCTGTCTGGCCATCTGTTTGGGGATGGAAAGCTGTGGACTTGGTGAGATTTGTGTCCATCATTGACCAGAGGCTGGACCAAAATGTGCTGAGGAACCTGCTATCTCAATCTGATATGATAGACTGTGGGATCCCAAAGTGCACCCATACTCGTTCAAAGAAGATTTTAGAAGTAGCTTCTGCTGTGATATTCTTCTTACAGGCCGCCATAATGGCCATCTTCGAGACTCTGTCAACGACCACGAAAACACAGTCACTGCCATTCTTAATAGAGGGCAGGCCCGACATGTAATCCATGGAGATGTATTCCCACGGTCGACTAGGGGTAGGTAGTGGAGTATATAGGCCTTGCTTCTTGATGGTCGGTTTGGCAATGGCACAAACGTTGCAGTTCGATGTTACTGAAACATCCTTTGGTCGGCCAGCGAAATGCTTCGTAGTATTGCTCTTTGTTTTCCTCGACCACGAAATTCCCGGCGACCTAGAGCGTAGTGTGTTTCCTGTCTTGGGCATCTGCTCTTCCGAACACAAAGGTGTCCCGGTGGCTTTCGTGTATCTTGGAGAGGTGAAAATTTGGAACTTGCGTGCCCCCCGAGGTGCCTTGTAAGTGTGGCGATTGAGATTATCTCGCAGAAGACGACGATCGAAGTCTCATGCCCACAAGAGTTGAACTTGCGTTGACGAAAGCACGATCGGTGGTCGGTAAGACGATGCGCAACATTATTGAACACCTGCCTCCTTGCCCGATGTTCAGACAGCTGAAGGAGATATGTGGACCACTTCTGATGGCGATCATTCTGCAACTTCCCTTGTGTCTGTGTGAACTGCAGGGGCCGGTGGTCTGTGTGGATGATTGTTTCCTTCCCCAAAATGTAATGCTTCCATTGTCGACAGGCTTGCACAATGGAATACATTTCTTTGTCATAGGTGGGATATTTGCGAACTGTCTCAGACAATGTCTCACTGTGATATGCCACTGGATGTCCCTGTTGAGTAAGAACTGCCCTAATAGCATAGTCAGAGGCATCTGTCTCGATCTCAAACGGCTGCTGCAAGTCTGGTAAGGTGAGCACTGGGGCAGAACAGAGGCGATTTTCAATTCTTTGAACGCCTTCTGTTGAGGTTCCGACCAAAATAATTTTTCTCTCGCTCCTCCTTTGGTGACTTGACTCAAGGGCCAAGTGATATGAGAGAATCCCAACATGAATCTACGGTAGAAATTAGCAAGACCCAGAAAGCTGCGAAGCTCTGTTATAGTAGTCGGGGCTAGCCAATCCCGAATGACTTGGATCTTGGCTGGATCCACATGCACCCCCCTTTCATCAATAATGTATCCCAGATATTGAACCTGGGTCATGCCAAACGTGCACTTCTCCAAATTGGCACACAACTTGTGTTGCCGCAGTGTTTGGAGGACTTGTCGGATGTGATGAAGGTGCTCTTCCCAAGTCTTGCTGAAGATCAGAATGTCATCCAAGTAAACCACTACGAATGAGTTGGTGAATGGCCGCAAGATGTCGTCCATCATTCTCATGAAGGTTGCGGGAGCATTCGTCAACCCGAAAGGCATGACCAGCCATTCAAAAAGGCCTTCCTTAGCTTTGAAGGCAGTCTTCCACACATCAGAGGATTCAATTGGTACCTGGTGATACCCAGACTTCAGGTCGATCTTACTGAAATATTTTGCACCTTGGAGTTGGTCCAAAAGGTCATCAATCCATGGGATTGAATTTTTTCATCGGACGATGATCTTTTGACACCGATAGTCGATACGAGGTCTCCACGTCCCATCCTTCTTCTGTGCCAACACGATCGGGCTCCCACGGGGCGATGAACTTTAGAGCAATGACCTTCTGCCCCGACTCCTGAATGCGCATACGGTTCATCATTTCTTGAGAACAGAGTGTTGGTAGATCGGTCAACCGTACTCACGCACACAAAAAAAATTGAATCGATGGTGCTCTGTTGCTTGTAGATATTAGGTTCCCATCGTAGGTGAGTTGAATAAGTCCGTACTCCTCCGTACTATCTCAGTACACATTATTGTTGTCGTGCGGAAGAAGCAGCCCTTCTGTACGAAGTGTGTGAGTCCTTCTTCTTCTTGCCCTGGGGGTGGATCATCAGAAAAACGAATTTCCTGGTTTGGGAAATGAGCTTACTACATTGTTTTGCAGTAACCAAAGAGATAGTCATAGGAGGTGGTACCTCTGGTATCCTGTACAACTTATTTCCCAAAGTAATAATAACAGCACGAGGTCGAGACTCATACACAGCATGACGCTTCCACAAGTATGGTTGTCCTAATAATACATCAGAAACGTCAATAGGAGCAACGTCACATAATACCTCATCCGTGAAGGGCTTGATGCTATAGGGAAGGCGGCACTGCTGGCTGACGCGGAGATCTCGTCCTTGGTGAAGCCACCCGATGGTGTATGGATGTGGGTGAGCTGTGGTCGGCAAGCCCAACCACTTCACGGTGTCTGCTGAAATGAGGTTCTTTTGGCTCCCATTGTCGACAATGAACTGTACCGGGGAGCCCTTTACCCACATCTGGGAGTGGAAGAGACGTTCCTCCTCCTCTGGATCTTCCGGTTCCTCCTTTTGGATCTTTGTAGTGGCAACAGTGGCGTTGGGCTTCGCATCAATAATCTGTTTCCCTTTTTCATTCGCCTTTTCAGGTTCTGATTCAGAGTCAGAGCATGCATCTGACTCAGAAGCCCTCATCTCGGCCACTAGCGACTGCTTGGCCCGACACTCACTTGTGTTGTGAGTGGAGCTCTTATGGAACTCACACCACTTTCCCGTGTCCTTCTTTGGCTTTATGGTGTTGTTCTTTTCTTGTGGCTTTGACGAGTTGTCTTTAGCTGCCATGCCTTGGCTCTGTCCTTTGTTCTGCGGTTTGGAAGCACCTTTTCCTTGCTTTTGATTCGCAGATCCAAAGTCTCGCTTCTTCTGTTTGAATTTCTGCTCAATCCCAGGCATCTTTGGGTATCTTGGGCGTGCCAGCGAGAATCTTCGAGGCTCCGTTTCCTCACGAATGTGTACGTACCCGAACGGCTGCAGTACTGGCAAATGTTTCTCTGATCTTTGAATGCTCGCTTTGCTACACGGGGTATGGAACAGATTCGTCAGCTCAAGCACATCTTGATCCCTTTGTTGTCGCAGCGTGGTCCATTGTATGTACTTGTCCTCATAGCTCCCCACGGGATAGTATTGTTCCTTGACGGTGTCTCGGAAAGAATTCCAAGTTGGTACGGCCAAGAACAGAGAGGGTTCTGTCTGGTCCTTGTTCTCACAGTAGGTTTCCCACCAGTCCTTAACATGGGGGGTAGCTTTGAGGAGTGCAAAAATAATCTTCTCCCGGTCTGAAAAGTCATGAACAGAGAAATATCCTTCTAATAGATTCAGCCATCTATCTACGGCATCTGCGTCTATTTGACCCTCAAATATGGGAATGTCAAAATTTACTTGTACCTTAAAAAGAGTCGCAACTCCAGAGTGGCTACTGGATGCAGATGCGCCGCCGATGGGCAGCCGTTGAAGGATCTGAGCAAAGTTATCCATCATCGCGTTCCTTTGTTTTTCGAGGGCCTCCTCGAGCAATATTTTGATAGGATCTCCTGCTCCCTCATCTTTCTTTTCGTCCCCCATGGGCGTCCGTCGAGGTTTGCGAGGCTGGTCTTGCAAAGGTTCCACCAGATCAAGCCCTAGCTCCTTATACCCCGACCTCGTTGGGGACATGCAAAGAAGGATCGAGAAAAAGCAGACCGCTCTGATACCACTGATCCGGATTTATGCAGGAACGCAACAGAATAAACACATAATCATAAATACAGAGATGCAGCGGAAATAACACTTCATTTCATTAATATCAAAGAACTGAAATTTGCTTACAGACAGAATGGAAATAAAACTAGCTAGGGCACTGGTAGTTATCTCTGAGAAGAGATGTGGCGGCTACAGGCCTCTGAACTACGTTACAATGAGGCTCGAGGGCCTATTTATTATTGAGAAACAATGGAGAACCCTAAACATCCCAAAAACCTAACCCTAGGAGATGAAGCGCCAAAACTATGGGCCCTGTTTGGGTAAAGTGGTGTTTCAACTTCCCAGGGACGTAACTTTGGCATACTATCTCCGTTTGACGCACATGATACATCATTAGAAAGCTCTATCCGAGGACTACAGCTTTCGGGACAAATTTGATCATCAAATTCGCTAGTGCTTTGATACCCAAAAAACGTCGTTTAGGGCCTCAAAACGGCTCCGGAAGTTCAGGACCCGAAAAACTGCTAAAAATAGTAAGTTATGCCGAAACTGAAAAACTGAAAGAGACAATTGTGGGGGGCCTAGTGGAATAGGTGGGTGGCCACCAATATCCACCTGGATCAGCAATTATCTAACAGCAGTATAAAAGACAAAGCCAGCAAATCCAAAAGCTAGAAAATGGGCTGAGTAAAATTGTTTTTATGTAACCGAAAATCTGAATGTTTTAATTGATTTATATTTTTGTGATGCATTGGCAAGTCTCTGGAAGAAAACAAAATTCCCACTGTAATAAATATTAAAATTAATACATACATCTACATTTTCCGAGTGAGCTGCAAAAGAAATGAGAAGACAGAGAGCTAAGAGGTGTGGTTATTCATTTCCAAATTCCCTGAGAATACAAACAATTAAGTAAGAAAATTTAAAATAATATCATCTTGATATGCATAAGAGTTAGAGGTTGGATAATGTGAAATTGAGGCGTAAAAGATAAGAAGAAGGAGGAGCAGTAGATGTCAGAAAAGTTAGAGAACACAGTAATGAAGCAAGAGGCAGAAGAAGGAGGAGCCGAGCGTAGAAGAAGGAGGAGCGATAGTGAATCGGGAGAAGAAGCGTAGATGATGCAGTGCGTATATGAGGACTAATGGACAGCAGAAGAGAAGGTGGCAGACGTAGCCGATATCCAAGTTAAATAAGCAAAATGTTTTTCTTTTTTGAAAGAGTAAGGAAGTTGGAGCTTCCCTATCAAGTTGTAGCTTGATGATGTCATTGTAGTCGATCGAGGTAGAGCTCGTAGGTTGGTGCTCGGCAAAAAATAGATGGAGTTGGTGCCTCCACATCAAGTTGTAGCTTGATAAAATGTTAGTTGTAGCTTCGATCGAGGTTGAGCCTCCCTAGAGGTTGGTGCCTCATAAAAATTGATGGGAGTTGGAGCTCGCAAGTTGTAGTTTATGCACTGAGAGCTTCGGTGGGTTGAGCCTACGTAAAATTAGTGGTGAGAGGGAGTTGGAGCTTGCCTTTTCATCACAACAATAATAAGATGTGGTTATCTCCCTTTATGGGTTTCACTCTATATCTCTGTGTCTCTGTGCATGATGTGTATGTGTTGATATGGTTTATCCTATCCGCTTAATACTTGTTGGGCTCTCATATTAAGTCTGCGTTACATTATATTAATACTTGCCGTCACATTCTAAGATTACTCACATATTAAGCTTTGAACATGAATGAAGGTGTAAAGAAGTTTTAATGAAAGTTTTAAATTCCATGAATGTGTTAAACCGTATTCACCCCCCCTCCTCGCCTTAACTAAGGGTTCAACAATTGGTTTCGTAGCCGGTTCCCTTTGGTGTAATCTGTCACTTTGAAGGAGATCTCGTTGAGTCATGGACTATCAAAATGTACCCGTGTTAAATACAACAAACTTTCCTCTTAATGGAGAGATAAAAGTTAAACAGGATACTGGCTTATGAACCCAGGTATGGAAGCTTGTATGTGATGGTTAATGTACGTACTCTCCCTCTTTGCAAGAACAACAGCTGAATGCCAAGGCAGTTTGTGATACATGAAAATATTCATAATAAGGATCTTGATTTAATAATGGATCTAGACTCAGAAGAAATCAGATAGATTTCATTTCATGCATGGAGTATATTCTAAGGACTCGCATTGTCAAGAAGGAAAAGAGAATTAAGAAGAAGAAAATTAAGGTCAAAAGGAAAATGTTCCATCAAATGAAGTAATTGCTAGTGTGAATGGGTGTCATTTCCTCAAGAAATTACTAAATGAAGAAAAAACCAAACTTGATACAAATTTTGGATCGAAAGAAAGATTGAAGAATGAAAACAAAGACTTTAAGACTTTGGTGAAAATATGTGATGAGAAAGAATATGAAGATAGGAAAGAAATTATTGGCCCGAAGACACTTCTTGAATAAGCAAAGAAAGAGAAGACACTGGCCGCAACAAATGAGAGAGAAAAGTCGGGAATGTGAAATATTGGAAGAAGAAGTAGTGAGTCCGAGAAAGAAATTAGAAAAACTTCAAAAGAATTATTAATGAATACTCCACAAATGTGAAAAGCTCCTCGGATAGTTGAACCAAATTCTAATGCTCAAAGGAATCTCTCATAAAGACTAGGATAGGCTATGAAGGAGAAACAAGTACGTCCAAGGTAGAAAATAACAGAATATCATCTTTGTAAAAGTTGTAAAGGAAAGTGAAGCAAATTTCAAAACTCCCACGTGAAGAAGAAGCCAAAGAGCAAGATTTGTAAAGAAACAAACATAATCAAGCAAAGAACATGGAAAACAAATAATGAGAGGATGAACAATCACCGCTAAAGGCTCATATGCTCCTAAGGATGAATGGAATAATTTGGAAGATGTCAAAGAAGGTTTTTCCTCCTATGGGAAGTATCACCTGCTTTCTTGCTACGCACCAGACATGATGGAAGACACAAGACAAAGAGAATCAATGTTAACCAAAGAAAAGATGCCGCAAATGAGAATAATAACTCAAGCAAGAAAAGGGAAAAGACAATATTTCACCAAAGATACACTAATCATTTCCATGGCTAACGTTATGCATGCAATAATTTTGACATAAAATTTTATTTTAAAATGTATTCAAGAATGGGAACAAAGTATTATACATCAGCTCAAATGTGCTTTGATAAAATAAGATGTTATGTATGCCTCAAACTTGGTCACAAATAAAAGGACCGTGAACCGCCATATATATTAAAGAACTCTGCATAAATGATGGAATCAAAAAAATCAAACAAAACTATGAATCTAAGAGAAGTTAGACATTATGATGAAACCCAATAAAGTATGGAAGGAAAAGAGAAAGTGTAAGCCTATTATCTCAATAACATAATGAAAACATCATAGTCTCAAGGGAGCCGCTCTAGAAAAAAAAAAAGCAAATATCCAACCAAAGGATAAATATGAAGCAACATCCCAAGGGGAGTACCGCTCATAAATAATCCTATGAAAGTAGTATAAGAAGAGCTCCTTGAAATGAATACAATATAAGGACAGAAGGAAAGGATTTTTTCTCCAAAAGAGAACTATAGAGAAAGAAGAACACCCTAAGCACAATAATAGCCGAAGGACAGATGGAAGAAAGCAGCAAGTAGCCATAATGGTAGAAATAACATCATCCATGAAAACAAGTCAAGAAGACACCAACACATATGTTGATCACAAGAAATTATACAAATCCGTAATGAACAATGAATCACATTAAGAAGGATTAGCAAGAGAAGTGCATATCATCATTATGCTTCCGTATTTAATTCATCTATGAAAAGTCCTCTGATGAATACGCTAAGTGAGTGATAATTTCTCGAGTGATCTGCCCATGAAGAGTCCAAGAAATAAATTGAATATTTCTTCCGAAGATCATTATAGAACAATTGAATTGAATATTAAGTGTTAATGATTCTAGAGCAAATTTCTAGAAAAAAGGAACATGCAATGGCTTTCCTTTGAACAGAATGACAGGAAAAATGAGAATGGTTAATGTTGAGTCTCAAAAATGTTCTCCATATTCATACATATTTCCATTATGTCATAACCATTTAGCTCTTATTTCATAGCCATTTTACCTAAAACCCTACTTCAAGTAACCATTTTCATAAATATATGGGTTAGGATCCTTGTTTTCCAAAGTTATTTATTTTATGTATTTTTAAGTGAATTTATGATTAGAAACTAGAAAATTAACATAGTTTCATATATCTATATATGTGTTATGAGTTTTGTGACATGTGTAGGTCAAAAGGAGACTTTAAGACCCTTATGTGGCACTCTCAAGGCCAAATTCGAATTTGGTTGGAGAAGATTATGGGATCAAGAGGATATGTGTTCCTACTTCCTTGTTGTATTGAAACTCTAAGAGGATATGTGTTCCCATTCCTCAAGTTGTGTTGAAACTCTAAAGACATGTGTTCTATCATTTCCTATTTTGATTGTAACTCTAGAGATGGAGGGGAGAGATTCATGGACCTCATTAATGAGATGTCTCCTCATATTTTATAAATAGGAGAAGCTTTCCTATCATAAGTAATGAAGAAGCAATGAGAAAGTAATGAGAAAGTAGTGAGAAAGTAATGAGGAAGTAGATTTGTAACAAAGTTCAAGATGGAATGGGATGTAGATTTATGAGTTTTTGAATAAAGAAGCTTAGTTCTTTTGATGCTATTGTGATCTTATCTTCAAGGAGCTGAAGGATCTTCACCAAATTGGTGCGTAGGCCCTCAAGTATCCAAGGAAGGCTTTTACATGTTTTCTAGATAAGTTTCTGCTCAATTCCCGTTTTGTCATATTTCCTTACTTAGATTACTTTCTCGAAATCATAGCTTTTAGCATAATTTTTCATATGAAATGTGCATTTGCATATCTTTTGACTAATGACATGGAATCGTATTGTTCTCACGTTAATTTATTTTTTCTTAGTTTTTTTGTTTAATTCCAAAGATATTGCTTTGTTTATTTGGCCTTGCACATTTACTTCCGCAGTTAGATTTAGATATATTAAATTGCTCATGTCATTTTCTGCCATTCTCCGAAAGCCACAATTGACCGATGGTGAGGGATTGTATTATGAAATGTGTAGTTTGATATTAGTTTCCTTCGCAAATTTAGATATATTAAATCGCTTTATAACATCTGGCCCGAAAGCCATGTACTGATCGATGGTGAGGGATTGTATTATGAAATGTGTAGTTTGATATTAGTTTCTTTCCAAGTTAGATATATTAAATTGCTCATAACATCTTCAACAGCCCGAAAAGCCACAAACTCGGACCGATGGTGAGGGATTGAATTATGAATGTGTGGTTTGATATTAGTTTACTTTTGCAAGTTAGATATCGCTTACTCGTTGTTTATGGTTACTTCCGAAATCATAATGGACTAATGATGAGGGATCAAGACAATTTGATGTAATTTGATTTAGATTTACTTTATTGCAACTTTTGGATTTCTTTCAAAGATAGTTTCTTTTGTGTTTAGACAAGAAAGGAATAGTTTGGTTTCATGCTCACTAGTTCAATGCTTTGATTTATTAGATTAAGAAAGACTTTTTCATTTCGTAGCACATTTATTTCTTTCAAGTTTTTTCTATCAGAGGTTTCCAAATTCCTTTTTTCAGCTTCGTTGGTAAATCATTATAAAGGACATCATTGCCTCGAATATCCATAATTATACTTGTCTTTTAGAATTTCATAAAATCCAAAACGACAAAAGTAAGAAATAGGTTATCTTGCACATATAGTGCGCCACACGTCACTTACTTAATCCATGGTTGATAATTTATGTTAGGCAATTTAGGACACACTAAATTGACCAAACAACTTAATGATGTTGGGACAAGACTTTGATGATTAATGTTGAAGACAAGTGAAAGCTAAATAATAGAAAATATGAAAGTTTTTTGAATATTGGGTTCATGAACAACTTGAAGTGAAAGTAGTATTAATTGGCACTTGGTACAAACAAGATGCCTATCAATTAATATCGTAAGTGTTATCATGGAGTAGCAAAGGGTATGATACAGTCTCCTGGGATCAAAGGATTATGGCTAAAGTACATCAAGGTAGTATTCTCAAATAAGTATTTTCATTTAGCATGAAAAAGGTCAAGAAAGTAATACAAAAGGATCAAACATTCTGTTTACACATGAAGCATTCACAATCTTTAAGGTTTGATCCAACAATGCATTTATGATTATATAAGTGTATACTCAAGTTCATCCCTCAAAAGTGTTCTCTAAACAACTTTGTACACCCGCTTGAGCAAAGTAGGTACAAAGTCGTAAGAAGAAGGCCTAAACACAAATCGTAGAGAGAAAATGAAGAGATAGAAAGCACTTCCACGAATGTGAAACCCTTTTCCATCGATTTCAAAGGGGAGGAAAAGCAAGAGGCAAGAGGAAGTATTGGATTATTGGTGGATGTGTTTCCATCAATGCCAAAGGGGGAGACTGTTGGAAATGTTGTCATTGATGGCAAAGGAGATGGTACAGAGCACCAAACAACAACAAGGAAAAGAGAGCATAAGACATGAAGCAGAGGCAAATTGTAGAAGGGTCATTTTGAGAGGGAAGTAGAGACAGAAAAATATCAATCTAAGAGCAAAGACGTAATAAGGAAAAGAGACAAATTTAGGCGTGCCAGATGAAACAAAAGGATTGGTTTCAAGATTATATATATAGTATTCTATGTGAAAGAGTTGTGATATGCAACTATCTCAGGCATTGATGACTTAATTGCATATGTATATCCTTGTATTTTTCTGAGTTTATGAATTTGGGGTATGTATAATGCTATCCCATACACAAGATTTTAAGAAGGGTTTAGTTATAAAATTTTATGTATAACCTACGAAATGAGATCGAGGTTGGAGACCGTTTGGGGGTGTCGTAACAAAAAATTTGAATCTTTCTTTTGGGGTAGAAATACCAAGGGTTAATAGAGATTCTATACATGTATATAAGAAATATTTGAGTGCATATAGGTTGAATATTTGATTGGAAGTGTGAGTCTCAAGCATCAATGCTCTCAAAGCAGAGAACTCAATTCAAACCCAAAATTTCCATTCCAGCGCTCGAAGAACCGAGAACTGCTTTAGTTAACTATGTGCAAAAAGTAGATGTATCAGCAGGAGAAATTTGGTGAAATCACTGCTAGAGTAACCCATAAACGTAGCAAATATTGAAGGTGAACGTAATTGGAAGCAAAGGAGGGCCAATGATTCTCACTGGCCTTGTCGAAGGAACAGTAACACCGGTACATAAGAATCCGAACCCGTGAAGGACTTATGGGAGAAATGAATCTAGAGCGATTCCATTAAATAAGGTGACACAGTGGTCAGATAAAGGTTTAAAGTATAACCGTGTGTCAAGGGGAGACGAACCGAACCAAACGTTATAAAACAAAAGGAGCTCAAAGGAACAAGAGAAGAAAAGAATTAAAGTGAGAACAAAGAATGGTGCGGACGATGGCTTACCGTTGGAGTGCGTAATGTGGAGCAGAACTTTGAAAATGTGGAGCCGTGAAGATGGATTCAAAGGAAATGGAATCGATTGTGTGAACAAGGAAAATTAATATAGTGGCGAAAGCATCGTAATTAGAACTGCAAGGACGAGCAGCTTTGACTATAAATGAAACGTTAGTTAAAGAGCACGACGTAACCCCGAAGGAAGGAATTGAACCTCGAACGCAATCGAATCCGAACCACAAGGTGTGAACAATGATAGTGGGTTTGGAACATCTGACGATTTTCATCGTAAGACCGCCTCGTGATGCTAGGTTGTATTTACAAATCGAATGTGATATATACCCGTGAGCCGGCCACATGGCCTTAAGAAGTTTGGAGAACCCGCCTCATCGCGAATTAAAGACCATGCATCTAACTCGCGCGATATGTGGTTGTGCCCATAGGATCAAGGTAATTACATGACGACTTCTCCGTCGTCTGGGATGACGGTGATTTAAGGACCTGCCACCATCATGTGAGGTCGGGAGGATAACCTCCGCATCTGTAGGACCGCGCACTACCGTTGGGATAGCCGAAGGGTAGCGCGGAGACTTGTAGCCTTTGGATGAGGGTGATAGTTAATGTATCTATGTTGTGGTCCAATATTAATGTATTGTTCTATGTATTTGATTTGTTATGAAGTCTGGCTACGTAATAATGAATGTATAGTGCGTGAAGGACCATACGATATAGTTGATTTATATCCTGGATACCTTTGGTATTAAATCAACTAATCCGAGTTGGGAGATGTGTTATATTACAGTGGTTTGTCCAAAGCCAAAGAAACACGTGAAGAACCTTGGCTTATTGGAAACTGGGGTGGTGATTCGATTTACTTGGATTGGATCGTAATATAAGACCCAAGGCTTATCTAAAGTCTTACAACATTTAATTGTGATATATGAATATAAAGGGCCAATACATACGATTTATTATAAAGGTCGGAGGTCATTATGGTCAGGGAAAGGGCTTTAGACAAAAGTTGAATACTTATTCGAAGAAGCAATAGAAAGGTCTACTATAGTTGAATTAAAAGTGAACCCTGGCTATGATAATTATTTGGGTTATAGTGAACATCGTATATGCGTTGAATGGATTTTAAAGTTATTGAAAAATTTGGATGAGTAAGGTTTTAAATGTGCAATATAACAGAAGAGTGAGGGTAGCCCGGAGCATCAAGGAGCTTCCGTAATGAAAATATTCTACCCGCATATAAAATTATTTGCTTATTAAATAATGATTTTAACCTCGATGGAGCAAAATAACATTGATTCAAATTGTCAAAGCAAGTGTAAATTAAAAAGTACCGCAATTGCCTAGATTGATACTTGTATTGAGTAAAAAAATTGCCGATCCATTTTATATGCAAAAAGAGAGGGAAAGTATGGGGTTGATAGAGGTAGTTCAGAGATTTTATGTTTGACAGTGTATGCACAAAAAGTACACAATTACAAAGTGAACAAGATATGCAGTAACAATTATCTAACAAAGCAGCAGAAAAGACAAAGTCGCAACGAAAAAGCCGTAAAATGGACTCAGTAAAATTGTTTTTGATGCGTAACCGAAATGTGAATGTTTTAATTAGTTTATATTGTTGTGATGCATTGGCAAGTATCCGAAGAAGAAAAAATCCCACCGTAATTTTAAAATTAATACATACAACTATATATTTTTCTCAGTGAGCCGGAAAAGAAATGAGAAGACAGAGAGCTAAGAGGTGTGGCTATTCATTTCTAATTCCCCCGAGGAATACTGCATGCCCATAAGAAAATCTCTATAAATAATATCATCTTGATATGCATAAGAGGTTAGGAGGTTGGAGAATGCGAAATTGAGTGCGTAAAAGATAAGAAGAAGGAGGAGAGAACGAGATGTCATGAAAAGTTAGAGAATGCAAAAATGAAGCAAAGAGTGCAGAAGAAGGAGGAGTCGGAAAGCAGAGAAGAAGGAGGAGCTTCTATAGTGAATCCGAGAAGAAGCAGATGATGGGTAAGAGATATGAGGACCGATGGGACAATGTATGAGAAGGTACAATGTGAAATGAGTATCTGCTTAAATCAACAAGTGTTTTTCTTTGAAAGAGTAAGGAATTTGGAGCTTCCTATCGTTGTAGCTTGATAAAATGCCGCTTGTAGTGGATCGAGGTAGAGCCCCTTTTCGTAGGTTGGTGCCTCGTAAAAATAGATGTGAGTTGGTGCTTCCACATCAAGTTGTAGCTTGATAAAATGTCACTTGTAGTCGACCGAGGTTGAGCCTCCGTAGGTTGGTGCTCTCATGGTAAAATTGATGGGAGTTTGAGCTCTCGCAAGTTGTAGTCATAGACCTGAGGGTAGGAGCCTCCTGTGGGCTGGAGCCGCGTAAAATCGGGGCAGTGAGAGGGAGTTTGAGCTTGCCTTTCGTATCACAACAACAATATTAAGATGTGGTTTTCTCCCTTTATGGGTTTCCATTTATATCTGGTGTCTCTGTGCATGATGTGTATGTGTTGATGTGGTTTATCTCATCTGCTTAATACTTGTTGCTCTCATATTAAGTCTATTGTTACATTATATTAATACTTGTTTCTCACATTCTAGGATTACTCACATATTAATTTGAACATGAAATGAAGGTGTAAATAAGTTTTAATGAAAAGTTTTAAAAGTCCATGAATGTGTTAAACCTGAGCTCACCCCCCCCTCTCGCCTTAACTAAGGGTTCAACAATTGGTATCGAGCTTCGGTTCCTTTGGTGTAAGCTTAATAGCTTGAAGGAGATTTTAAGAGTCGTGGACCATCAAAAATGTACCCATGTTAAATACAACAAACTTTCCTGAATGGAGAGATAAGGTTAAAACAGATTATTGGCTTATGAACCCGAGGTATGGAAGCTTGTATGTGATGGTTACTCCCACGTAATTTCATTACCTAGCATTACCCTCTTTTTTGTTTTTTGTTTTTGGATAAAATAAATCGTGAATCATGGAAGAACACAATCCTACCCCCGTCATTCGCCACAGATTAGCTTTAAAACCACCTTTACTTTAATTTATTTCTGGGTAGCGAAGGCGATCACGATCTCGTTGAATCAAGTACAATTCGTAACTCGGAAAAACATCATCATTTAAACCCAAAGTTAGCTCAAATTGTTTCCACACATCCCGTTTTGTTTACTCGTTGTCGAAATAGAGTTCTCACGCCCATCTGTGGTCACGGTCCATTCAATCGCCGAGACCGTACCTCCCCGACCCGAAGTTGTTCAACCGAAATCGATCCAAATCCCGTCTTCTTCACGTAACTGGTCCTAACCAAATTCCAAGTTGTTCCTACCTTGGTCACTCCACAAATATTTGTAGCCACCGAAACTCCTATATCACACAGCCAACCGTCCGAAATATATTTTGTGTCCGATTTCAAGGAATTTCTTCCTCCCGGTTTAATCACGATCGAAGAAATCCCACAAACTAATACACCTTTTAATTCAAACCCACTTTGGGGGAGACCCTTTACCTATACCAATCTTTTCCTCAATCGTTTCCATCTGCTTTTGTTGATCCCATTGCCATTCAATCTATTGATTTTGGAGAGTATACATTTGGTCATACAACCATGCCCGAACCAACATCTTCGGTTGGTCTTGTTCCAATTACGCGACCCTACCCTTGCTACTCATTTATGTTCACAACTCACTCGTAGTCATATTTTCATGGTGGCCCTTCATCCAAATACAAATCATTATCCTGGCACTTTCTCCGGTGCACCTTCACGTTCATGGTCTTTGCCAATGTCATCATCTGCAGTTTTAACCGATAGTCCCATAGTCGTAAGATTAACGACTTCAATCATTAAATTCATCATCAAAGGCAAGTTCAAGTCGGGTTCCAGGGTCAATTCCATATCAAAATGGACTCCTCAAAGATTTGGAGAACAATATTTTCCCCATCTTATTATCCTCCTTATGTTGGGGGGCAACCTATGGTCACCTAATATGATAGTACCTGTCACATTTTGGTCAAACTAATGTTGACATGAATTTTTGTCAATGGCATCCCACTCTACCTATCCAACCACAAACGGTTGTCCAATCGGTATTAGCCTCACAGCACCCACTTCAATACCACTTGTTAATACATATCTATACCTCACATGAATCAAAATCTTGTACATCAACCTTAATGTGCGAGTTCTTCAACTCAATATCAAAATCCTTGGTTAATCTACAACAACCCGTATCAAGGATCATTTATTCACAAGTCGTCCACCATTTTATGGGGTGTCACAAACATAACTGCTATACATATCAACCGAATCCAACTTACACTAATTTGGGTTATAATATTGGTGGACAAACAATCCTTAAGTACCTATAGGTGCAAATCCTCAAACTTCATATCAACAAGTACCATATCCGTGTTTTGGTCACCGTAACTCTCAAGTAAGCCTATGCAAAACAACCCCTTCGGGTTACTAGCAACAAATCCCATAAGGCCGGTGCTCAAAGACCTATTGCCCAAGAAATTCCATCTTATCCCAAGCAGTACCAACCCGACCTTAATATACAATTTCCTTTTGTTGCAACCTTGAATTACTGTATTTAAAAGTCCTGCTTAACCAATGATCCTATCAATTATGCTCTCGTGGCCGGTGATACCACATAAATTACCCTTCGACATTCCTAAATCTAATGGAAACTCGATAAGACCCATTAACTCATGTTATGACTTATCATTTATGGTGTTCATCAAATTCCCTAAATGATGATTCCGTTCAATTACATCTTTTTCTGGCCGAACGCCTCATGTCTCTAAGCTAAATGTTACATTGAATTACCTAGAGCTTCTTTCTTTATTAATTTCATTGCCTTAGGCTACGATTTTTGACCCATTTGGCCATCGATCATATACGAAACCGGAACGAACTCTTGGACTAACTTCAAATAGAGTAATGCTACTCACATTTCGCATCATATTCATGAGTGGCGTCATCATATGCACGTGGTTAAGACATTTTTTCCGATCATCTCTTACCGAATGTTTCATCAAATCCCTCGTTACCATCTATACCGCACGATGTGGCTAAAGGTGGCGCTTCTGCCAAAAATAGCAAGTTATCGCTGTGTCGTATTTAGACTTGATTTATACTCACCGCACGCTCTATGAGAAAATCCCAAATGCGCCGCGATCTAATTTCAATGTTCCTCCTCAAATAAAGGACTCTCATGCCGGAGACGTTTGATACACCGTAAATACACACAACACTACCGCATTTGATCCTGGCTCCTACTTCGAATCAATGTCATCTCATTTGACAAAGGCAAAAGTGATAAGCAACCAGGTGAAGTAAGAAAAAGGGGAAATCAAAGAAAAAGAAAAATTCTAACCCTATAGAACGATCATCTCGCTTCAAACATCGTATTCACTTTAAGCCCTCATATTCATGCATAATTTGTAATGAGGAACATTTTGTTAGGATTTCTCACCGTACGTCTCAAAAATCATCAAGACTTCTAATGCATTAGTCAGGTTGACAAACCCATTTCAAATCCGCATTTCCAAATTTGGTCGCTACTTCTAATCCAAATCTCCTAGTTCCCAAGTGTTAATGTTATCCACTACAAAACCTTTCAAAAGATATTTTGGTGTCGACATGGAATAAAGACTATGGTAATCCTACCATCGATCAACCTACTACCTTGAGAACGATTCCATATAATGAATCACATCTTTACCCTCGTTATTCTTCAATTGACAATTAAGCCACCAAAGGGGAGTAATTCATAACCCGACATATAATCCCCTCGAGAAAGAGCTGCACAAAATTATAATATAGTTGAAGATTGGCTTAATCCCCTTAGTTATGTCTACTTGAGGTATTACAAAATTGTCCCTCCTGCTGTGCTTTATTTTCGGGCCACAGTGGAATTGATCCGATCGATTCTAATCCGCTGCCTTTAATCATACTTCAAGTATGTGCCTAACCAATAAAGGTAATTGGTATTCACCATCCAAGTAAATGTTCTCAATCAATTTTGACTGTAGAAATTAGTCAATAAATCACTTATTCAATGAAGATTAACCCGATCATACATCAATTTCAATTGCATGCATAACACATAACCCTCTTTCTACAATTAATTGTCACATGCGGAAATAATATAGAAGCAATCGCACATCAAATCAATCAGCACATTAATCCTCAAGATGTATGGGGAAAGCTCTATAGCTGAAAACCCCCCGCAGTTTATTGTGTATATTATAATGGAGAAATCATGTAACAATCATAGTACAAAACTCTTCACAAGCTCTCATGTATACCTCCCATGCTACACACTATCAAGCTAGATCTAGCAAATCACTTGCTCCAACTTTAGCCACTTGATAGCCAACCTGATTTCGTATTTCAAAGCTATGGGATGCAGCTTCCTTTATATAGATAAACCACCAAATTAAACTTTTCAATACTCATAGCTTACTCCACCTATCTATGTGTTGCAAATAGCACGTGATAGTCACAATCGATAGCTTTACTCACCTTTCATCTATCTCTTTCACTGGTCTCCCACTGAATCGATCATAATCGTAGTGAATCAAGTGTTCTTGAGTTGACTAATGAGTTAATATTTAGTAAATTAAATATTATTTAATTTACTCCACTCATATCTAATTGATTAGTTAGTTTAACTAATCCCAACTAGTTCAACTAAAATAAATAACACAACTCCACTATTTGTCCCTGCTAACTCCTCCAAAACTTCGCCATCAAGTCTAATCAAGTAAACCATGTAAGATGCCATCAAACCCTAGAACCACGTGATTCCTTGTACGCTTGCATGAGCCACCTCCATGACTCAAACCTAAGTGCTCCAAGAGAGTAAATCATTGCTTATAGTCAAAATATTATTAAGGTAAATAATATTTGACTTCCATATTTTAGGAGATCACCAAAAATAGCCCTGGTCCAAAATAGTGGTCTCATCTATTTTTAATGTACATGTCGCATCCATCAAGAATCTCAAGTAGAATTCCCAAATTATGCTCCGCGTATGTCTGGAAAATAGACATAGTCTAAAAACAGACTTCTGCGCTGCACTTCACTCATGCCCACTTAGTGAAGGCGACTTCATTTCCACAAGCTCCATCATCTTGCCGCATTCTCAACACTCCCTCTCGCAAGATATGGATTATCTCGCAATCCCTATCCCGCTCTCGTGAATTCGAACTTGCTCCGGTGAGCGCTCGTCAGGATGTCGCATCCCGATCCCTCCGTGGGAACATATGAAAGCATCATGATCCTCCGCCGAACACAATCTCTCGATGTGATGGTACCGATGTCGATATGTTTGGACCTATCATGAACACTGATTAGCCGAGAGCTTGATGCAGCCTCGGTTATCACAAGAGATCACCAGAGGCTCCAAATGCAACCTCAACAAACTCCGCGAGATCTTCTCATCCAAATAGCTCCTCCTCACATGCGCCCAAACTTGCCGCCATGTACTTACCGCTGAATCGAAAAGCACGTGATCTCTCGTTTCCTCATTGCACTGAAACTCGCGTCGACCCAATGCTGGAAAACTCCTCCGTAAGTGCTCTTCCTGGCCCGTTGACTCTCGCCCATCCGCATCGCTGAAACCCGTAAAGTTTCACTCCATCCTCCGTCCGCACTATAGACCATATCCCCATGTGCTCGATATGGGCCGCAATACATGCTTGCCCGCCTTCCAAAAGAGCTTGGTAGGCTTAACCATAGCTTAAAGTCGGTTAACCGTATAGCATATATCGGGTCGAGTATCGAATGATACATCAACGACCCCACCAACCGTCGATGTATTGTGGCATCCACTACCTCCTCCGAAGTAGCATCTCCCTTCCTCCATCCACCAGGAAGAGGGGTATCAACAGCTTGCAACTTCGCATGTTGAACCTCTCCGTAATCTCCGGCATACTTGCCCCGAGAAACAAATGATTCTCCATCGCACGCAAATCTCCACCCCAGAGAAATAATGAAGGATGCCTGTGTCCTTCATCTCAAACTCGCAAGATCCTCCTTGCATGAAAGTATCAATCGCCACGTCATCAAAATCAGATCATTCACATACAAGACGATGATCATCACTCCTCCACCACAACTGCATGTGTTTGGATCCGCCTCACTCTTGGAGAATCCAAGCCCTATGAAGTAGCCGTCTATCCGAGTGTACCAAGCACGAGGTGCTCGCTTCAATTTCATACAAAGGTTTCCTTGAGCCCAAGACATGCGACTACATCACGAAGACTTCAAAACCTTCAGCCGCTCTATGTACACCTCTTCCTCAATAACTCCATCGAGAACGCAGCCTTCACATCCATCCGATGAATGTGCCACCCCATCCGCGCCGAGAGAGCAAGGATCGTCCGTATGAAGAGTACCTTGCTATTGTGCAAAAGTCTCCCCATAGTCAATCCGATCCGTGAGAAGCCACGGCGACAAATCTCGCCTTGTACTTCCACACTCCCGTCACCTCACCGCTTCACCTTGTAGATCCATCGCTTAACCACAACCGATTTCCCAACCGTCTTGGGACAATCTCCATGCATCGTTCCTCTATGATCGAATCATATTCTTCGATCATGGCATCAACTCCATGCGGGTTCCTCCACGTTCTTCCTCAAAAGAGGATGGCTCACACAACACATTGACTCATAAGAGCCATGTATCCAAAGGCAAATTCCATCCTATGGATCGTCTCCGTCTCGCGCCGTGCTATAGGTGGTCCTACAACCTTTCTCTGCATCCCGAGCTTTCGCCGCTTCGCCTTCGAGTGCGCATGCGCCTTCCGATGGTTGGCGCACGCTCGGTGGTTTCTTCCACCTCCCGAACCTCCTCTTGTGGCTGATCCACATCCGAGCCTCCTTAGAACTAATGTTTCATCCGCATGCAAGTGTAGCTCCCTCTCAAGCGAACACCGCATGGCCTTCTCCTCCCGAAATTTTATATCCCGTCGCACAACGCTTCACACTGCCCGGCACATACACCATAGCTGTGAGGTGCATCGCGGTACCCCACAAACATTCCAACTTCGCAGCTTGATCCAGCCTTCCTTCTCGCATCCTTCCGTCACATGCATGTGTACGTGAGATCCGGGCAATCCGCAAATGGGAAATATCGTGCCTCTTGCCGTATTTGCCTCCTCTCGTGTACTCATGCCAAGAACCTTGTGAGGACAACGGTTCTCATATACATACACCGCTGCATTGCATGCCCACCCACAAGTGAAGGGGTAGGCCCGATCATGCAACATCGCCCGTGCAAGACCTACGATCGTCTGCTTCTTCCGCCTGGCCCACCCCGTCTGGCCAGGTTGGTGGGGCATGGCGAGCTCTCTCCTAATCCCTCTGCGCCGCAGAACTCCTTGAATTCAGCCGAGATGTGAATTCACCACCATTATCACTCCTTAGGAGCAATCACCTTCTTCCCCGACTCCTTCTCGACCAAGGTTTTAAACTCACGTAACTTCGCTAATGTACGCTCTTCTTCGCATGAAGAAGATCCAAAGACTTCGAGAGAAATCAACAAAGATCACATAATACCCGCTTTGGCCGGCCGAAGCAACCGAGAAAGGACCACACACGTCTCGTGTGAATCCTCTCAAGGATCGTCGTGCGCGACTATCCTTCTCGTGAAAGGTGGCTTTCACATACTTCCCTAGGTACACCCTCAAGACCGATCCGATCGCGCAAGCAGTTCTTTAGAAGTCCAAAACAGAAATCAATGCTAATCTTCAGTCTATGGTGAAGATGGCTCAATCTCCTCGTGCCATAGTTCGCCCTCATCCCTACTCACCACATCTCCAAATTTCATGCCATAGTCAGCGTTAGCCATCTACTCCGCAACTGATAAAGGTTCCGAAGCTCCGAACCCCTATCTTCCGGCTCCCCTCCCGCAGAGTCTTACCGGCAGAAAGATTTTCCTTCGCTCAAGACCACATCATAACCCTTATCCTCCAACATCGCTACCGAAATCAGTTCTTCTTCAATCCGTGTACATGCATGACATCCTTTAAGACAAAGGGTTTACTGCACTTTTGAAAGGATACGGTACCAATACCAAATGTGACCGTATTTCACGCTATCGCCCATCTCGATGTGCACACCCAAATCCTTGTCCTCCAGATCTCGAGAACAACTTTTCGATCTCCGTCATATGAAATGACGCACCGCTGTCCAAGAACCACACCGATCCCAAACATACTTGAAACTAAGCATGCAATCGGCTGAAACTTTGATGCTCACCCCCACACTCTCCCACCATCTCTCTCATGACCGAGGAACTTCGTGAGGTATTCGGCGATGTCAGTCGCCTCTCTTCTCCATCTTGATGTTCCCGAGCTTATCTTTGGAGCACCGCCTTTCCTTTGTCGCTCTTCTTCCGGAATAGATCCGTCAAAGCTTTCCACATTAAATATGGAGTAGCCTTTCCATGCAAAAGGATACAATATGATCCTCGACGCCCATCAGATCCTTCGACATTTCGCGATCTTCTTTGCCATGCATCGGCCAAAGCCGTGATCGCGCCTTTGGGACATCCGCATCTACGAACTCCTTCGCACCATTATCTTCTAACACCGCTTCCATGCGATCCTTCCATGCAACATAATTCGAATCGCTTTCAAGAGCATATTCGAAATGCAAACCATTGAAAGAAGACATCTTTCAACACCGGCACCAAGAAGAACAACCTTCGCAAAATTCGAATTCCAAACCTCAAAGCCTCTATCGCCCCGATCTATACTTGAAAACAAATTATTTCCAAATCGCAGATTGATCGTAAAGGGCATTCACGATCTTTCACCTGCTGTGCAAAGAAGGATGACACCTGTGAGGCTACTCCTCGGCTCCTGATGCATCGTCCGAGGAAATAAGTTTGCAATCACCGTAATAGACTTCAGACAATTAATCTCGCTCCGATACCATGTAGAAATTAGTCGAATAAATCACTTATTCAATGAAGATTAACCCGATCATACATCAATTTCGACCGCATGCATAATACATAACCCTCTTCTACAATTAATTGTCATGCGGAAATAATATAGAAGCAATCGCACATCAAATCAATCACACATTAACTCGCATAAGGGGAAAAGCCTATAGCCGAAACCCCAGCCTATTGTGTATATTATAATGGAGAAATCATAAAATAATCAGGTACAAAAAAACTCTTCACAAGCTCTCATGCACTACCTCCCATGCTACACACTATCAAGCTAGATCTAGCAAATCACTTGCTCCAATCCTTAGCCACTTGATAGCCAACCTTGATTTCAGATTTCAAAGCTATGGGATGGCCTCTTTATATAGATAAACCACCAAACTCTAAACTTTGCAATACTCATAGCTTACTCCACCTATCTATGTGTTGCAAATAGCAACAAGATAGTCACAACTGAGGCAGCTTTACTCACCCTTCATCTATCTCTTTCATCGGTCTCCACCGAATCGATCATGCAATCGTAGTGAACTGAAGTGTTCTTGAGTTGACTAATGAGTTAATATTTAGTAAATTAAATATTATTTAATTTACTCCACTCATATCTAATTGAATAGTTAGTTTAACTAATCCCAACTAGTTCAACTAAAATAAATAGAACACAACTCCACTATTTGTCCCGTTAACTCCTCCAAAACTTCGCCACCGAAGTCTAACTCAAGTAAACCATGCAAGATGCCATCAAACCCTAGGAACCACGATTCCCTTGTGTCGCTTGCATGAGCCACCTCCATGACTCAAACCGAAGTGCTCCAAGAGAGAATCGTTTGCTTATAGTCAAAATATTATTAAGGGTAAATAATATTTGATTTCCATATTTTTAGGAGATCGCCTAAAATAGCCTCGGGTCCTAAAAAATAGGTCTCATCTATTTTTACCGACATGTCGCATCCATCAAGAATCTCCAAGTAGAATTCCAAATTATGCTCCGCGTATGTCTAAAAATAGACATAGTCTAAAAATAGACTTTGCGCCAGAATTTGCCTGCGGGCCCACTTAGTGAAGGCGACTTCATTTCACTAAGCTCCATCATCTTGCTGCATTCTCAACATGTTCATCACACTATTATTGATGAGGGAGCATATTCGTGCATTATGTCTCTAAAATGTTGGAAGTCACTACCGCTGCACTATCGTAATCATCAATGATGCTAGCTTATGGAAGAACATATAAACCTTGTGGTATTATCAATAACCTCGCAAGTTGAATTAGGGGAAAACAAGTATTGATAAGCAGGTTGTTGACGACCCTGATTATAATATTTACTTGGAAGCACCATGGGTATATGCGATGACTCAAGTATTGTTTTACATATTTTAGAATGGTTTCCTTTCCTCATAAACGTACTATTACAAGCCATCAATTAATTATCCTTTTTTTGCCTCGTTTGTGCAACTACATTTTGTATATTCATACTTACCCCAACTAGAAATCTAGAACATTGGTGTAGGACTCTTAAAGGATTCCACTTATGGGAACTTTTGCATTAACACTGGCGTACGTCTGCATAAATCGCAAGCATGAGACCGCTACATGATCTCTTCCACTTATCCGGCTTAAGGGAGAGTACAGTGTTTCGATATTTCTACGCTTGGATGATGTTTTACCACAGCTCTATTGAGCTACAATAGCAATCAATCTATTTGTCTTGGGTCGCAAATCAAATCGTAATGTCTTGTCGAAGTGTTTGGGTTGATCGCTCATTAGATTTTGGTACTCCATATGATCCATATTCCTCAAAAATTTTGACAAGATGAAAATATTTTGGAAGAAATGATGGCGCAGGAGAACCATGGGATGATTATCATCATCGTTCCCATCTTCCCCGATTATGAAGAAAATAATCTCAAGAACTATATCACCCATCCATTCAAAATTTATTTTCAAATTCTTTCCTCGACACGTACCAACTGAGGCCAAATTTATCAAATATTGAAGAAATGATTTCTACTCCATATTCGACTAAACCTCGGAGCGTTGTAGAAAATATTCATGTTGGTATCTTGTTCTCCATCGAACTTGATTCATATCACTTTTTCGTGAATTCTCATGGACGTGATTTGGTTGGTCTACTTATGAAATGCTGCATACATACTAGTATATTCGAACACACTATTAACATGTATCTTGATGTCAAACCTGGCAGCTGTCAGCCTTCGAATTGCTCATTCAAGAAAGTCGTTGCCATCAAAGAAGAAGAAAAGCTTTGTGTGTCGTTTCATTTACCCTGCTCCGGCTTAATCGGTGGTTTTCCAATATCATTCCCGCAGAAAAAACAAGGACCATTAGAGTGTGTGTGTCGATTATTGGGATGTTAATCATGCTTGTCCAAAAGACAACTATCCTACTCCCTTTATCGACCGTATCATTGACGATCAGGCTGATGAAATATTTTCGTTCATGGATGGATATTCGCTACAATCAAATAAATATCTTCCCAAATGACCAACATAAGATAGCATTCATCTCACCCTCGAGGGCACATCTTCGCATATAGGAAACTCGTTTGGTTTAAAGAACGTTGGGGCAACTTTTCAAAGAGCAATGATTATGCTTTCAACGACATCAAACACATTTTTCAACCATATCTAGATGATTTACCAAATATGATCCATGAAATCGGATTGATCACCCGATGCATTTGAGAGCCATTTTCTTACGATGTCGACACTACAAGATACGCTCAATTCGCACAAATGTGTTTTGTATTGGTTCTGGCCGATTGCTCGCATTCGGTAGTCTCAAAGAAGGAATTCGAATAGACCCACTAAGGTACAGCCATTCATGATTTTCCCGCGCCCCCTCAACCATCGTATACAACCAAGGAAAGGCTAAGTTCCTCAGAAGGTTCATTCCAAACTACGTCAAATGGCTAAAGGATTTACTCAATTATTGAAAAGGGGGTCTCCTTCCATTGGACCAAGTTTTGCAAGCTTCTTTGATGTTGTGAAGGACCATCTTGTCCGAGCATCATTAATGTATCCTCCAAATTATCAAAATGATTATTTCCTATATATCGTCAGTGTACTCGAAACGAGCATCGCCATGGTTTTGTTCCAAGTAGAAGAAGGAATTGAACATCCGATCTATTATTTGAGTCATAATCTCAATGATACGGAAGACTCGCACGTGGGAAAGCTTGCTTAGCAAACTATCTGCCGTCCAAAGATTTCGCCATTACATCCCGCTTCGAAAACAACAATAGTTTTGGATTGGCAACCCCATGACTTACATCTTATCATGTCAATTTTTGGGGGGAATATTCAAAATGGATCATCATTTTGCAGGAATTTGATTTTGAATTCATCAAATCCAAGTCAAAATAGTCTTTAGTTTTGGCTAAGCTTCTCTCGTAACCCTATCCAATGGGAACCCGTTTCGGCTTCATTAAAAGTCTCAAACTCATATTACAAGGAACTAATAAAGACTACAAAGTTCAAGTTTTCCACAAAGAAAAAAAATGGTCGTATTATTGCTTGGGTCAATTTGCCACAACTAATCCAAATGAAAGGTCCACATAGTTGCAATGAGGTGTCATACATCCTAATTAAAATCGGCACCCTAGATTCTCACATCATTTTTAAGTGACATCTTTTTCTCTTAGAAAACTAGCACAAAACATACACAACCAACCGGCATAGTTCATGATGGGGGATCGCCACTATTGGTAGAAATTCTCAATTCAAGATATGGATCCCTTTAGCACAATTCAACCTTAGAAATATATGGTCTTGCGTATTAATGGGGATAATGGGTATGACAAGGTCAGATGGACTACAAGGATACCATCATAGTATATTCTCACTGTATCAAACTCTCAAGCAAACACCACTGGGATCTAATGTAAAATCTATATACCGGTCGACTTTTACACAAGATGTAATTTGAAACATCCGGATTATGTAGCCTAGTAGTGAAAATATTTAATATTGCGTACTAATTGTGCCATTTATGATCCTCATCATTATTGTGAGTATGATGGTAAATTTTCACGTGATACAAATAACCCATTCAAATGTGCAATTTTTTATACCCTTCCCTACTTTGAAACTCTCGTAGTTGAGTGTCCTTATTATTTATGTTGAATGGGTAGATATGGTCGTTGTTTTATCATCAGCATTTATGTAAATAAAATCCTTACACCAACAAATTTGATATAATCGGTCGGAGCCTTTGCTATCATTTTAAAAAATACATTGTAGTATCATGAATCGCCTACATACTTTTCTACTATCATTTCTGCATATAGATCCTATGCTCAAACAATTAATATCATCCTATATTTTGTAAATATGCATTTATCTTTGTGACATTCAAATAAGAGCTTTAAATTTATGGATTTAGATGCCTCATTTCTAGCATTCAAGTAAACAAATTAAAGGTTCGATTTGTCTCAAGATTTTTTGAGACAAATCTCATATATATATATATATATATATATATATATATATATATATATATATATATATATATATATATATATGTTAAATATGGAAAAGTATCAATGGACCTAGAAATCTATGTCTCTCGACATATTGTAGGACAAAATGGAATGGAGAAAAAAATAATACAATGATGACAATATTCTTCGAGGTGACAAAAACTTCAACAATCTTATATAGAATCTTGGGATACATGACATTATCATCAAACATATGTTCTTTAGTCTAAATGTGGCAATATCTTAAACATTCATTTGATTTCTTAGTGTATAATTACTGTCTAAGCATGTATTCTCCTACTTAGAGCTGACAAACATGTTTGGTCTCTCAATAAAAATCTTGGCACACCTATGATATCTTCATGATGGAATGGGTGTGGTGTCTTTGTGACTATAGTGAATGTCACTCTTGGGATAAGATGTTTACATTCTCTCAAACTATCTTATAATGGAAGTACTAGAATGTGTATGAAGGAAAAAACTTAGATTTATGCGATGAATACCTCGACACCCATGAGATAAGCTCAATTTTTATATGATTCAACAGTCATTATCAACACTTTTACATAAGTAGAAGGTTCAACATGTAGACCTCACACTCATATGAAGAAGTGCTAACATAATTGTGGCATATCCATGGAATTTCAATTTATATGATGATAGATTCAATATCTTGAAGTGGTGATTCCATCACAAAATTCAAGGCATAAAAATCCAAACCAACATAAGAAGCACACAATCCAACTCACACTTTGAATAAATAAATGTTTAAGGTCATAGAGGAGACTAAAAACCCCTAAAAAAATATCCTTTAACAATATGGTTTGGAAGCATAAGAAGACCTTTCTTAGAGCGGGAAATCCTCCCTTGCGTCACTGTCTTGAGAAATAATTCTCCTTTGCATCATTGTATTAAGAAACAATGCTACTCCATGTCACTGTCTTGAGCAACAATACTCATTAGGAAAAAATTACAATCAATGTAGAAGCTTTATGAAGAAAACAAAATAAGTGGACAATAAGAAGAGATAAGTGAACTAAACCACGAGGGAATTTATTGTTTGCACAAGCCTTGACACGAAGCCACCACAACAATACTTTATGGCCACATCTACTAAGTGGCTCCACAAAGGAATCATCTTTCAACATAGACAAAGGGCTCTCCACCACCTGGTCATCTGCAGTCCAGACATCCCAATCTCGAAGCCAAGTTGATTTATCGTTACCCTTCCAAAATATTCTTGCATTAAGTGCAACGCCTACCAACTCAAATCTCCTTGGAAATATAGTTGCCCAATCACAAATAAATCTAGCACTTTTCTTAGCATATTCAACAAAATTAAAATTATTCCAACCAAATAAATGGCTCGATGAATTTCAGGTAGGTGCCTTCATAGGTACAAGAATATTTTCTTCTCCACCCTATTAGCACATGGATTTGCATCCCTCCGAGCTGAAAAATATAGACTTGAGTGATAATCTTATAGAACACAATGGTGTGAAAAAACTCATTCCCTATTTCCAAAAGATTTTTGAAATTGATATACAATGGGTGATGTGAAGACAATAAATTAAAAGTAATCCAGTGTTTTATCTTGTTTTGAATGCATTTGATTCAGTAATACCTCATCAATTTTCCTCAGTGGATTCCAAACCATCATTTATGACCCTTACAACATCAAACACTATCCAATGGGAACCCGTTGCTAATCTACAGGCCCCAAACTCCTATTACGAGGAACTATTGAAAGACTACAACTTCAAGTATTCCACAATGCAAAAAACCAATCGCGTTGTTGTTGGGTCAATTTGCCACAGCTAATCCAGAATGAAAGGTACACATAGTTGCAACGAGGTGTCATATTCCCTCTACTTAAAATTAGTTTCACCGTAGATCCTCACATCATCTCTATGGCATCTTTTTCTCTTGGAAGACTAACACAAAACATACACAACCAAGCTGGCATAGTTCATGATGGATGATTGCCACCATTAGTAGAAATTCTTGACTCAAGATATGGATCCCTTCAGTACAATTCTTCCTTTCAAATATATGGTCTTGTAGATAATGGGGATAATGGGTATGACAAGTTTAATGGACCACAAGCATAATTAATCAGGGCATATTCTCAATTTTATCAAACTCTCAAGCAAACACCACTTCTGATTCAATGTAAAATTCTATATACCAGTTCTGACTTTTACACAAGATGTAATTTGAAACACCTAGATTATGTAGCCTAGTAGTGAAAAGACTTGGAATATTAAGTACTAATTGTGGCATTTACGACCCTCATCATTACTATGAGTATGATGGTAAATTTTGAATGGACTCCAAATAATCCATTCAAACGTGGAATTTTTTTTTAAATTTTTCCCTACTTTGAAACTTGTAGTTGAGTGTCTTTATTATTTATGTTGAATGGGTAAATATAGCCATTGTTTTATCATTGTTACTTATGTAAAGAAAATCCTTACTCCAACAAATTGCATTTGATATAATCCAATGGAGCCTTTAAGTATCATTTTAAAAAATACATTGTAGTATCATGTAACTGCCTACATACTTTTCTACTTCATTTCTTCTAGATACAGATCCTATGCTCAAAAAAAATTAATATCATCCAATATTTTGTAAATATGAGTTCATCTTTGTGACATTCAAATAAGAGCTTAAATTTATTGATTTATATGCCTCTGTTTCTACCATTCAAGTAAACACAATTCAGGTTCCTATGGTGATTATCTCAATGATTTTTTTGGAGACAGATCTCATATATATATATATATATGTTAACTATGGAAATGTATCAGTGGACCTAGACATCTATATCTTGACATATTGTAGGACAAATGAATGAAGAAAAAAATAATACAATGATGACAATATCTCTTCGATATGACAAGAAACTTCAAAAATCTTATAGAATTTGTATTACATGACATTCTCAACAAACATATGTTCTTTAGTATAAATGTGGCAATATATTAAACATTAATTTGATATCTTAGTGTATAATGATTGTCTGAGCATATACTCTCTCACTTAGAGGTGAAAAACATGTTTGGTCTCTCAATAAAAATCTAGGAACACCTATAATATCTTCATGATGGAATGGGTGTGGTGTCTTTGTGACTATAGTGAATGTCACTCTTGGGATAACATCTTTACCTTCTCTCAAATTGTCTGATAATGGAAGTACTAGAATGTGTATGAAGGAAGAAAATTAGATTAATGTGATGAATATCCCGACACCCTTGAGATAAGCTCAATTTTTATATGATTCGATAGTCGTTATCAACACTTTTACATAAGTAGAAGGTCCAACATGCAAACCTCACACTCATGTGAAGAAGTGTTAACATAATTGTGGCATATCCATGGAATTTTAGGTTATATGGTGATAGATTCAGTATCTTGAAGTGGTGATTCCATCACAAAATTCAAGGCATAAAAATCCAAACCAACATAAGAAGCACACAATCCAACTCACACTTCGAATAAATCAATGTTTAAGGTCGTAGAGGAGACTAAAAACTCCCCGAAAAAATATCCTTTAACAATATGGTTTGGAAGCATAAGAAGACCTTTCTTAGAGCGGGAAATCCTCCCTTATGTCATTGTCTTGAGAAATAATGCTCCTTTGTATCATTGTATTAAGAAACAATGCTCCTCTATGTCATCGTCTTGAGCAACAATATTCATGTGTGTTGCTAGATTGAGAAACAATGCTCCTTGTATTGTTATGTTCCTTGTATAGTCATCTGCAGTCCAGTCATCCCAATCTTGAATCCAAGTTGATTTATCGTTATCCTTCCAAACTATTCTTGCATTAAGTGCAAAACCTACCAATTCAAGTGTTCTTGGCAATACAGTTGCCCCATCACAAATAAACCTGGCACTTTTCTTAGCATATGGAATAGAATTAAAAGTATTACAACCAACTACATGGCCTGATGAATTGCAGGTAGGTGCCTTCATAGGTACAAGAATATTTTCTTCTCCACCCTATTAGCACATGGATTTGCATCCCTCCCAGTTGATAAATATGGACTTGAGTGATAATCCTATAGGACACAGTGGTGTAAAAAATCTCATTCCCTATTTCCAAAATATTTTTGAAATGGATATACAATGGGTGATGTCAAGACCATAAATGAAAAGTAATCCAATGTTTTCTCTAGTTTTGAATGCCTTTGATTCAGCAGTACCTCATCAATTTTCCTCAATGGATTCCAAACCATCATGTCTGACCTTTGCAACATAAAACCCTATCCAATGGGAACCTGTTGCTGCTCTACAAGCCACAAAATCTCATTATGAGGAACTATTTAAAGACTACAAGTTCAAGTTTTCCACAAAGAAAAAACCGGTCGCGCTATTGTTGGGTCAATTTACCACATCTAATCCAAAATGAAAGGTCCACATAGTTGCAACAACGTGTCATACGTCCTATAATTAAAATCAGTTGTGCCCTAGATTCTCACATCATCTCTATGACATCTTTTCCTCTTGGAAGACTAGCACAAAACATACACAACCAAGTTGGCATAGTTCATGATGGAGGACTGCCACCATTGGTAGAATTTCTTGACTCAAGATATGGATCCCTTCAACACAATTCTTTTTTTGAAATATATGGTCTTGCAGATAATGGGGATAATGGGTATGACAAGGTAAACAGACCACAAGGATAATTAATCAGGGCATATTCTCAATTGTATCAAACTCTCAAGCAAACACCACTTATGATTCAATGTAAAATTCTATAAACCAGTTCTAACTTTTACACAAGATGTAACTTGAAACACCTGGATTATGTAGCCTATTAGTGAGAATATTTGGAATATTAAGTACTAATTATGGAATTTATGACCCTCATCATTACTGTGAGTATGATGGTAAATTTTGAATGGGCTGCAAATAATCCATTCAAATGTGGAATGTTTTTATAATTCTTCCCTACTTTGAATCTTGTAGTTTATTGTCTTTATTATTAATGTTGAATAGGTAGATATGGTCATTGTTTTGTCATTGTTACTTATGTAAATCAAATCCTTACACCAAAAATTTGCATTTGATATAATCCAATGGAGCCTTTAAGTATCATTTTAAACAATACATTGTAGTATCATGTAACTGCCTACATACTTTTCTACTTCATTGCTTCTAGATATAGATCCTATGCTCAAAAACAATTAATATCATCCTATATTTTGTAAATATGAGTTAATATTTGTGACATTCAAATAAGAGTTTAAATTTATGGATTTATATGCCTCGGTTTCTAGTATTCAAGTAAACAAAATTCAGGTTCCTATGGTGATTATCTCAATGATTTTTTGGAGATAGATCTCATATCTATATATATATATATATATATATATGTTAACTAGGGGAAAGTATTAATGGACCTAGACATCTATGTCTTGACATATTGTAGGACAAATGAATGAAAAAAAAATAATACAATGATTACAATATCTCTTCGAGGTGACAAACAACTTCAACAATCTTATAGAATTTGTATTACATGACATTCTCAACAAACATATGTTCTTTATTCTAAATGTGGCAATATATTAAAAGTTCATTTAATATCTTAGTGTATAATGATTGTCTAAGCATATATTCTCTCACTTAGAGGTGACGAACATGTTTGGTCTCTCAATAAAAGTCTTGGCACACCTATAATATCTTAATGATGGAATGGGTGTGGTGTCTTTGTGACTATAGTGAATGTCACTCTTGGGATAAGATCTTTACCTTCTCTTAAATTGTCTTATAATGGAAGTACTAGAATGTGTATGAAGGAAAAAACTTAGATTTATGTGATGAATATCTCGCCACCCATGAGATATGCTCAATTTTTATATGGTTTGACAATCATTATCAACACTTTTATATAAGTAGAATATTCAACATGCAGACCTCACACTCATGTGAATAAGTGTTAACATAATTGTGGCATAGCCATGGAATTTCAAGTTATATGATGATAGATTCAGTATCTTGAAGTAGTGATTCCATCACAGAATTCAATGCATAAAAATCCAAACCAACATAAGAAGCACACAATCCAACTCACACTTAGAATAAATCAATGTTTAAGGTCGTAGAGGAGACTAAAAACTCCCTGAAAAAATATCCTTTAACAATATGGTTTGGAAGCATAAGAAGACCTTTCTTAGAGCGGGAAATCCTCCCTTATGTCATTGCCTTGAGAAATAATGCTCCTTTGTATCATTTTATTAAGAAACAATGCTCCTCTATGTCACTGTCTTGAGCAACAATACTCATGTGTATTGCTAGATTGAGAAATAATGCTCCTTGTACGGCTAGGTTGAGGAAAAATGCTCCATAGTGCTTAGAATATACCTGAAGGGGTTTGAAGGGACATAGAAACTTGGTATTATCTTGAGAATGGTCAATCAAGTTTTGTAGGGTAAATTTAGATACCTTTTGTTACGTGGCACCCTATGGAAACAAGATACTAAGTGGAATAAAAGGGGATTATAGTGGCTAATACAAAAATTAAAGATGCAATGGTAGGACCTATAAATACCATAGTGTTTCCCATGAATATCTACCAAATCATTTGTGACTAGTGCTCCTTCATGGTGTCTTCTTTCTACCACAAGGGTACCATTGCTTAGAACTATGGAATGTTGGACTACATGAACTCCCCTTTACTGATCTTGGTTCAAACTCAAGGAAGGACCTAAAGAGCATAGATTATAAAAATGGAGTACCTATCCACTTTAGAATATGATGCTGGTAGGATATAGATCTTTCATGAAAGTTAAATATCGATCATTAAAGGTGATTTTGTCATGTTTCCCCACTCTGGCTGTGAGCATCCATAGCATTGACAGAGTCACCTTGAAATCAAAAGAATTTATTTTATCCTAATGAGTGTTAAAAACCATGAAGAGGATACCTACATGTCATAACTAGTAAGGAAACCATTCTCAAGCCTTTACCTTTCTATAGATTGACAATTATTTAGTTGTATCTTTTTTTTTGTTTGCTCCATTGGCCACAAGGTAGATGAGCAATCCTAAGCAATATTTGGGATGATTCCTTCTAGAAAATTTAAATATTTATTTGCTTGTAATATATATGTCTCCTTGATACCACTTCTCAAAATCAAGCCTTATAATCTATGAATACTGTGGATCCTTGTAATAAGTTCATTCTTTCATTTTTATGCATCCTTTTATCTTAATTGAAAATACTTCATGCTTCCTAGTTTCAATCAAAATCACACCTTAAAATTAGTTTCCAAATTTATGATTTTGGATATGACTAAATAATAAATAATGTGACCATGACCTAACATCTGAATAATAATGTCCATCAACCGACTCATATCAGGCCACAACACATAAGATAGAACAATCAAGCAAGAATCCTTCTAAGATTATTAGAAGTGGTCGTCGTCGATTGGAAATTGGATTACTGTGCATTTTTCAATACTGTAAATGCAATTAGTCCACTGACAACATTCTAGTGCATAACTTAGTCTTGCAAATTGCGTACCCAATTTTTGATATCATATAGATATATAGATAAGAAATCCTACAAGCAAGTGAAACTTAAAATTATCACTGAAACTACCAGATCAGATAGGAATTGTCACAATCGTAATATATTTTTCTTGACTGCAACATTACATTTTATATTATAATATTTGTTGACATATTCTATAACAATGTTCAAGATATCGAACCTTTAATGTGACACGAATGCACTTACCCATGGTGTTCCAGAGGTTCGCAACCTCTCCGTCACTTTGGAAGTGGTTGAAAATAATTACATTGTCTCAACAATCTCACAAGCTATTCTATGTTGATCATCTCATTCATGGAATAGGTATATAATGTGAAATCTATTGTACCCAGCCTCACCAAAGTTTCAAAAGCCACCAGAATTATTAGTATCACCTTTGTGTTGTTGTCCAACTTTATTTTTGGAAGGTAAAGTGTGGGAGTCTTCCCATCAAAATACATTGAGGTGAGATCATCGTCAGTAGGAATGAATTTGATCACTTTATCTTGGAGAAAATCCCCTCCATGGTCATATCCAAACTCAGTTGGGATGCGTTTTTCATTTGAGAGATATCTGCTTTAACAACAATCAATTTGAGTGAAACATTTTCAGTTGAACCTTCTGATTTAATTTTTATCCTTAGATGTTTTTAGTGCAGGTTTTGGTATTTGGTTTTTTCTCACTGTGTTTCTTGGAGAAACATATTTACAGAAGAGATAGGAAATGAAATTACTGAAATTTCTAGGCTTATGAAGCATATAAGGGAAGGAATATATGAGAATTCCATCATTTTGTAACTAGAGAAACATCTACTTGGAGTGCAAGAAATTGTTACCAAGGATATTTCTTCTTCAATTTATTTATTTATTTTTATTATTTATTTATTTATTTATTTCTGATAGTTGATATTGAAAATGCAAGATATGCTAAGAAATTGGTTCAAAAACTTGGATTTTTAGGGATTCAAATGTTTTAAGGGAAGAATACTTTCCTAGAGATTGATTGTAAAGTTTTTTTTCACATCTTCCATTCAATGGTTCTCTTTATTTCAATCCACAGAAGAAATATTTGATTAATGTTTGTGATCTCGTTAAATCATCCTTTGTTTTGGGACTAAATACCTATGAGTAACTTATTCATTCAATCTCATCCAGAGAAGGAATTTTCTATCAAAATAAGTGAGTGAAAGAACTGGGAAAATTATTTAAGAATCTAATGGCCTTTCTATGTGATCTGACGATCTTCCATGATGGGATAGTCATAAATTCTTGTGGAAAATTATTCATTCACTTTGAATACGAGAATATAAATTCTTCAGTAGCATGTAAATCATCAAACAAGTTGAGGGAGTCTAGGAGTCATTTTTTTCATTATTCTCTGGGAGAAATGTAGGGACACTAGCCGCTACAACAATTGCAAACATTTAATTACACAAGACTTATTGATTATTTTCAAAAAATATTTCTCCTTAGGACATCATTAAGGATATGTTAAATATATATAATTATTCCTTACAACCAAATGATCGATGATCAATTATTCACATGAGAAGTTGTTGTGTTGATGAAACAAATTTTGAGGAGAAAGCGACAAGAATTTGCTCTCAAAATTGGGACATCCTTTCAGATATTTTTCTCTCCAACTTGTTCTTGAGTAAGTAGATATGTGCCCTGAATTTTTTGTTTAAATTGTGTTACTTATTATAATCATAAAAACTTAGTTTCCAGGTCAATCATTTAACCAGTCAGACTTAGAATGCATTTATGTGAAAGCTGACCTTTATAAAAACATGTGAATGAACTACTTCTTGTTTTAAGGTATCTAATTGATGATTGTCTTCACCTTTAATATTCAAAAAAACTACACCATAGAATCTTACTCCTCCTCAACAATAGGAAGGTTTGGTGGGTGCACGATTATTATAGGAGTTCTTACGAAAGCACGGGGGAGAAAATGGAAAATGGATCGCACAAACATACACAAGGAACATGGGTAGTCAAAAATTTACATTTTTTATATGGTTTCCCTCACACGACCCAACCCGACCCACCCGAACGCATTTCCGTGGGCGCCCTCACACGACCCGACCCGACACAACCCACCGGAACATGTTTCCATGGGCTCCCTGACACAACCCAACCTGACACTACTCGAATTCATTTCCTTAGCTAGTGCCCTCACATGACCTGACAAAATAGACACAAACATGTTTCGTTTGGTGCCCTCACATGAGTCGATGTCAACCGACCCGACCTGCCTGAACGCATTTCCTTGGGCACCCTAACACAACCTGACCCTACCCAACCTACCCGAATGCATTTCCTCTAGAACCCTCACACAACACAACTTGACCCACTCGAATGCATTTTCCTAGGTGCCCTCACATGACCCAACCTGACCCAACCTGACCCAACCTGCCCAAAAGGGTTTCCTTGGGTGCCCTCACATGACCCGACCCGACCCGACCTACCCGAATGTGGTTCCCTGGGTGCCGTTAGATGACCCAACCTGACTCGACACAAACACGTTACATTAGGCACCCTCATATGACCTGACTTGACCGACACGAATGTGTTTCCTAGGGCGCAGGCTCTCACATGACTTGACCCTACCCAACCTGCCCGAACATGTTTCCTCAGGCACCCTCACAAGACACGAGCTGACCCACTCAAACACGCTTCCCTAAGCCACACACAACATGACCAAACCCAACCTACCTTTGCATGTTTTCTTGGGCACCCTCACACAACACGACCTGACCTGACCGAATGCATTTTCCTAGGTGCACTCACACGACATGACCCGACTTGACCCATCGAAACATGTTTCCTTTGGCGCCCTCACACGACATGACTTGACCTAACTTGATCGAACATGTTTCCTTTGGCGGCCTCACATGGCACGACCTAACCCTACCTAACTCACCTAAACACATTTTCCTTGGCGCCCTCACATAACAGGACCCGACCCAACCCAACTCGCGCAAATGTGTTTCCTTAATGGGTTCCCTCAAATGACATGACATGACCCAAACTGCCTGAACATGTTTCATTGGGTGGCCTCACATGGCACGACCCAACCAAACCCGATCTGACTCGACCAAACGTGTTTTCTTGGGTGCCCTCACATGACCCTACACGACATGACCCAAACACACTCCTTGGGAACCCTCACATGACCTTACCCACCCAGACGTGTTTCCTTGGGCACCCTCATAATACTGCACAAACCAACCCAACCCGAACCCGTTTCCTTGGGCATATCACACGATCGGACCCACCCAAACGTCAAAGGCATGAGGGACAAAACAACAAACGAGTTGCACGAACATGCATAAGGCACATGGGTGGTCACAAAATAGAATTTTTGATACGGCCTCCCTCACATGATACGACCTGAATGCATTTCCTGTGGTGCCGTCACATGGCATGACCCGACCTACTAGAACGAAGGCACAAGGGAGAAAATAAAAACAGATCACAGGAACGTGCACAAGGCACACAGGTGGTCATAAATTATAATTTTTTATACGTCCATCGTCACATGACCCGACCCAACCTAACCTAACCCGAACGTGTTTCCTTAGGTGCCATCACATGACCAGACCCGATTGAACCAACTTGAACGTTGAAGGCATGAGAGAGAAAACAGAAAATGGGTCACACGAATGTGCACAAGGCACATGGGCGATCACCACTTAGTATTTTTTATACAACTTCCCTCACATGATCTGACTCGAATGCATTTCTTATGGCACCCTCACACGGTACGTCCCAACCCACCTGAATGAAGGGCGCACGAGGGAGCAAACAAAAAATGGATCGCACAAACATGCACAAACAACACAGGTAGTCACAACTTAGAATTTTCTATATGACCACCTTAACACGACCCGACTTGACATAACTCAACCCACCCGAATGATTTTCCTTGGGTGGCCTCCCACGGCATGACCTCACTGGACCCGACCCAACCCGACCCGCCTGAAAGTGTTTCCTTGGGTGCCCTCACAATATGACACAACCTGACCTGACCTAACCTAAACACTTTTCCTTGGGCGCCATGACATGACTCAACCCAACTCGTATGAATATCTCTTAAGATAAAGACCATTTCTAGGTTTATCTAAAGAGACCCTCTCATAATCAATTAATTCATAGGCTCCTTTTAGCAAGCACACGCTTGAAAATATAGGGACCATGTCACATTGGTTTGAATTTTTCAGTGCCGAGCTTTTTTTTAGCTTGATCATATATTAAAACTAGGTCACCTTATGAATGAATAAAACAGTTAACACTTTGGTGATATTGCACTTTTACACGTTTCTTGTGAGCTTTGATAGCTAATGCAGCAGTGCGTCGAGTCCCATCTAATTGTGCTAAGTATAGAAAGTGTTTCTCCTCTTCAGAGGTAGTTGGTAATAACTCAATGGCTAATTCGAGTGACAATATTTTGCATTCAATGGGTAACATAGCTTCTAAACCATAGACAAGTTGAAAAGCAGTGAACCCTCTTCCAGTTTTTGCAGAGGTTCGGTATGCCCATAATGCAGAAAAAAGCATGGTATGCCAATTCGATTTATGAGTACCGATAATATTTTTAATCATGGTGGTTAAATCCTTATTAACAGCCTCAACTTGACCATTAGCCTATGGGTAATACAGACCAGAATTATCGTGGCGTAGTCCAAGTTGATCAGAAAGTTGTGTCATCATAGTATTTCGAAAATGACTCATATGGTCCATAATAATAGCTTTAGGGACACCAAAATGAGAAATCACATGATTAGATATGGAAGTATCTCTAGTTTTTCCATTAGCTGTGAATGTAGGCATCTCCTCGGCCCATTTGGTAAAGTAATCTACGACGATAATAATATACCCATGCCCCCCGGCCGAGTGAGGGTTACATGTAATGAAATCGATGCCCCATTTCGCAAAAGGACTGAAAATTATGATTAGGTAAAGAGGAGCTATAGGTGCACGCATCTTTTGATAAAAAATTTGGTTTTTCTGGCATTTTCAGATGTAATATTCCTAGTTAGTCCTAAGATAATGGGAATATTCATTTTTGTTTTATTTTTTTCTTTCATGAATAAAATTGTAAAGGAGGATCATAAAACTCCTAAACAATAAATAAATCAATGCCAAATGTGAAAAAGGCTATATCTTGGCTAAGTAATAAGGCACCCTTAGGTGTGAAAGGGTCTGAACATCTTGACTGGGTCAACCTTAACCAAATATATAACATTATCTTGGAGGAGTGGCCATCAATGAAGCACATCTGAGTTTTAGATGGAGATGGCTCATGTGAAAGGAGCTATTTCATTGAAGGTGATTTAGGGTTTTCAAGCTCTCAAATTATAAAAGGAAGAGGATGGCAGCATGAGAAGGTTATTGATGATATTGTATTTTCTGAATATATTGTCTACTTAGACATATATCATTATCTTTTTTTTAGCTGAGAATAGTGTTGTTTAGCACAGGGTGTTTGTGATCGGGAATCCCAACTCTTTCCTTGAGAGGCCTCTTGGAAGAGAATTTCATTTCTTGTCCACTATCTAGCTGAAGGCCAAGCTTCTTCTTCCAACTACGATGCAGATCTTGTTCAGTGTTTGTTTGTCTTTAAAAGCTACAGCAAGTGGAGACTAGACCTACTCATATCTAGGCCATTATAGTGCTCCTTTTCAGTGGTGAAGGCTTCTATCCCATTGGAAAAAGAGTATTGGATGACTGAAGCTACATTTTTAGATCTTGGCATGAGGCCAAACATTTTCTAAAACGTACAACGCAATATTTCTTCCAAAACTGTGTTATTTGTGTGGGTACTGTTGCAGGATCTTTTGGCACACTTTTTGGAGGAGTGGTTTTCATGTGTTGGGGATCTTCCCTTCACATTTGAGATCCATTGGAGGGGATCATCATATTGCATATATCAGATTAGATCTGAATTTCCATGTATTTTTGAATATTTCTACAGACTTGTAGCATTAGATCTCAGATCTAGTCCTTGTACTTCATGATTTGCTGAAAACCCCAAGGGGAAACTAAAGAAGATCCTATCTAGTGTATGGATATGATATAGATCTACATTTTTATACATAGATATTCTCTAGATATGAAGTGTAATCTAAGGAGTTTCAGCCAATAAAATAATGTTTTCAAGCTCTTTTTAGTCTTAATACATGGTTGCAACACCTCATTTTGAGGATTTTCTTCCATAAAAGTATTCTATTTCCTGTTATACATCTCATGGGCTATCTTGTGCATATATTTTACTGATGTAAATGTAAATAAAGAGACTCCATATTGGCCTCCTAATCTTAGTTTGATTATCTGCATTATTTCTCTACATAACTTTGTAAATATTATTGCATTTCCCAATTGGGAATATTACAGTGGTATCGAAGAAATCATCTTGGCACAATTTGTGCTTTCTAAGAAGCCAATATGTCTTCAGAAGAAGAAGAACCTCTTACTGATAAAGATAAGAGGTATATAAAAAGAAGACATAAGAAATTTGATTACACCAATGACAATGAAGACAATGGTAAAGCCCCTGCATCTAGAAGTGAAGATGAAGAAGGAAAGGACTTTGTGAAGATCATTTTGAGAGCCATGCAAGATATTTCTAGAGATATCATAGAGATGAGATTGGAAAAAATCAAAGAATCTCCTAAGAGATTTCATCTTGGAGAAATCTCTAGCATGTCTCACCACTGGAATGATTAACCAGTGCATCAGCCACAAATTTCTCAACGCTCTACCATGCCTACCTTTTTGGCTGTGGGAAATGAAGGGTTTCAAGATTAAGCATCCATTGAAGAATATTTTGAAGAATATGAGTCTCAAAATGAGAGATTCAAATATCACTTGAGTTTTCAGGAGTTTTTTCACCTCAAGGACAAAAGAAGACAAAGGCATCAACATAGAGATGGTGGATTCACTCAGAATCATGATCGACATCATTCTATGGGAAGATTCTTTTTACCCAATTTTTATGGGTCATCCAAGTGTTCTGCCAAAGCATGGGTAGAAAAAATTGACATCTACTTTTAGTTGAACAAGGTTCCAAATATGGAGGCTATCAAGATTGCAATGGTGCACTTTGAAGGTGAAGCACATGACTGGTGGTTTCATGGCTTGTCTACATTGGGTCATGCCAATGTGACTGCTTATTCAAAGTTCACTAGAAGGCTGGTGTAAATATTTGACACAAGAGATCCAGAGGCACCATTCATGAGCCTTGCAAAGTTAAAACAACCAGGTAACACAGAGTCTTCCATTTCTGAATTTTTAAGATTATCTATTATGGTTCCTGATTTTTTAGCAACAAGAAGGGTGAACAGGTTCATAGATGTTTTAGATGAACCTCTTCATGGCTTGGTACAGTCTACCAAGCCCACTACTCTGCATGATGCTATTGAGAGGGCTATAGACCTTCAATATGCCTTTCCAACTACAATGCAGATCTTGTTCAGTTTTTGTTTGTCTTTAAAAGCTACAGCAAGTGGAGACTAGACCTACTCATATCTAGGCCATTATAGTGATCCTTTTCAGTGGTGAAGGCTTCTATCCCATTGGAAAGAGAGTATTGGATGACTGAAGCTACATTTTTAGATCTTGGCATGAGGCCAAACATTTTCTAAAATGTACAATGCAGTCTTGCTTCCAGAATTGTGTGATTTGTGTGGGTACTGTTGCAGGGTCTTTTGGCACACTTTTTGGAGAAGTGGTTTTCATGTGTTGGGGATCTTCCCTTCACATTTGATATCCATTGGAGGGGATCATCATATTGCATATATCATATTAGATCTAAATTTCCATGTATTTTTTAATATTTCTGCAGACTTGTAGCATTAGATCTCAGATCTACTCCTTGTACTTCATTATTTGCTAAAAACCCCAAGGGGAAACTGAAGAAGATCCTCTCTAGTGTATGGATCTAATATATATCTACATTTTTATACATAGATATTCTCTAGATATGAAGTGTAATCTAAGGAGTTGCAGCCAATAAAATAATGCTGTCAAGCTCTTTTTAGTCTTAATACATGGTTGCAACACTTGATTTTGAGGATTTTCTTCCATAAAAGTATTATATTTCCTCTTGTACATCTCAAGGGCTATCTTGTGCATATATTTTACTGATTTAAATGTAAATAAAGAGAATCCATATTGGCCTCCTGCTCTTAGTTATATTATTTGCGTTATTTCTCTACATAACTTTGTAAATATTGCTGCATTTCCCAATTGGGAATATTACACTAGTATCAGAGAAATCATCTTGGCACAACTTGTGCTTTCTAAGAAGCCAATATGTCTTCAGAAGAAGGAGAACCTCTTATTGATAAAGAGAAGAGGTATATAAAAATAAGACATAAGAAATTTGATTACACCAATGACAATGAAGACAATGGTAAAGCGCCTGCATCTGGAAGTGAAGATGAAGAAGGAAAGGACTTTGCGAAGATCCTTTTGAGAGCCATGCAAGATATTTCTAGAGATATCAAAGATATGAGATTGGAAAAAATCAAAGAATCTCCTAAGAGATTTCATCTTGGAGAAATCTCTGGCATGTCTCACCACTGGAATGACCAACCAGTGCATCAGCCACAAATTTCTCAACGCTCTACCATGCCTACCTTTTTGGCTGTGGGAAATGAAGGGTTTCAAGATTAAGCATCCCTTGAATACTATTTTGAATAATATGAGTCTCAAAATGAGAGATTCAAATATCACTTGAGTTTTCAGGAGTTTTTTCACCTCAAGGACAAAAGAAGACCAAGGCATCAACATAGAGGTGGTGGATTCACTCAGAATCATGATCGACATCACTCTATGGGAAGATTATTTTTACCCAATTTTTATGGGTCATCCAAGTGTTCTACCAAAGCATGGGTAGAAAAAATTGACATCTAATTTTAGTTGAACAAGGTTCCAAAGATGGAGGCTATCAAGATTGCAATGGTGCACTTTGAAGGTGAAGCACATGACTGGTGGTTTCATGGCTTGTCTACATTGGGTCATGCCAATGTGACTGCTTATTCAGAGTTCACTAGAAGGCTGTTGGAAATATTTGACACAAGAGATCCATAGGCACCATTCATGAGCCTGGAAAAATTAAAATAATCAGGTAATACAGAGTCTTACATTTCTGAATTTTTAAGATTATCTGTTAGGGTTCCTGATTTATTAGAAACAAGAAGGGTGAATAGGTTCATAGATGGTTTAGATGAACCTATTCATGGGTTGGTACATTATACCAAGCCCACTACTCTGCATGATGCTATTGAGACAGCTAGAGACCTTCAATATGCCTTTCCAAATGCAAAGGAAAATTTTCAGCACAAGCCCTCTTTCCCTTGAAAGGGAAAGGAAGAGAAAGCTGCTCCTTCCAAGGAGAGCTCATACAAGAAGCCTCCTGATGATTAAATCCAGAGAGATCTAAGGAAAAGAGGTCTTCTTAGATATTGAGGAGGAAAAAGAAGAGGAGCCAAGAAGAGGTCACAATGCTGACACTGCAGGAGGAGAGCCAACTTTATCAAGAGATGGGGATGGAGCATTTGATCCTATTGGAGGGGCTCTTTCATCTTTTAGAGGAGTACCTAAGTACTTGACCTTAAGAGTTCAAGGTTCCATCTTGAATCAAAGGGTTTCTATATTGATTGATAGTGGGGCAACTCACAATTTCATTGATGCCCATCTAGTGAGAAGGAGGGAAATACCCACTGATACTTTTGAGGGATTCTCTGTTTTCATCCCTAGAGATAGAACAATGCAATGCATTCATTATGTCCCATCACTTTCAGTCACCATGGGAATCTATAATTTGGTTGATCACTTCTTTGTGGTTGACATACCTGACACCAATGTGATTTTGGGTGTCCAATGGTTGATTACATAGGGGAAAGTCACCACTGATTGGGAGGCTTTGCAAATGCAATGGGTGGACAAGAAGAGAGGTGAAACTCAAATGATTAAAGGCATGCATACATACCCCTCACATACAACTTCCACACAAAGAAAAGTGATGGATTTGTGCAGTGGAAGCATGGACCTTACAGTCCCATCTGTCATGCTCATGAGATTTATGCATGGGACCCTCTTATCTAGTGGAAAACAACCTAGGAGGCCACCTAATTCAGTATTTTTGGGAAATATCTCACCACATGATGCTCCAAATTCATATCTATGAGGGGTGGGAGAATTGGAAGACAATAATACAACATTGGGAGGTTTGGTGAAGCTCAAGGAGGAGGGAGATCTTCTTCCCTTATCATCGTCACCCACTCTCATTTCTAGTTCTGCGCTATGGGAAGAGAATAATGGAGGGAATGCCCTTCCAACTCATACCTTTGGCATGGGAGATTTCAAGGAGGAGAGCAACAACATGACAGATATTTATGTTGATGCATCATTAGTGCTATCATTTTTGGACAGTTTAGATCCATATTAGAGATCCCAACTATTGGTGGATTATTCCAAGGATCATCACACTTGTATTATACTTGATGACCAGCTGTATGAAGAGGGATATCTAGTCCATGAAGGAGTCATCTATCATCATGGTAGGATATTCTTGTTTAGAGCCTCCAAGCTCAAGAATAATTTGCTACAAAGAGCTTATGAAGAGTTTTGTTTTAGCCACATGTATTACATAAAGATCTACATCGTCATCATGAGAAGCTTTGATTGGGAAGGTTTGAAAAGAGAACTACATCAGAATTTTCAAGAATGCTTGAACTATGTGGAGTTGGGGAAGCAACATGACTCTGTGAGGTGGCTATTCTAGCCATCTCTTCCTTCTCGTAAGAGGGGAGATTGATCCATGCACCACTCCATTTGCATGAGGATTATTGTTGGTGATCAATCTGATCAAGTAAAGCATGTTTTATTTTATGATTGTATATACTCTTTCACCATGTTTATGTAGGCCATGGCTCCAAGGAGGAGTAATACATATTGAAAATATTATGGCCAACATTGGGCCAGAAAATTTGCTAAATTTAGCCACTCCCTTGATGAACAAAGGAAGATTTTCTATCATGATGGGTGCTTTCCTAAGGCACCAAACATATCTCACACTTTCAACCATAGTGACATAACATGGGCAAAAAGTAATTTGTGGAGAAACCAGTTACCATATCTTGATTTGAGGTAGATAGGAGATGCAATGCATTGGTTCCATATGTGGGACTATGACCCACCTCCACATGCTCAAATTTATGTTTGTATGTATGTAGTTTTTCTCCCATACATTGATGATATACTTGTCCTTTTTATGGGAATGTATGGAGGAAGGATGGGAGATATGCATATGCCTAATGGGCTGGATATTCTCCATGTATCTTATGCTACATGTTTCAGAGAGGACATTAAGCAAGCCATGTTTGTTTCATTTGACTTATTGTGTCCTTATGGGATGGCTTATTTACATCTCATGAGAACTTTGGAGGAACAATTTGTGGAGGGTTGGATTGGTGAACGCTTAGCTTATGGAGGAGTCTTAACACATGATGCTGCCACCAATGGAGGAGAACAAGCTTTGCAACATTCACCTTATTAGTTACTTCAGGACAAGCAACATTTTGGAGGGGAGGACTGTAATATTCCCAATTAGTCCTAAGATAATGGGAATATTCATTTTTGTTTTATTTTTCTGTTTGATGAATAAAATTGTAAAGGAGTATCATAAAAGTCCTAAACAGTAAATAAATCAATTCCAAATGTGAAAGGGGCTGAACATATTGACTGGGTCAACCTTGACCAAATCTATAGTTTTGTCTTCGAGGAGTGACCATCAATGAGGCACAACACATTCTTATATGGAGATGGCTCATGTGAAAGGAGCTATTTCATTGAAGGTGGTTTAGGGTTTGCAAGATCTCAAATTATAAAAGGAATAGGATGGTAGCATGAGAATTTTGTTGATGATATTGTATTTTCAGAATATATTGTATATTTAGACATATATCATTCTCTTGTTGTTTAGCTAAGAATAGTGTTGTTTAGCACCAAGTGTTCTTGATTGGCGATCCCACCTCTTTCCTTGAGTGACCTCTTGGAAGAGCATTGCATTTATTTTCCACTATCTAAATGAAGGCCAAGCTTCTTCTTCTAACTAAAATGCATATCCCATCGAGGGTTTTGTTGTATTTGAAAGCTGCAGCAAGTGGAGGCTAGATATACTTAGATCTAGGCCATTCTAGTGCTCCTTTTTAGTGGGGAAGGCTTCTATCCAATTGGAAAGAGAATATTGGATGATTGGAGCTACATTTTCAGATCTTGGCATGAGGCCAAACATGTTCTAAAGCCTACAACATATTCTTTCTTCCAAAACTATGTTATTTGTGTGGGTGCTATAGCAGGGTCTTTTGGCACAATTTTTGGAGGAGTGGTTTTCATGTGTTGGGGATCTTCCCTTTACATTTAAGATCCATTAGAGCGGATAATCATATTGCATATATGATATCAGATCTAAACGTCAATGTATTTCTGAATATTTCTGTAGATCTGCAGCATTAGATCTCAAATCCACTCCTTGTACTTCATGTTTTGCTGAAAACCTCAAAGGGAAATTGAAGAAGAGCCTATCTAGTGTATGGATCTGATATAGATCTAACCTTTTATACAGAGATATGATCTAGATCTGAAGTGTAATATGCAACAGTTGCATCCAATAAAATAACGCTACCAAGCTCTTTTCAGTCTTAATACATGGTTGGAGCACCTCATTTTGAGGATTTTCTTCCATAAAAGTCTTATACTTCCTGTTGTACATCTCATGGGCTATCTTGTGCATATATTTTGTATATGTAGATGTAAATAAAGAGACTACACATTGGCCTCCTACTCTTTCTTATATGATTTGCGTTATTTCTATGCATAACTGTGTAAATATTGCTGCATTTCCCAATTGGGAATGTTACATCGGACCTTGATGATACAATATTTGAATAAAGACTACCAAAAATAACCAGTGCTCAATATATTTGGGTTGTGAAAAACCCAGACATATGACCACTACACGCTCCAGAGTGGCAATCATTCAAAAAAATTTCAGCCTCTTCATGATTTATAAAATGTCGAAAAAAGGAATCCGTGCCATGATGATAAAGAGTGTCCCCAACAATATTGTATTGTTGGGATTGATACTAGATTATTTTTCGATATGAACATGAAATATATTTGTGAAAGCTTTGGGTTTGAAGATATATAATGATATCTCCATACCAAGCGTCTAAAGTACTGATGAGAAACAGATAGTCATCTGCGATAGGATTCTATGCCACCGTTTTCGACTCAGTATTGGGAAAATCACACGTAAGCTCGAAAAATACCAATGATTTCTTTGAATTAGACTTTTTGAATTCCAAATGAAACTCTTGTAGCATGAAAATCCATTTGGATTATTTTCCCCCAAGTAATTTTTTTGTCTAGATATACATCATCGGGTTGTAATTAGATATCATTGTTGTTTTACCTAACAATATGTAGCGATGGAATCATTAGACATCTTGAACTACTTCCAAGGCCAATTTTTCCACATGTGAATACTTGATTTATGTTGGGTTGGGATTCTGACTTAGGTAATAGATAACATGTTCATTGTGAGATTCATCCTCCTGAACCAAGACCATTCCAATTGTGGAATTAGAAGTAGGTAAGTATAAAAATTAATCTTGGTGGTACTTGGGTGGATTCAGTAACAGTGCATGGGTCAACACATTTTTAAGTGCATTAAAATATTTATCGGCAATATCATCCCAAATAAAAGGAAAACTTTGTTTCAACAACCAGTTAAAACCTTGTGTTCACTCGACATAGTTCGGAATAAATCTACATAAAAAATTTTCTTTCCCTTGCAAACTCTGAACTTGTTGAAGAGTGGAAGGAGGAGATAAATTGATGATAGCCTCAACCTTTGAAGGATCAACATGAATTCCATCTTTGGAATCAATGAATTCGAGTAGTTGTCCTGATTGTACACAAAAAACACATTTTTGTGGATTCAAACGAATTTTGTAATGCCTACATATCGTGAAAATAGCTCGTAAGTGTGTAGGATGATCTTCTCTGTGCAAATAATGAGAAGGTAAGTCCTCTAGGTAAGGCTATACAACATGTTTAATATCATGAAAAGCATAAGACATGGCTCTTGGAGAATTTGCGCCAACATGTTTAAGTCTGAAAGGTAGCTTGCGATAAGAAAATGTGCCCCACGGACATATAAATATTGTTTTTGGTTGATCGGAAAGGGGTATGTTGATTTGATTCTAGCCAAAAAAACCATCCTGAAACGAGAATATTTCGTTTCGAGCACAATCATCAACAATTTTTTCGATATAGGGCATAGGATAATTATCTTTTGGACACACCTTGTTAGTGTCTCGATAATCAAAACATACTCTTATATTCCCTTGTTTCTTCATGACGGGAACTATGTTACATACCCAATCCATAAATGGAATTGGATAAATAAATCATGCTCGTAGTAGCTTACCAAATTCAAATTTTATTGCTATAGCTTTCTGCAGATATATTCGACAAAATCTCTGTCTAATAGGTTTGGCATCCAGGTATGTATTAATTTCATGAATTACAATTTTAGGATCAATACCTAGCATTTCTTCATAAGACCAATAAAAAATATCACAAAATTATTGAAAGAAGGCTTTGTAAGTGTTAATATCATCCATCAAATAGGAAGCACTTATATGAATTTTTTTAGCAATTCTAGGTTTAATTGATATATCGATAGGAACTCTGGCAGAAATGTTTCCCAAATTTGTCTCAAAATCAAAATGTGTAATCGATGAGTGATTATGTGGTTCCTTGACTAAGTCAGTTGTAAAAATAGATGAAAAATCATTTACAAGCTTATCAAGATCAGGGAAACAAGAAGACCTGTGATGTAGATCATCCCATGGTAATTCATCTGATGTCAAAATTTATCGAATAATCTCATCAGTTTCAAATACATGTTAAAATGGATCTGAAAATGGTGCCAAAGTTGAGCCTGATAGAGAAGCTGATCCTTCGTTGATCACATTAATTTGATTAGGAATAGTTTATGAGGTGTCATAATACTATTGTAATGCTACATATGTTGATTCAAAACGACTCAAAGGAATCTCTTCGTTAAAAGAATCCAATTCTAATTATGAAGAAACAATCCATGTGTCATCAAATGGTATATTACTTGATGAGATCATATTGATATTGGAAATTATTTTCGGTACGTTGCGTGGAGGTATAGCGAAAGTTCCCATGAGCACAGAATCTTTTAATAATCCTATAACAACATATTCGTATGGGATAACTGATTTTCCAACATGCTGGATACTATCCGTAGAAGTAGGGTCTGATGAAAAGTATGACAACTGATTGATTTTGAAAATATTTCCTTTATGATGAAACATGATTGCCCGAAAGACTAATCAAAAAAAATGAATCATGGCATAGTACCAACTATGACCCAAAACAAGGTTGTAATCAAGAGGGGGGCATTAACAACTTCTACCTCTAGTTTGACGGTTTTTCCTTCTAATTCTATAGGTAGATCCTAGAGTATTTCGTATGGATGAAATCCCCTTCCATCAAAGGCTTTAAGGATAGTTGGTGATTGGTTCAATGCTTTAGAACCAAGGGTTTTCCAACAATTTAATGACATTATACATGTAGATGTCCCCTCATCAATTACAGTACGAAAAACTCATCTTGATTTGACTAATACTGGAATTTGAAAGGCCATTTGATGAGGGAGTCTAGGTACAAAATTTTTGAGATCAAACACCATGAGGTTCAAATCGTTAGTATCTATAGCTCTGATAGCTAATAATACTAATTTCCTTTGTGCTATACATTATTGTAGCACTTCTAAGGCCAAAATTTCTGAAGGGGATATCGACAAATCTTCAACAATATTGTAATTCTAGGTAGCTCTCGAATGTGGATGGAAAGCTGATTTTTGAAGTACACCTTTAGCAGGTGGTTTAATCACTAGATCAGGAATAGGTTTCTTGATCTTAATTGGTTCGAAAATTGAAGGAGGTAGGGCTGGTTTTTTACTATATTATTCATTCTCTTTACCAGTTACAGGTTTCTTAGTTCGATAGTCTTGAGATCGTGTCGCAACCATGACCTGAGACATCATTAAAATATTTGTCGATGAATTGGAAGAAGATCTGGTCATTTTACTATCTTGAGTTGGAAAAGGATCCTGCAAGACAGTAGGTGTGGGCGAACCTTTGACAAAATTGGATACCTCAGACCGATGTGGACACTCTTTAGTATAGTGATCCTCGTCAAAAATAAGATAAAGATAACGAGGTTTGTGCTTTTCATTAGTTGGTTCATCTTTTTTTTTCTCTTTAGGAGATGTATTTTGTTTATTTTTATTCTTTCCTTTATTCTTATTGCCATTTTTAGTTTTAGTCATGGATGAATCCACAACATGAAAGTCAGAAGAAGTTTCAAGGGAATAATCTCCTTTAGGTGAATCTGGTAAAGTTATTATGGGAGAAGTAGGTTTCAATGACTTATTCTTACTCTTGTTAGCACTAACTGTACCAATTACACCATTTGTAGAATGAGAACCAGAAGGAGTTGGATTTATTTGACGTGGGTGTGGTAAGTCAGGAACTTTTTCGTATAAAGAACCAAATTGTGTATATACAAGGTCTAACTACTGTGCTTGAGCTATGACCTATTATTTTTTAAAAACACCTCCCTTAGCTACACCTTCAGTGATTTTTGGAACTAATGATTTGATGAACCATTCAGCCAAGGTTTGATTTGGAATGAAAACTTTCAGTAAATGTCTCCTACATCTCCATTCATGTATGTAGACGTACGTTGTTTTAATTAAGTCAATTGTTCCTTGCCATTGTCGTAACGGACTGGCAGCTGAAAATGAGTTAAGAATGTTGTTGTTAACACATTGAAATTATTGAGAGAGCCATGTGGTAGTTCAATATACCACTTAGCAGCTAAGCCTATCAATTTTCTTTGAAAAGTAGTAATCGAATGGAATCATCAATTAAAGAGTTAGATGTGCACAAAAGGTGATAAGTCATCACATGATTTGAGGGGTCTTCTCCTGATTTTACTTAAAACTTCGGTATGTCACTGGGAAAATTATTTTCCATTGGTGTCCAAAATGAAAGGTAATAAATTGGATCATTTGTGAGGCGTGACAAATCTGGAATGCCTAAATTTGAAATGAATGGTAATCTATGGTTAGGTCCTATTGAGAAAATTGATAACCTTGAGGGACTATACGAGTAACCAGAGGAGGATATCCAAGATAACCTAGAATATCCTATGCAGATAGGATTGGAATGCCTCCAGGATATCCAGGGTTAGCCATACCAAACTGAGGTTGAGATGATATCTGATACATATAACCAGGGTATGGTTGATGTTGGTAGACTGGATTTTTTCCTATCAGTCCATATTTAAACTGCCCCTGATACGGTTGATTAACAAAGTAACTTGTATAAGGTTGGTTTGTTGGAATTGTAGTTGTAATAGGTTGTCTTGTAGAGGTTTGAATAGTAGACTGAACCACAGGTCTAGTTTTATGAGCAGTTACTTGAGGCATTTCCTATGATACAGTTGATGTCACCATTAAATGAGGGGTTGTAGCAAAAGGGACTTGGAAAACTCCAGGGATAGGTGTGCTTGGTTATTGAACAGAAGTTTGAGCAGCAGATCGGAATAGAGTTCTTGGTGTACTTATACTAGCTTCATTAGTACTAGGTACAGATACTTGAGGTGCAATTTGAATTGTAGGTTGGGCAGGTTGCTAGACTTGGGCATAACCAAATTGACCAGTTGGCTGACCAGGTTGATTATAAGGTACTTGCACAGTAGGTTGCAAATTATGTTGGTTCAACGACGGGTTCCACACTGTATTAACTCTAGGATAAGGAGCTACCATTAAAGGTTGTGGTCTGTATGGTTGACCATAACTGGTTTCAGGTATTGGAATGTAAGTTTGATAGTTTTCTAGATAATTTACAGTAAAGGGTTGACCTCCTTGAAAGGACTGTTGCTCTTGATAAAAATTCTGGCCTAGAGGGGGTTGCTGTCCTTTTATAGGCTGAGGCCCTAACATAGGGTACTACCCTTAAAGAGGTTATGGCACTAGCATAGGGCACTGCCCTTGAGGTGGTTGTGGTCGTGGCTTAGGGTACTTCCCTTGAAGAGGTTGTCCTTGAGGAGTATACTACCCCCTAGGTGGTAAATTACTACTTTGAGGGGGAGGGTCATGTATAGGAATATTTCTGGACATCATATAGACTTGTTCCATATTCAAATTTTTGGTATTAGATTCATTAAGACTAGTTGATTGTGTAAGTATTTAAGAAGATGGATATTCTCCTCAAAATGCACCAGAGAGCGACTAGTATTAAGAAGGAACTAATGGACCACCATACAAAAATATTTTTCGCGATGAACAAAAAATGGATGACTCACCTGACATGTTTGATGAAGGCATGTGACTACCTCAGGGTATGGAGTAAAAAGGAATACAGGATGGTGAATATGAGGCCATAATTATGTAGAAATTTGGTTAACTGAAAATACCAACGGTCTGGTTTAAAAGGGTTGTAATGGTAAATAAATTCACTATGACTTAGACCTAAATATTCTTGATGTGAAGGAATTGCAATATCTTCTTCCCTGTCAGTGATCTCTTTGATACTAATTAAGCCATGAGGAAGGTTCACAGTGATGTGAAACTTCACATGAGGTGAGCAAGGGAAACTAGGGGTTTAGGCTATGAAATCCGCAGTTTACTCAGATGAAGTAGATTTAGTTTTAGGTTCAGATATTTTAGGTTCAATAAGTTGACTATCTGAGAATTCAGCAGTTGCACACTAACCTATAATTAATTCTGAAATTTATGGTTTTTCTTCCGGCTGAGGTTGATTTAATTTGTAATTGCGATATATAATTAATGATTTTTCTTCATGTTCAGTAGATCTGGTTCTTTATTGTTGGCCTCTTTCAGATTTAAGTTTTTCTAATTGACTTGGTGTGTACTCAGGGGGTGGTTTCCCCTGCATTCTACGAGAGTGTCTCGGTAATTCAGCTGCAGTTAATGTTTAACACACGAAATCAAAAAATGTTTCAAAACAATAGTCCTAAAGTCCCTAAGGACACAAGAAATTTGAACACGTGGCTACAAAATCTAAGAGACAATCTACATATAAACAATATGTTTCCACACTAAAAACACTAGTTCGTGATGAAATCTAACATCGTAGAAATTTAATGTGGAAAACTTGGCGGTTGGAACAATTACCCCAAAAAACTTCTTAATGAAACAATCTGATGCAAGTCTCTCAAATTATTCCATCTCAAAGTGAAAGGTACCCTCCAGAAATTCCAAGTGATTCTAGCAAACGTCTGCTCCAGGTAGAGTTGGACCTTCCCTCCACCGTCACCTTGGGAAAAATCCTAAATATTATCATCACTAAAGCCACCAATAGAAACATATATACTTGGGGGAATAGTCTACGATCCAATATACATGCAAGGGAAGAGTATCAAGCTCAATCCCTTTGAAGGCTCCTCGATATGGTAAATCAGAGGTTTGCTGACAAGTGACTTCAGGCTCCTTGACAATGGTTAATATGAGGTTTACCGTTTCTATTACATGCACATCTTCTATCTTTGCCAATGGGATAGGTATGATTACCTCACCGGGTCCAACATGATCTCGTGCTTGACTCTTTTAAGAAGAGCTTCCTAGAGCACAAATGCAACAATTAGATTTTCCTACCACAAGATCCTACTTGTTCTTTAAAACTATTTTGGAATGTTTATAACAACCTATTGCAAAACACTAGCCTAACCTATGTTGGTGGAATGAGCCCTAGAAAATGTAAAATATCTAGATTGATTTTATTTAAGTGTTGTATTAATTTGGCTGTTACTTAAGAAAAAAGGTACGGAGTTGAAACTTTAATGATGTTTGTGACCCAACTCAAAATACTCTTAATTCATCTATATGAGAAGTGCAACTCTCCCTTCTCAATGAATCTTATTTAAGAGAAATTTGAGAAATTTATCAATTTTCAAAACATAAATTCTTTCATTCATAAACAAAATTCTTTTGAAAAAAAGACAATTTCGTGAAGAACTCAATTTTCAAGAATGAGAAATTACTCTTTTGAAATGAAATACCTTGAAAAATCAAATAAAAAACTATGATTCAATAAAAAATCAATTTCCAAAATAAAACAATCTCTAAAAACTCTAAAAGCATAAATTTCAAATTAAAAAAAAAATTACAATTCTAAATTTTATCTAGAATGTTTGAGGATGATTACTCTTAATTGTGATGACATTAAGAAAATTTCCAGTTATCTCAACAAAAATGAAAACATCCAAAAATTCTTTGATGTTAAATAAGGCTTCAGTAAGCTAGAAGCTCTTCCAAGTTTGAAAATGAAAAGTGAACAAGTTTTCATAAAAGTAAGGTTTGAAATGATGCTAATGGCTCAAAAAGGAAAAAATCATAATACCAATAAGCTAGGCCAAATGAAAGTATCTTTTGCATAGAGAAACAATAAACTAGGGAAAACTCTCACTTATAAAATGCAAACAGGATGATAAGTCATACAAAACTTAAAATTTGTTGAAAATAACTTCTCACATAAGATTTGACAACTAAGCTAGATCGGGGCAAACATAAAGAATCAGGTTATCTCGCTCTAGAAAGAGAGAAATTTAAAATTTTCAAAAATTTCTGGGGGTGTGTAGTTTATAATGAACTACAGTGTGCATGCACACTGAATTGAACTAAAAGTTGTGCAGATTGTCACATTGTTTTCTACTGAAAACCGCACAGGCGAGGAAAAACTTGGACAAAATAAATAATAAGCTTTCTCTTTCAGGGATTCTTAGAATTTATCTACCCAACCAGACTCAAAGAAGTAAAAATCAGAAAACTAAAAATTCAAACTGAATAAAAACAAGAAAAATAAGCTCTATTCTCCGCAACGGAGTTGCTAATTTGTTATGTGGATTAATCCCTCTTGTAGACAAGAGCGATCTTCGTAGTACTTGAGCGAGTAACTGGAAACAAGCATCCATTTTAAAAACTTTTCCTCTAGATTAATTTCATTTCAAGATTATAATAATAATGGAGAGAGGACATGCCCCTAACTTGAAATCCAAACATTTGATGTATCCCTTTGTCTCATCACTTCAAAATGGTTTCTCCAGTGAGTAGAACCTATAATCAAGGAAAAGACAAAGAATCAAAGCGTATGAAAAATATAAAAATCAGAAAATTCTAATCCAACTTAGTGATCAAGGAGTCTAAGCATTAACATTTATTCCAATAATTATAGAAACAAAGCAATGAGAAAAAGAGATCCATATGTATTATTTTGAATAGAAAGGGTAATGTTACAGGCTGATGCCTTGATGTTGTGCAAATTTCTCTCAGGGTCCTAAACAATCGTTGTCATTCAGTCTAACAGCCTTCCTCTCTGAATACTAGCATGGAGTTACAGGCACAAGGATTTGATCATTCTCATGCCAGCAACAACTCACTAGTGTAGAAAGTATGCACTCTTATGAACTCTCTTCAGCTTAGAAACTATATAGATTAGTCTCTAATTAGATTGGTATCTATTGTTCAACCCGATATCTGAGCTCAATTTATAGGGAAATGGAGGTAGTTTTAGTTCCATGAAGAGGGGGATGGATTCCTCTCATGAAGGGATTTGAGCTCCATGGGCCAAGGGATAAAATCCATGAGTGGAGGGATAAAGCTCGAACTGATCGCGACTCTAGAAGCTTCCAGTTGGGAGAACATTCGACCAACTAGGCTTCTAGAATTTACTTTTTCTTTTATTAAATTTTCATGCAGGTGTGCAATTAACAGTGGAAAAAAGTGTAGGGGTTGCCGCAGTTTATGGATATAATAGTAGCGCATGCACAGGAAAAAGCTACAAAAATTGTGTAGCTGGACTTTTAAGGGATTTAAAGAGTTTTTCTCCAATTCCAAAACTTGATTCAGGAACATTAATATTTTTGAGCCCTAAGGGAACACGATATGTATGGTGATAGACCCATATGAATAGTCAAATTTCATGGTGACAAAATGATGTGTAACACCCACAACCTTCATATCCCCTCATTTCCAATTCCTAAGCCCCAAAACCCTAAATCCTAACATAATTGTGAAATTTTGGACAATTTTACTTGCTAGGACTGTGTAAATACTTCCTAGCTCAATTCCCTTACCCATTTCACTTCCTAAAGTTTCCCAAACCCCTTTCCACCTCCCTAAATTTTCTTACTCCCATCGCCTTCCCTAACCCCTTGATCCTATCCCTTTTCTCCCTTCCCCTCTTTGGTCCCATTAGGGTTTTTCCCCTTACAAACTATCAAATTGAGGAGAAGAGGTCTTACAATAAGGGAGGTGAGGTGATAAGACATGAGCCCTTAACCACTCTTGAAATGGTGGCTTCACCACTATCCAAGCATTTTTTCCAATGAGTAGGAAGTTTTCCTTTTTTTGAACAAATTAAGAAGGTCAAATACCATGCCACATTGACCAAATTGTTTGCCACTGAACTAAAAAAGAAGAAGGTAATAATTGCAAGGGTTAATTTCACTATATCAACTCATGTAGTAGCTGAGGCCACACGCATACCTAATAATGGTGAAAAATGGTTCAAAAGCCTAGACCTATACATTCAGAATTATCAGCCTTATTTCTGAAGACATTACCAACAACACATGAAGAATATTTTTCCTATTGGGCACCTCCTTGATAAGTATACACCATTAATGAAGATCATCGTGGAGTACTTAACATGTGAGGGAAGAGTTTCTAGACTATATGGGTATCATGTCATAATTCTCATGCCACTCATTTTTCCCTACTACTTCTGCAGAAGTTTAGAAGAGATGGAAAAAAAAATTCAGCATAAGAAGACTAGTCTTGAAAGCACCCTCTTTCACCATGCTCTTATCAAAATGATTTTTTTACACCAACTTGAAAAGAAGAAAATCACTTGGGAAACTTTCATGGAGGCATATGTCTTTTTGTCTTCTAGTGGCGAGTATACTAGCCCTAGTTCACCATTAGCACCATCAAGAACATCAACACCTTCTAGACATGTGGAGGTTGGATTGCCTAGAATGGTTTAAGTGATGAGGAAGATTGAGGTGACTCAAACATATGAGAGAGGTAGAAGGCTTGTGTTTTCTCTTGAAATGGAGGAAGGGTCCAAGCCAACATCAACAGAGTAGGAATTACCATCACAACATGAGAAATCTATGCATGATGATGATATCATCCATTGTGACTTTGACATAGTAGAATTGGAAACCAGTGAAGAGCATGAAAACCTAGAGAGGATCATAAGGACAAAGAAGCTCACATGAAATAACTTAAGGAAAATTTGGCGAGGTTTAATTTCATAATTTCTTTCTTAGAGCAAGAGAACAGCTAGTTAAAGGAAAGACAATTATCTTCAGAGAAAAGCGAGTTTGAAGCTAGTATGCATGATGTTAAAGGCAAAGCAGTGGATGATAGTGAATATTTAGAAAAGCATGAATATTAGGTGACAAGGAAGAGGCCAGGGACCATGGGTCTCTGAAAATCACTACAGAAAGAAAGAGAGAAAAATCTACGAGATGAAGAGTCGACATTTGAAGAAAGGATAGGCATCGAAATAATTGGAAATAGGCTTGAGAAAGTAAATATTCACTTGGAGAACCTCTTTTAAAATTCCAACAGATACAACATGATGCATAAACACATGGCTGACCACTACTATGCCACGAATCAGATTTAAAAAGTCAAAGTCAAATAATTGCAAGGAAAAATAGAGAAAACGGTAAAAATTCAAGAGGAGAGTGGTAACTTAGATTTACTTATTCATGCTTCCTTAGTGGTATAACATATCTTATCAAGCATCTTTGGACCAGTTTTGAGGTGTTTTGGAGAGAATTTTGGTTTTTATGAAATTTTGGTCAAATTTGGAAATTTTGAAAACTAGTCATAGTGGCAAAAGCCTAGCGTGGGCCAGCTATGCTTTTGTTTGGGGGGTAAATTGGATGAAAAATTGTCATTTTTGGATTCCTCTTGATGATTACATTAATCCTAGTCAGTAGTGGAGCCATGTGAGCCACTTTTGGCGGGTCAAAATGCATGCAAAAAATCACCTTTCTGCCCTATTTTTGGAGGCCACGCTATGATTTCTGAGTACTATTGGGAGAATCATGTTTTTGAGGGCTAGGAGACACCTTTCTGAGTGCTCAATGAGCCTATCATGTATTATACATCTAGAAATTTCCATAGCATCTTTTACATCATCATTTGGAAAGGTAGAAGGCCTTCAAATTGCCATTTTCCAAGCTTGCTATGCTTTCTACATAAAGAAATTTTAAAACGTTGTTTGACCTAATTTGACTTTTTGCCTATGTAATTGATGAATTATGATGATTTTGTGACATCATACGGTGTAATTGATGTGGTAGATAGTGAAATAGGATAGCTTTTTGATGTAATTTTTTGTCAAATGTATCTATTTTCCTATGATTAGGTGAATTGGTTGACCTCCACTAGACATTAGGGTTTTGTTGAGCATATCATGTAATCATCTCCATAACCAATGGATTCAACCCAAAAGAGAGGGGAGATGTTTTTTTGGTCTATATATATCATTTTTAGAGTCACTTGATAGGTTCAACATCAGAGGATTGTAATCTTGTAGCTTGTACTTTCACTTTCATATTCAGAAATAAAATGATGCACTTGGAGCTATTATCTAGGAATTCATGTGCACTGAGTTTCTGATCATGTATTTTATCTATTATACTCTTTAATGAATTATATATAGATTCTCTTTCCATATTTCCATATCATGTATTTTCAGTGGATTTCCTTACAGTTCATAGGCAAAATTATATTCATTTAGCTTTGTTTATATCGAAATGTCATTTTGTGTTTCATGCTTAGAGTTTAATGAATTCATGATTGAAAATTCTAACTAAATCCCTCTACTTTTTGAGACTTACCACCATACCTAAAAAACCTTAAAGCCATCATAGATCCACTGCTACGTGGCTCCTTTATATCTTTGCATTTGTAAACCCTTTTGATACTTAGACCTAGCTAATAAATGGTCTAGATGGTTCATAGATGGTTTAGATGAACCTCTTCATGGGTTGGTAAAGTCTACCAATCCCACTACTCTACATGATGCTATTGAGAGGGCTAGAGACCTTCAAGATGCCTTTCTAAATTCAAAGGAAATTTTTAGCAGAAGCCCTCTTTCCCTTCAAAGTGAAAGGAAGAGAAAGTTGCTCCTTCCAAGGAGAGCTCATACAAGAAGCCTCTTGATGATTAAGTTCGGAGAGATCTAAGGAAAAGGAAGTTATGATTCACTTTCCAAGAATCATGGGCACCTAGACATAGATGTACTACTCTAAAAACACATTACATAGAGGTATTCTCAGATATTGAGGAGGAAAAAGAAGAGGAGCCAAAAAAAGTTCACAACGATGACACTGCAGGAGGAGAGCCAACTTGATCAGAAGATGGGGATGGAGCATTTGCTCCTACTGGAGGGGCTCTTCCATCTTTGAGAGGAGTACCTAAGTACTTGACCTTAAGAGTTCAAGGTTCCATCTTGAATCAAAGGGTTTCTATATTGATTGATAGTGGGGCAACTCACAATTTCATTGATGCCCATCTAGTGAAAAGGAGGGAAATATCAAGGGATACTTTTGAGGGATTCTCTGTTTTCATCCCAGGATATAGAAAAATGCAATGCATGCATTATTTCCCATCACTTTTAGTCACCATGGGAACCTATACCTTGGTTGATCACTTATTTTTGGTAGACATACCTGACACCAATGTGATTTTGGGTGTCCAATGGTTGATTACATTGGGGAAAGTCACCACTGATTGGGAGGCTTTGCAAATGGAGTGGGTGGAAAAGAAGAGTAGTGAAACTCAAATGATCAAAGGCATGCATACATACCCCTTACATACAACTTCCACAGAAAAAATAGAGATGGATTTGCGCAGTGGAAGCACGGACCTTACAGTCCCATCTATCATGCTCATGAAATTTCTGCATGGGACCCTGTTATCTAGTGGAAAAACACCTAGGAGGCCACCTGATTCAGTATTTGTGGGAAATATCTCACCAAATTATGCTACAAATTCATATCCATGAGGGGTGGGAGCATTGGAAGACAATAATACAACACTGGGAGGTTTGGTGAAGCTCAAGGAGGAGGGAGATCTTATTCCCTTATCATCATCACCCACTCTCATTTCTGGTTCTACGCTACGGGAGGAGAATAATGGATGGAATGCCCTTCCAACTCATGCCTTTGGCATGGGAGATGTCAAGGAGGAGAGAAATAACATGATAGATATTTTTTTTGATGCATCATCAGCGCTGTCATTGTTGGGCAGTTTAGATCCATATTGGAGATCTGAACTATTGGTGGATTATTCCAAGGATCTTCACACTTGTATGATACTTGATGACCAACTGCATGAAGAGGGATATCTAGTCCATGAAGGAGTCATCTATCATCATGGTAGGATCTTCTTGTCTAGAGCCTCCAAGCTCAAGAAGAAGTTGCTACAAAGAGCTTATGAAGAGTTCTGTTTAAGCCACAAGTATTCCATGAAGATCTACATCATCATCATGAGAAGCTTTGATTGGGAAGGTTTCAAAAGAGAACTGCACCAACATTTTCAAGAATGCATGAACTATGTGGAGTTGGGGCAGCAACATGACTCTATGAGGGAGCTATTCCATCCATCTCTTCCTTCTCATGAGAGAGGAAATTGAACCATGCACCACTCCATTTGTATGAGGATTATTGTTGGTGAACAATATGATCAAGTAAAGTATGTTTTATTTTATGATTGTATACACTCTTTCACCATGTTTATGCAAGCCATGGCTCCAAGGAGGAGTAATACATATTGAAAATCTCATGGCCAACATTGTGCCACAAAATTTTTTGAATCTGGCCACTCCCTTGATGAACAAAGGGATATTTTCTATCATGATGGGTTCTTTCCTAAGGCACCAAACATATCTCAGACTTTCAGCCATAGTGAGATGACATGGGAAGCAAGTAAGTGGTGGAGAAACCACTTGCCATATCTGGATTTGAGGCAGATACGAAAAGCACTGCACTGGTTCCATATGTGGGACTATGACCCACCTCCACATGCTCAAATTTATGTTTGTATGTATGTAGTTTTGATCCCATACATTGATGATATACTTGTCATTTTTATGGGAATGTATGGAGGAAGGATGGGAGGTATGCATGTGCCTACTGGGCTGGAGATTATCCATGTATCTTATGCTACATGTTTCAGGGAGGACATTGGGAAAGCCATGTTTGTTTCATTTGAGTTATTGTCTCCTTATGGGATGGCTTATTTACATCTCATGAGAAATTTGGAGGAACAATTCGTGGAGGGTTGGATTGGTGAACGCTTAGCTCATGGAGGAGTTTTAACACATGATGGTGCCACCAATGGAGGAGAAGTAGATTTGCAACACTCAACTTATCAGTTACTTGATGACAAGCAACATTTTGGAGGGGAGGACTGTAATATTCCGAATTAGTCCTAAGCTAATGGGAATACTCATTTTTGTATTATTTTTCCATTTCATGAATAAAATTGTAAAGGAGGATCATAAAACTCATAAACAGTAAATAAATCAATTCCAAATGTGGAAAATGCTATATCTTGGCTAAGTAAGAAGGAACCCTTAGGTGCGAAAGGGGCTGAATATCTTGATTGGGTCAACCTTGACCAAATCTACAATGTTAACTTGGAAGAGTGGCCATTAATGAGGCACGACGCATTTTTAGATGGAGATGGCTCATGTGAAAGGAGCTGTTTCATTGAAGGTGGTTTAGGGTTTGCAAGCTCTCAAACTATAAAAGGAATATGATGGCAGCATGAGAAGTTTGTTGATGATATTGTATTTTCAGAATATATTGTCTATTTAGACATATATCACTCTCTTACTTTTTAGCTCAGAATAGTGTTGTTTAGCACCAGGTGTTCTTGATTGGTAATCCCACCTCTTTCCTTGAGAGGCCTCTTGGAAGAGCATTGAATTTCTTGTCCACTATCTAAATGAAGTCCAAGCTTCTTCTTCTAACTAAAATTCAAATCCCGCAGAGGGTTTGGTTTTCTTTGAAAGTTGCAGCAAGTGGAGGCTAGATATACTTAGGTCTAGACCATTCTAGTGCTCCTTTTCAATGGGGAAGGCTTCTATCCTATTGGAAAGAGAATATTGGATTATTGGAGCTACATTTTCAGATCTTGGCATGAGGCCAAACATGTTCTAAAGCCTACAATGTAGCCTTTCTTCTAGAATTGCAATATTTGTGTGGGTACTATTGCAGGGTCTTTTGGCACACTTTTTGGAAGAGTGGTTTTCATGTGTTGGGGATCTGCCCTTTACATTTGAGATCAATTAGAGGGGATCATCATATTGCATATATCATATGAGATTTTAATGTCCATTTATTTCTGAATATTTCTATATATCTGCACCATTAGATCTCAAATGTACTCCTTGTAGTTCATATTTTGCTGAAAGCCCCAAGGGAAAATTGAAGAAGAACCTATCTAGTGTATGGATCTGATATAGATCTAAATTTTTATATAGAGATCTGATCTAGATCTAAAGTGTAATCTATAATAGTTTCATCCAATAAATAATGCTACCAAGCTCTTTTTAGTCTTAATACATGGTTGCAGCACCTCATTTTGAGGATTTTCTTCCATAAAAGTCTTATATTTCCTATTGTACATCTCTGAGCTATCTTGTGCATATATTTTGCAGATGTAAATGTAAATAAAGAGACTCCACATTGGCCTCCTACTCTTTCTTATATGATTTGTGTTATTTCTCTGCATAATTGTGTAAATATTGTTGCATTTCCCAATTGGGAATGTTACATCGAACCACGATGATACAATCTTTGAATAAAGACGACAAAAAATAACGAGTGCGCAATATATTTTGGGTTGTGACAAACCCAGACATATGACCACCACACTCTCCAGAGTGGAAATCATTGAAAAAAAATTCAGCCTCTTCATGATTTATAAAACGTCAAGAAAAAGAATTCGCACCACGATGATAAAGAGTGTCCCCGACAATATTGTATTTTTTGGATTGATACCAAATTATTTTTTGATATGAACGTGAGAGATCTCGGTGAAATATTTGGGTTTGAAGATATATAATGATATCTCCATACCAAGGGTCTAATGTACTAATGAGAAACAGAGATTCATCTGCGATAGGATTCTATGCCACCGTTTTTTACTCAGTATTGGGAAAATCACACATAAGCTCGGAAAATACCAATGATTTCTTTGAGTTGGACTTTTCGAATTCCAAATAAAAATTTTGAAGGATGAAAATAAATTTGGAGTATTTTCCCCCGAGTAATTTTTTTGTCTAGATATACATCATCGGGTTATAATTAGATATCACTGTTGTTTTACCCAACAATATGTAGTGATGGAATCATTGGACATCTTGAACTGCTTCCAATGCAAATTTTTCCACATGTGAATACTTGATTTCTGTTGGGTTGGGATTCTGACATAGGTAATAGATAACATGTTCATTGTGATATTCATCCTGCTGAACCAAGACCATTCCAATTATGGAATTAGAAGTAGTTAAGTATAAAAATTAATCCTGGTGGTAATTGGCTGGATTCAGTAATGGTGCATGGATCAACACATTTTTAAGTGCATCAAAATATTTATCAGCAATATCATCCCAAATAAAAGGAACACTTTGTTTCAAAAACCAGTTAAACCTTTGGTTCACTCAACATAGTTCAGAATAAATCTACGTAGGAATTTTTCTTTCCCTTGCAAACTCTGGAGTTGTTGAAGAGTGGAAAGAGGAGGTAAATTGATGATAGTCTCAACCTTTTAAGGATCAGCAGGAATGCCATGTTTCAAATCAATGAATCCAAGTAATCGTCCTAATTGTACACAAAAAACACATTTTTGTGGATTGAAACGAATTTTTTAATGCCTACATATCGTGATAATAGCTCATAAGTGTGTAGGATGATCTCCTATGCATAAAGAATGAGAAGGTAATTCGTCTAGGTAAGGTTGTACAAGATGTTTAATATCATTAAAAGCATAAGACATAGCTCTTGGAGAAGTTGCACCAACATTTTTTAGTCTGAAAGGTAGCTTGCAGTAAGAAAATGTGCCCCACGGATATATAAATGTTGTTTTTGGTTGATCAGAAAGGAGTATGTTGATTTGATTCTAGCCAGAGTAAGCATCCTAAAATGAGAATATTTCATTTCCAGCACAATCATCAACATTTTTTTTCGATATAGGGCATAGGATAATTATCTTTTGGACACGCCTTGTTAATGTCCCGATAATCAACAGATACTCTTACAGTCCCTTAGTTTTTCATGATGAGAACTATGTTAGATACCCAATTCGTCAATGGAATTGGATAAATAAATCCCTCTCGTAGTAGCTTCCCAAATTCAAATTTTATTGTTGGAGCTTTCCATAGATATATTGGACATAATCTCTATCTAATAGGTTTAGCATCCGAGTATGTATTAGTTTCATGAATTACAATTTTAGGATTGATACCTGGCATCTCTTCGTAAGACTAGGAAAAACAATCATAGAACTCTTGAAATAAAGCTTTGTAAGTGTTAATCTCAGCCATCAAATAAGAAGCACCTATATGAATGTTTTCAACAATTCTGGGTCTAATTGATATGTCGATAAGAACTGTGGCAGAAATATTTCCCAAATTTGTCTCAGAATCCAAATGTGTAATCGATGTGGGATTCTATGGTTCATTGACTAAGTCAGTTGTAAAAATAGACGAAAAATAATTTTCAAGCTTATCAAGATCAGGGAAACAAGAATACCTATGATGTAGATCATCCCATGGTAATTCATCTCATGTCAAAATTTCTCGAATACTCTCATCAGCTTCAAATACATGTTAAAAGGGATCTAAAAATGGTGCCAAAGCTGAGCTTTATAGAGAAGTTGATCCTTCATTGATCACATTCATTTGATCAAGAATAGTTGATGGGTATTAGAATCATATTGTACTGCTACATATGTTGATTCAAAAGGACTCAAAGGCACCTCGTCGTTAAAAGAATCCAATTCTGATTCCGAAGGCACAATCCATGTGTCATCAAATGGTATATTACTTCATGAGATCATATTGATATTGGAAATTATTTTTGGTACGTTGGGTGGAGGTATAGCGAAAGTTCCCATGAGTGTGGAATCTTTTAATAATCCTATACCAATATATTCGTATGGGGTAACTGATTTTCCAACATGCTGGATACTATTCGTAGAAGTAGGGTCTGACGAAAAGTATTAAAACTGATTGATTTTGACAATATTTCCTTTATGAGGAAACATGATTACCCGAAAGACTAATAAAAAAATAGAAAGCATGGCATAGTACCAACTACGACACAAAATAAGGCTGTAATCAAGAGGGGAATCAACAACTTCTATCTCTAGTTTGACGGTTTTTCCTTCTACTTCTATAGGTAGATCGTGGAGTATTTTGTATGGATGAAATCCTCTTCCACCAAAGGCTTTAAGGATAGTCGGTGATTGGTTCAATGCTTGAGAACCAAGGGTTTTCCAAAAATTTAATGACACTATACACGTAGATGCCCCCTCATCAACTACAGTACGAAAAACTCATCTTGATTGGACTAATACTGGAATTTGAAAAGCCATTTGATGAGGGAGTCTAGGTACAAAATTTTCGAGATCAAAGACTATGATGTTCGAATCCTTAGTATCTATAGCTCTGATAGATGATAATAGTAATTTCCTTTGTGTTGGACATGATTGTAGCACTTCTAAGGCCGACATTGCTGAAGGGAATATTGCTAAATCTTCAACAATGTTGTAATTCTAAACAGCTCTTGCATGTGGATGGAAAGCTGATTTTTGAAGTACACCTTTAGTAGGTGGTTTAATCACTAGATCGGGATTAGGTTTCTTGATTTGAATTGGTTTGGAAAATGAAATAGGTACGACTGGTTTGTTACTAAAAAATTCAGTCTCTTTACCAGTTATAGGATTCTTAGTTCCGTAGTCTTGAGATCATGTGGCAACCATGACCTGAGACATCATTAAAATATTTGTCGATGAATTGGAATAAGATCTCATCATTTTACTATCTTGAGTGTGAAAAGGATCCTGTAAGAGAGCAGGTGTGGGCGAACCTTTGAAAAATTTGGATACCTCAGACCGATGTGGACATTCTTTAGTATAGTGATCCTCGTCACGGATAAGATAAAGATAACAAGGTTTGTGCTTTTCATGAGTTGGTTCATTTTTTTTTTTGTTTTCTCTTTAGGAGATGCATTTTTTTTATTTTTATTCTTTCCTTTCTTCTTATTTCCATTTTTATTTTTAGTCATGGATGAATCCACAACATGAAAGTCAGAAGAAGTTTCAAGGGAATCATCTCATTTACGTGAATCTGGTAAATTTATTATGTGAGAAGTAGCTTTGGATGACTTCTTCTTACTCTTGTTAGCACTAACTGTACCAATTACACCATTTGTAGAATGAGAAACAGACGGAGTTGGAGTTATTTGACCTAGGTGTGGTAATTCAGGAATTCTTTTTGTATAAAGAACCAGATTGTGTATATACAAGGTCTGACTACTATGCTTGAGCTATGACCTATTATTTTGTAACAAGACCTCCCTTAGCTACATCTTCAGTGATTTTTGGAAGTAATGATTTGATGAACCATTCTGCCAAGGTTTGATTTGGAATGAAAACTTTCACTAAACATCTCCTACGTCTCCATTAATTTATGTGATCTGATATGTATGTAGATGTACGCTGTTTTAATTAAGTCAATAGTTCCATGCCAATGTCGTAACGGACTCCCAACTGAAAGTGAGTTAAGAAATTTGCTGCTAACGCATTGAAATTATTGAAAAAGCCACGTGGTAGTTCAATATACCACTTAGTAGCTAAGCCTATCAATGTTCTTTGAAAATTTGTAATCAAATGGAATCATCAATTAAAGAGTTCGATGTGCACCAAAGGTGATAAGTCATCACATGATTTGAGGGGTTTTCTCCTCATTTTACTTAAAACTTCGGTATGTCACTGGGAAAAGTATTTGGCGTTGGTGGCCAAAACGAAAGATAATAAATTGGATCATTTGTGAGGCATACAAATATGGAAAGTCTAAAGTTGTAATGAATGGTAACCAACGATTAGGTCCTATTGAGAAACCTAATAACTTTGAGGGACTATACTAGTACCCAGAGGAGGATATCCAAGATAACCTGGAATATCCTATGCAGATAGGATTGGAATGCCTCCAGGATATCCAGGGTTAGCCATACCAAACTGAGGTTGAGATGATATCTGATACGTATAACCAGGGTATGGTTGATGTTGGTAGACTAGATTTTGTCCTATTAGTTCATATTGAAACTGCCCTTGATACAGTTGATTAAAAAACTAACCTATATAAGGTTGGCTTGTTGAAATTGTAGTTGTAACAGGTTGTCTTGTAGAGGTTTGAAAAGTAGACTAAACCACAGGTCTAGTTTTATGAGCAGTGACTTGAGGTATTTCCTGTGATACAGTTGATGTCACCATTAAATGAGGGGTTGTAGCAATAGGGACTTGGAAAACTCCAGGGATAGGTATGCTTGGTTATTGAACAGAAGTTTGAGAAGCAAATTTGACTGGACTTCTTGGTATACTCAGACTAGCTTCCTAACTACTAGGTACAGATACTAGAGGTGCAATTTGAAGTGTAGGTTTGGTAGGTTGCTAGACTTGGGCATAACCAAATTGACCGATTGGCTGACGAGATTGATTATAAGGTACTTGCACAGTAGGTTGCAAATTATGTTGGTTCAATGATGGGTTCCACATTGTATTAACTCTAGGATAAGGAGCTACCATTAAAGGTTTTGGTCTGTATGATTGACCATAACTCGTTTGAGGTATTGGAATGTAAGTTTGATATTTTTCTATATAATTTACATTAAAGGGTTAACATCCTTGAAAGGATTGTTGGTCTTGATAAAAATTCCGAACTAGAGGGGGTTGTTTTCCTTGAATAGGCCGAGGCCCTGGCATAGGGTACTTCCCTTAAAGAGGTTATGGCACTGGCATAGGGTACTACCCTTAAAGTGGTTGTGGTCGTGGCTTAGGGTACTTCCCTTGAAGAGGTTGTCCTTGAGGAGTATAGTGCCCCTTAGGTGGTAAATTACTACTTTGAGGGGGAGGGTCACGTATAGGAATATTTCCGGACATCATATAGACTTGTTCCATATTCAAATTTTTGGTATTAGATTCATTAAGACCAGTTGATTGTGTAAGTATTTAAGAAGATGAAGATTCTCCTCAGAATGCACAAGAGAATGACTCGTATTAAGAAGGAACTAATGGACCACAATAAAAAAGGTTTTTGGCGATGAAGAAAAAATAGATGACTCACCTGACATGTTTGATGAAGGCATGTGACTACCTCTGGTTATGGAGTAAAAAGGAATATGAGGTGGTGAATAAATGAGGCTAGAATTATGTATAAATTTGGTTAAGTGAGAATACCAATGGTCTGGTTTAAAAGGGTTGTAATGGTAAATCAATTCACTATGAATTAGATCTAAAGATTCTTGATGTGAGGGAATTGCAATATCTTCTTCCCTATCAGTAATCTTTTTTATAATAATCAGGCAGTGAGAAAGGTTCATAGTGATCTGAAGCATCACATGAGGTGAGAAAGGGTGACTAGGCGTTTGGGCTATGAACTCCGAAGTTGACTCACATGAAGTAGATTCAGTTTCAGGTTCAGATATTTCATGTTCAATAATTTGACTATCTGAGAATTTACCAGTTGAAGACTCAACTATGATTAATTCTGAAATTTCTGGTTTTTCTTCTGGCTAAGGTTGATTTACTTCGTAATTGGGATGTATAATTACTGATGTTTCTTCATGTTTAGTAGATCTGGTTCTTGATTTTTCACCTCTTTCAAATTTAAGTTTTACTTGGTGTGTACTCGGGGGGTTTCCCCTGCATTCTATAAAAGTGTCTCAATAATTCAGCCACGGTTAATGTTTAACACATGAAATCAAAAATTTCTTCAAAAAAATAGTCCTAAAGTCCCTAAGGACACAATAAATTTGAACACACACCTACAAAATATAAGAGACAATCTACACACAAACAATATGTTTCCACACTAAAAATACTATTTGGTGATGAAATCTAACATTGTAGAAATTTAATGTGGAAAACTTGGCGGTTGGAAAAATTACCTCAACAACCTTCTTAATGAAATAATTTGGTGCAAGTCCCTCAACTTATTCCATCTCGAAGTGAAAGGTACCCTCTAGAAAGTCCAATTGATTCTAGTCGACGTTTGCTCCAGGTAGAGTTGGACCTTCCCTCCACCGTCACCTTGGGAAAAATCCTAAATATTATCATCACTAAGGTCACCAATAGAAATATATATACTTGGGGGAATAGTCTATGATCCCATACACATGCAAGGGAAGAGTGTTAAGCTCAATCCCCTTGAAGGGTCCTCAATATGGTAAATCCGAGGTTTGCCGAAAAGTGACCCCAGGCTCCTTGACAATGCTTAATCCGAGGTTTACCCTGTGTATTACATGCACATCTTCTATATTTGCCAATGAGATAGGTATGATTACCTCACTGGGTCCAACATGATCTCGTGCTTGACTCTTTTAAGAAGAGCTTCCTAGAGCACAAATGCAACAATTGGATTTTCCTACCACAAGATTCTACTTGTTCTTTTAAACTATTTTGGAATGCTTATTAGAACCTATTCCAAAACACTAGCCTAAGCTATGCTGGTGGAATGAGCCCTAGAAAATGTAAAATATCTAGATTGATTTTATTTAAGCGTTGTATTAATTTGCTGAAAATAACTTCTCACATAACATTTCACAACTAAGATGGATCACGGCAAGCATAAAGAATCAGGTTATCTCGCTCTAGAAAAAGAGAAATTTAAAATTTTCAAAAATTTCGGGGGGTGGTTTTAGAAATTTAACCCTAGCCTAATTATGCAATTTTGGGCAATTTTACTAGCTAGGACTGTGTAAATACTTCCTAGCTCAATTCCCTTATCCATTTCACTTCCTAAAGTTTCCCAAATCCTTTTCCACCTCCCTAAATTTTCTTACTCCCATCTCCTTCCCTAACCCGTTGATCCTATCCCTTTTCTCCCTTCCCCTCTTTTGTCCCATTAGGGTTTTTCCCTTTACAAACTATCAAATGGAGGAGAAGAGGTCTTACAATAAGAGAGGTGAGGTGATAAGACATGAGCCCTTAACCACTCTTGAAATGGTGATTTCACCACTATCCGTGCATTGTTTCCAACGAGTAGGAAGTTTTCCTTTTTGTGAACAAATTAAGAAGGTCAAATACCATGCCACATTAACCAAATTGTTTTCCACTTAACTAAAAAAGGGGAAGGTAATAATTGCAGTAGTTAATTTCACTATATTAACTCACGTAGCAGCTAAGGCCACACACATACCTAATCATGGTGAAAAATGGTTCAAAAGCCAAGACCTAGACATTCAAAATTATTAGCCTTATTTCAGAAGACATTAACAACAACACATGAAGAATATTTTTCCTATTGGGCACCTCCTTGATAAGTATACACCATTAATGAAGATCATCATGGAGTACTTAACGTGTGAGGGAAGAGTTTCTAGACTATATGGGTATCATGTCATAATTCTCATGAATTTCAGAGGGATAGAGCCGCTCATTTTTCCCTATTACCTCTACAGAAGTTTGGAAAAGATGGAAAAAAAGGTTCAGCATAAGAAGGCTAGTCTTGAAAGCACCCTCTTTCACCATGCTCTTATAAAAATCACTTTTTTACACCAGCTTGAAAAGAAGAACAAATTCAATTAATCTTTTTGTGATTTCAAAAAAAAAATTATTAATTATTAGATGATTAGTCTAAGACAGACCAAATGACGCACGACCTTTATTTAGAATGGTATGAATCCCGCTTTGGGCCGGATCTGTGCTCGATTAGGTCTTAGCTTGACCCGAACCCGCAGTCCTCGCCTTGCTTGCTTTTCTTCAAGTCCAAAATATAATACAAATAACTCAAATATTGTTAATGCTAATCAAAATGTCTTTCAAATTAATTTTAAATCTCGACTTTTACGACCGAGTGAGTAAAGTCCATCGGTACATAAAATTCAATCATCTTGTTGCTAAACAGGTCTACAAGATAACAAAGTTGGCGACCACTGCCGGTACGAGTTGTAGTGCCAAAAATATGGCCGCGCCACTCTGTGGTGCGCAATATTGTATGCGGAGCATTCTCAGGAAGAGTGCTTTCAACAACCCACTCGTTTCTGTCCGCTTCATACTTCATAAGCTGCCTGTCACTGATAGTAAATAAGTGCCCATTCGCAACCAAAGGGCCTAACGACGTGAACTTGCCCACTGTCCACACATTACCCACCGTTGTCCAGAGCCCCGTATTTCCCGTATTTGGATCAAAAACTTGTGCACTCTTGTCATTGTCGTCATTACCTACGAAAACAAATAATTTGTCATTCACAAAATAGCCATGACACTCGCCTAGTTGACGGGTCATGGGAGGCAGAGTTTCCCACACGTCATTTTCCACATTGTACAATTCGGCCGATGCCAGCGAAGCATTTCGCTGGTCATTCCCTCCCGCAACGTAGATACATCCAGTGGAGGAACGCACAGAGCAGGCGAAGCTTTGCCTCGTAGTGGGCATGTCGGCTCCACGTCGCCACTCGGCAGACATGAAATCGAAGATGTAAACTGTATTCATGGTTTCCCATGTCTGTGGATGGAATCCGCCCATGACAAGTAGCTTCCCATTAACGGAAGTGCACGTAGACAAAGAAGGAATCATTCCGGGAAAGTCAGGTAGTGTTGCCCAACTGCAGGTAAGCGGGTCCAGTACCAACACTCCGCTGCGCTGAATCATGCAAATAAACTGCTGCGTTGTTCTACTGCTCCTCCGCTGCTGGTAAAACTGTGGGTTCTTCACTATGTCTCTCCATTCTTTGCACACACCCTTGAGCTTCGAGTGCGATTTGTACGGCACTCTCAGCAAACACTCTCTAACTAAATCTTTTGGGAGATGGCGAAGCATATCCTCCTGTCTTCTCAGTGCCAGCCTCGTTGACCTACGGAGCGTCATCTTGGTTTTACCTAAAATGAAAATCGAAATTTTATTATAAAAATCAAATTAACTTATTTTTATTAATTACCTGTAAATATAAAATAAAATATAATACTTTACTAGAATGTTTTCAATGGTTGTTTATAACATAATCATACAGTTCGAATTGGAATTTGATTGGATACCGAAAATAATTTGTTGCTTACAATTTTTCCAAGAAGTACACACCTTTCTTAGTGTCAGCCTGGTAGCCTCCTTCAGGTAAGGAGCATTATCTTAGGTATTTTCAACATGAAAATAATAATTTATAATTTATTTTAGAGTACACCATTAATAAAATTAAACTGAATAAGTAATATTCAAAAAAAGTTCAAAGGAATGGTAAATTATTGGATAAAGGTACATCATTCAATACTTTGATATAATGGATTTTCATCATCTATATGTTTGAAAAATCTGTATATGAGTTTTTATTCAATCTTGAGATACAATTTCAAGCAATAATGTGATTTTTTACTGTTTAAAATACATTTTTTAATGTATAAATGTATTTAGCATCTTCAAAATCCCCTAGAGCACTTGAATTCTATAAATTTAACAACTTTTAAAAAATTCCTAAATAAAATCCATTATTAAATTGACAAATAAATACAATATAAAACAAATTCCTCAATAAGCTTACTTGGAAAGCCTTTTGCTAGTATCTTCAACCTTATGAACCTAGAAAACAAATTCCTCAATCAGCTTACATGAAAAAAGAGCGCCTTACCCTAGTATATGCACTTACTTAATGTTAGAAAGAACCTCTAAAACCTCTTCAATTTATAGGTAAAATAGTGGTTATATGTGATAAATCCCACATATTAAAATATTATTATTTGACCAAATCAATCCCCATCCCTATTACCTATTCTTTTCTTTCTAATGGTTACTTTGACCTTTTAATTTCTTGGTTTGCACAATACTTTATTTTGACCCATATAAGGGACTAAGCAATATTGGTCTCACTTGACCAAATCAATGAAAGTCAGTATTTAATAGATTTTAGGTTTGATAAGGTACACATAATAAAAAATGATTATTTGAAGATTCCTTTTCTAGAAATTAGGAATAAATTATGAGTAGGGGTTTATTGTATTTGACCAAATCAACTATAATTATTTAATAGTCTTTAGGTTTGACAAAGTACCCATAATAAAATATTATTATTTCAAGAATTTTTTTTTTTTTGAAATTAGGAAACATTTATGTGGAGGGTTTCATGGAGGAGGCCTAGAATGTAGTCATGAGGTAACTTTGTTCACTACCCCCTTGACCAAATAAACTTTAATCACTACTTTATTATTTTTTACTATAATTTATTTATTTGTTTTTATGAGTAATTTTAAGAGAAAAAATTCATAAAATGGATTTATGAACTTAATAAAGTGAAATTAACTTATAAAAGGTGATTCCCTAACTCATAACACCCTCTTTGTATATATAGGATTATAAAGGGTCAAAATATAACTAGGGCTTGCATAACAATAGTAATATAAAGTCACAACAATAATAATAATGGGTGTTAACAGCTAGGTGCTAAAACCTAGCTAGATTCGCACAATGCATAACTCTTACATAATTTGCTGAAGGAAAGTGGGTAAACTTAATGCCATTACATCTCACTAACAATAGAAAGTAATATGCATGCAACCTTAAGTCTGTGAAGGGGAGGTACAACAACTACCAAGGCATTGACTTTCACCTCCTTGGAGACATATGTCTCTTGTGTCTTAGATAGAAGAGTAGGTAGCCCCATAGCTAACCTCTAGGCTCTTTCTAAGGCATAAGTTAAATGCTATAGATGTAGGTTGTTGCACCTAGCCTAGGTTTATAGTGGTAGCCAATTGGATTTGAACATGGGCCTGGCTCAGGAAAAAGCAGATAGCCTAGGTTTATAGTGTTGGATTTGGACAAAGCCTATAGCCTAGGTGTATAGTGGCAGCTAGTTGGATTTGAACCTCGGCCTCACTCAAGAAAAATTCGATAGCCTAGGTTTACAGTGTTGGATTTGAACCTGGGCGTGGCTCAGGAAAAAGTCTATAGGGTAGGTTTATAGTGGAAGAGAGTTGGATTTGAACTTGGGCCTCAGCCTTCCTGTAGATCTATATATATATATATATATATATATACAACCTTCTAAAATCATATGGGAAAAAGACATTAAAAATGTAAGTAGAATTCCAAAAAGAAAATACATTGGTTTGTAAGCTTCCATGGTGGCCTTTTCCCGTGTCCCAACAAATATTTAGATGTTGTTATTCCTCTTCATTGTATGGATTTGTATCATATATATTTTGGATATCTAATATAGAGTACTTTACATATGTATTACTAAACAAATAATACCTGCGCCTGACCACTAGAACTAACCACATCCAGCAAAGGATGCGTCATTTCTAAAATTATTGTAAACAAAACTAAAGATATAATGGAAAAATCACAAGAGAAGAAATAAATGTTAAATTCCTAAATAAAATCCATTATTAAATTGACAAATAAATACAGTATAAAACAAATTCCTAAATCAACTTACCTGAAAAGCTGATCCTTCTCCTAGTATCTTCAACCTTGAACCTAGAAAACAAATTCCTGAATCAACCTTCTGATCTTAGAAAACAAATTCCTGAATCAACCTTCTCAACTTAGAAAACAATTTCCTCTTAAGTGAAAAGAGCTAGCGTCACCATTAGAAAGAACCTCGTGAACCTCTTCAATTTATAGGTAAAATAGCCGTTATATGTGATAAATCCCAGATATTAAAATATTATTATTTGACCAAATCAATCCCCACCCCTATTACCTATCCTCTTCTCCCTAACGGTTACTTTGAGCTTTTAATGTCTTGGTTTGCACAATACTTTATTTAGGCCTCACTTGACCAAGTCAAAGAAAAGTTGGCCTCACGACGGGTCATTATTTAATAGTTCTTATGTTTGATATGGTACACATAATAAAAAATGATTATTTTAATATTTTTTTTCTAGAAATTAGGAAAAAATTATGAGTAGGGGTTTATTGTATTTGACCAAATAAACTATAATTATTTAATATTCTTTAGGTTTGATAAGCTAGTCATAATAAAATATCATTATTTCAAGAAATATAATTTTTTTTTAATTTAGGAAAGATTTATGTGGAGGGTTTCATGGAGGAGGCCAGAATATAGTCATGAGTTACTTGACCCAATCAACTTTGTTCATTATTTATTAGTACCTTTTTCACTAGAATCTTCGGATACTATTTTTTTATTGTTTAAGATAAATTTTTGAATGTATAAATGGATTTAGCACATTAAAATCCTCTAGAGCACTTGAATTCTATAAATTAAACAACTTTTAAAATTTACAATAAATCATCTCAAAAAGGTCATTTTGTGTATAAGTTAGACTATGTCCCACTAGAATAGTAAGTGTCATACAACAGTTTAGCAAGTAGCTATGCTCCTTATATTGGTTGGAGAATGCCTTCTCATGAAGGAAATATTGGTTGAGCTACATGACCAAATGAGCTTTAATCATTACTTTATTTTATTTTACTATAATTTATTATTTGTTTTTTTGAGTAATTTTAAGAGAAAAAAGTGGTAAAATGGGTTACAACTTTAATAAAGTCAAACTAAATTATAAAATGTGATTCCCTCACTCAATTAGGGAGTAATGGTGCCAAGATCTCATTCTCCATCTTATCTTGACCAAGAACCACAGTTATGGTTGTAAGGGTGTCCACAAAATATTTTTCATGTGATTAATGGTGAAAGATTTTTCTTAATTATCAAACATGGAATCCATGTTCTCTATTTTACTTAAGGTAACATTTTGGTTTAAGTGATCAATTTTTTTGTCTTAACATTACTTTACTTTTACTTTCTTTATAATCCCTATATAATTATTTTTATGTGTCAAAATCAACATAACTCAGAAACATAAGAAAAATTATATCATATACTTGATAATAAGAAGCTCAATATTCTTTTAAATCTTAAATGATTGAAATTATAAGACCCAATAGGACTCTAAAGGGTCAAAATATAATTAGGGATTGCATAAAACTAATAATATAAAGTCACAAAAATAACAATCGTGGGCTTCTATGTGGAACAACAATAATGATATGGGGGCTACATTAGTATTATTGGGAGCTAACATGCATCTCTCATTCAAAAAAGTGGCGTCCTTAATTATGAATGTTTTTGTATAAAATACTCATTCTTCCATGTGGAATATTAAGTAGGTAAGTTATTCCACTTAATGCTATATACTAATATTGATATTATATAGCTATTGGATTCGTGTTTGCATGATTTCTTAAGGCCCAATATTATTTTTGCTTCCTTTTCAAGTTAACCTTTCTTAGGCATGAAACACGAAAAACTAGGTTTACTCACAAATATGCAAGTAGCCCCAATTTCTTTTTCATAACACTAATATTTTGTAACACCTCTTAAGGGCCATAGTACTTGGGTGATAATTTATTATCCTTCTTAGATTACTCGAGGGACATTTTTTTGTATGTTTCAAGCCATAAAAATATCCAATTTCGTAGGTCAAAACATCTTTCATTTCGATGTTGATATGCCTATTGTTTCATTCAATTCTATGCCATATTCAAGTTATCCTTTAAGAGTTCGAGAAGTTGTTGTTGATGCTCAATGTCCACTTCCACACCTTGAACCTTATAATTGTCTCTCGAAGGCAATCTCATGGATGGTGGATGATATCCATAAAGTTCCATAAATGGGGTCATTTTTTGTTTTGGTATGGAAGGAAGTGCTATACTACAATTTTTCCCAAAATAATTAGTTGACTCATTGTGTTTGTTTATTACGTACAAAACAAAAAAGATATCATTCGAAAAATTTTCCCACTATCTCAATTATAATATTATCTATGAGCTAATTGAGTAGCAATAAAAAAAAACAAATTTGTCCAAAAATTTATAGTAAAAACAAGATTTATTTCACTTACAATAATATTTTTGTCGACATGTATCTTTTGAAATATTTACACAAATAAATTAGAGATTGTAATGCATTTGAAAGGATGAGATAGTGCACAAAAGTGTGCATACTTGGTAAGTCATCAACTACCACCATGATGAGAATATTCCATTTGAACTTGGATACCACTTATTGTAAAATCCATTGAAATATTCTCCTAACTCTAACTTGGAATGACCCGTAGTTGTAAAATACCTAGGGTATTAATTGTCTCAAATTCATTTTGTTGGAAAAAAAAATTCCAAAAACTTTTGAATATCCTATCTAAGGCTGTCCCAAAAAAACAAAATTGATCATGTGGTAAGTTTTTGAAAATATTGGGTGCCCTCCTATAGGGAACATTAAAAATGACGTTTTGTTTGAGTTGGGAGTTCCTACATAGATATAAGTGATATTTTTACCATAGTAAATCATTTTTTGAAATACATGCATTGGATGCTCTCGTATCTTGGTGCAACTTTTGAATGAGTGTCCATACATCTTTGTCATTCTTCGATTCATCCCTTGCTTCAGTTATCCAATAAGGTTGGATAATAGAAATGGCTAAGAGTAATGCCTCGACATCCTCATCTCCAACAAAATTATGATTCCCTATTTTGTACATGATTTCAAAGTCACAACCCAACATATTTTTGATTGATTTTTTCTTCACTTCTGAATATAATCTCTCTTCCAAGAAGTATTTAAGAATAATTTCCATCAATTCTTTCTCCTAAATAGTTTGGTGTAATTTTTTCCTTTAATTGGATGACTTTAAAAAATAAAGGGTATTCCTTTATGCATTAAAAAATTATGAATTCCATTTCCTAAGGAATCATGTTCCACAATAAATATTTTTCTAAAGTCTAGTGTAGTTAGAGTGAGATCTTGGCGCATTAACTTCTTAATATATTTAAAGTTCATAGTTGCTTTTGTTGTCCAAAAATATGCATCATTATTTATTAGTGTTGTTATAGGGTCTACTATTTTCTCATAATTATTAACAAGCCTGCCATAATTATTTTCTCCTAAAATATTACTTCCTGTTGTATAAAAAATAAAAATAAGGTTGATAATAAGTCACTTGAAGGGGGAAACCTTATTTTACATCACATAAATGAACAATTATTGGATGATTCAAATGATAAGACCTTCATTCTATGTCAAAAAATAATTATGATTTACATAACAACAATAATGTAAGGGCACAACAATAACAATATGTGGGATAAAAACGTATCGTAGTGACCTAAAAATTATTGAGAACTAGGGATTTGTATTGTGAGAACAAGTAAATAAATAATGTTTAAATTAAGGTATTTCTATTGTGAGAAGAATTAAATAAATACTCTCGAAATTAATCTTGACAATCCATCTATTATCGTAGCCATTCAGTTTTATCCTTTGATGTGACAAGTGGTTTATGTGCTTCAATGTGACATCTGGAAATAAAAAGGTAATCAATGAACACAATATTCCAAAGTATAATATGAACCTAGAATTTGTTTCTCATATTGATATATTTCTTCCAAATATGCAATAATACCATGCCTATAATGTCTTACGATGACCATAAAGTGGATCTCAGTCTCCCCTACTGATGAAAGGCTCAATATTTAGCTAAAAAATGAAAGTGATAAAAAATTCTCAAAAGGAGAATGACCGGATAGAGCTCATCACAAGGATTCCAACGCAACTCGTTTCATCAAAATCTAAGTTTGTATGAGTAATTTATGGTCTCCTGTTCGTTTTCTAAAACAGGTAAAAATGTGCAGAAGAGTGAGAGACTAATGACATGGCAGTCGAGTTAGCACCTCAAGAATATTTAGGGAATATTCTCCAATTTTAAGCTAGTGACACTATGACAAGTGTCATCACTACATTCACCAATGTTGGTTGAGGAAGTTAAATTTTTCCTCCTATTCCTAACTTTGAAATATCTTCCATGGTGGATATTATTTTAATGGTGGAATTTTTGGGCCAATGGAGAAGAGCCACGTGGCACAGCCGGAGGCTTCCACATGCCCTCCCCAATGGCAAGGTTTCATGGCAATTAATTTTTATCCAAGTTCGAATGCAATGTTTGAATTATAGTCATGTCACAATAAATATATATATATATATATATATATATATATATATATATATATATATATATATATATATATATATATATATATAGTATATCAACATATATTTTAAACCAAAGTTATTAACTATGGTCTGAACCAAAATTGTGTTCAACAAAATGTTATGATTGAATGGGTGGAGGTCGGGTTCGACCCGGTGACCTCCCCCAAAATAACATTAGTGCGAGCCAATGAATCATACCACAAGTCCTTATTAACTATGGGACTTTTCCATAATTTCAATTTTTTAGAGCCCTGAGTTAGGGGTCCAAAGGGGCCAACCCCCTCCCACATGTCTAAGCACAGAATACCGTGACCCAAGATAGATCCTGCTGGATATGAAAATGGGATTAGAATGTATTTAATAACGTCAATTTGTGGTTTAGCCATGATAATCCACAATTTGTGGTAAAGCCTGAATAACATTAAACATGTTGTTAATCCTTATTTAACTCGTACTTATCCACTACTAAGTGTGTACTAATCTTAGCGAGAGGTTTAGTAGAACTCCCAAATGCTAAGAAGATCCACATTTAGTGGAGTTAACTCATGGAATTCAAGAATTGGTGGAGGAAAACTAGCAAAATTTGGTTTTTCCATAACCCAAGCAATTTTCGACCAATTTTGGCTCATGAAGAGTCATTATTGGTAGATTTTGATATTTTGGAGCCATTGGAGTAGATTGTAGAGGTAACATGAGACTGTGAAAAAAAAATTGTACAATTGAAGCTAATACAAAGGCGCACATTATGAAGCTCAACCAAGGAGATGTAGCCCGGGAGGGGTGAACTCCTTCATCAAAAACTTGTGTATTTTTCTATGTTATTTGTGCTTGATGTTTTTTTTTATGTTGTTGTTCAGAATTGAGTTTCCATGCCTTTAAATACATGAAATATATTTAATGTCATCAATTTTATTGAATTTTCAATCATAAACACATGTATAAACCCTTGTATAAGAAGAAAAACAAAACACTTTCATGTTAATTCTAAAACTGATACTAGCACAAAAATAGATAACAATCAATTTCAGATCAAGTTGGTATGAGAGCACAAGGTTACTAAATGTTATTTTCATTCTTTTCTTGATATTGTGCAAGAAGGGTTTTAATAGTTTCAATTTTGTGATGCTTACAAGGTTGAAGTTGTAGAGAGGAGACGGGCAGGTATTGGTTGTTAGTTATGAGATTAGGAAAAGAATAAAGAGAGCTAAGAGAGCATCATCTTCACTGAAATTTCCACTCAAATCTGCACTTGAAGCACCTCAATTTCTATCTCTAATAGTTGAGATTGAAGAGGTACAAATTTCACAAGAAGCTGAAGTGATTGAAGAGGTACAAGCATCATAGGTTGAGCTTGAATATTTATCCATTATTTCAGTAGTTGGAGAGACTCATGGAAATTCAAAAGAAGAGGATGTCAAGAGAGGCTTCAAATAAATTCAAACAATGGTTAAAATCATTTTTGATGCATTCACTACAGAAAGAGCAGGAGAATTTTCTAAGCCTCCACATGGAGAAGGATCTTCAAATGGTAATAAGGATGAAGAGAAGATTTCAAAAGAAAGTGGAGGAAATCCACCTCCATCTCCACCATCCTCATCCTCATAATCTTCATCAGCATCTTCATCTTCCACGTCCACCACAAAACCACCCACACTCATTTAAAAATCCCAAAAGGCAAAACTCCATTATTCAATTTTGGACATCAAGTTTGAACTTCCCATGTACAATGGTGAGGTAAATGCAAATAAGTTAGACAATTGGATACATCAATCAGTAGTATATTGCAAAATTCATAATCTACAATAGGATGCCACCAAGATCTATTTATCTTCATTAAGGATAGAAGGAGCAACACTAGTTTGGTGGGAGGCAAATAATCAAGAGGAAATGCAAATTCATGGTAAGATATCCATTTCTTGGGTTGAATTCATTTCTTCCAATAAAAGACAGTTTTATCTATTAGCCTATATGCAAAAAGCAGTAATGAGTTGGAAAAACTTTAGGCAACTGAAAGGCCAAACAGTTCAAGGGTACACTCAAGAGTTATAAAGAGGGCTTTGATGTTAGGAGTAAACTTGAATTCACAAGACACACTCTTGAAATACATTGGGGGTTTACATTCCTATTTGAAACATACTATCCTTATGTTTAACCCAAACAACTTAGATGAATTATGTGTGCAAGCCATGCATCTTGAAGCAATGGGAAAGAACATTTAGGAACAGGGTAGTAAACATAAGCCATTCAAGTGTAAGGGAAAAGAGAATGGAGGAAAATGGATGGGAAAGAAGAATGCAAACATCAAGAAAGAAGGGGAGAAAACTAGATGCAAACATTATTCTAAAGAGGGGCATGATGAAGCCCACTCTTCGAAACTACATACCGAATTTATTGTCCTTTTTCAATTACTTAAGGGACATTTATGTGTATGGTTCAAGCCATAAAAATATAAAATTTACTTAGTCAATACACCTTTCACTTTGATGTTGATATGCTTATTTTTTCATTCAATTCTATGCCATAGTCAAGTTATCCTTTAAGAGTTGGAGAAGTTGTTGCCGATGCTCAATGTGCACTCCCACACCTTGAACATTAGAATTTTCTCTTAAAGGAAATCTCACTGATGGTAGTTGATATCCATAAAGTGCCACAAATGGGGTCATTTTTATTTTGGTATGGAAGGAAGTTGTATACTACTATTTTTCCCAAAATAACCACTTGAATCATCGTGTTTGTTTGTTAGGTACAAAACAAAAAAGATATCCTTCAAAACATTTTCCCACTATCTCAGTTTTCCGATGAGGTTGAGGATGATAAGATTATCTATGAGCTCATTGAGTACCAAGAAAAAAAAATTTTGTCCAAAAATTTATAGTCAAAATTGGATATCTTTCACTTACAATAATATTTGGGTCTCCATGTATATTTTGAAATATTTCCACAAATAAAATATTGATTGTAATGGATTTGAAAGGATTAGATAGTGCGCAAAAGTGTGCATACTTGGTAAGTCATCAACTACCACCATGATGAAAATATTCCATTTGAATCTGGATATGAATTATGATAAAATCCATTTACATTTACTCCTACGTCTCACTTGGAATGACTAATGGTTGTAAAATACCTAGGGTCTTAATTTTATCAACTTCATTTTTTTGGAAAAACAAAATTCCATAAACTTTTGAATATTGGGTCTAAGGCCATCCCTCCCAAAAAACAAATTTGACCATGTGATAAGTTTTTGAAAATATTGGGTGCCCTCCTATAGGGAACATCAAAAATGACATTTTGTTTGAGTTGGTAGTTCATACATATATATAAGTGACTTTTGTACCGTAGTGAATCATTTTTCGAGATAAATGCATTATATGCTCTCGTATCTTGGTGCAATTTTTGAATGAGTGTCCATAAATTTCTTCCATTCTTCCATTCATCACTTGATTCAGTTATCCAATAAGGTTGTGTAATATAAATGGCTCAGAGTAATTCCTCCACATCCTCATTTGCAACAAAATTATGCTTCCCTATTTTGTAGATGATTTCAAAGTCACAAACCAACCTATTTGTGATTTATTTCTTCTTCTCTTTTGAATATAATCTCTCTTCCAACGAGTATTTAAGACTATCATGATTTTTTTTTACCTTGAAGTGTCTTCCCATTATGTAAGTATAACATTGCTTGAGGAAATGTATTATTTCCATCAATTTCTTCTCCTAGATAATTTTGTGTAATTTTTTCCCTTGATTGGATGACCTAAAAAAATAATGTGTATTCCTTCTTGCATAAAAAAATTATGTATGCAATTTCCTAAGGAATCACATTCCACAATAGATATTTTTTTGAAGTCTAGTGTAGTTAGAGCCACATCTTGGCGCATTACCTTGTTAATATGTTTAAAGGTCGTAGTTGCTTTGGAGTCCAAAAAAATGCATCATTATTGACGAATATTGTTGTAGGATCTACTATTTTCTCATAATTATTAACAAGCGTGCAATTATACCTTCTCAACCAAATAAATCCTAAAATATTCCTTCACATTGTATACAAATAAAAATAACGTAGAAACACAAAAGAATATGGATTGACAACTCCATAATAAGCCACTTCAAGGCTGAAACCTCCTTTTACATCAAATAAATGAACAATTATTGGATGATTCAAATGATAATACCTTTTTTCTATGTCAAAATATAATTACGACCTACATAACAACAATAATGTAATGGCACAATAATAAAACAAATGTTGGATAAACACATATCATAGTGACCTAACAATTATTTAGCACTAGGCATTTTTATTGTGAGAAGAATTAAATAAATAATGTTCAAATTAAGGTATTTCTATTGTAATAATAATTAAATAAGTATTGTTCAAATTAACCGTCAACATCCATATGTTATATATTCATAACCAATCATTTTTATCCTTTGATGTGACAAGCAGTTTATGTGCTTCAATGTAGCATGTGGAAATAAAAAGGTAATTAATTAACACAATATTCAATGAACCTAAAATTTGTGTTGCTCATATTGATTGATTTCTTCCAAATATGCAACAATACCATACGTATAATTTCCTACAATGACCATCAAGTGGATCTAAATCTCCCCTACAATGGTGATTTTTCCAAATAAGTTGTGCATTTCACCATTTCTACAAGGGAAAAAAATAAATTCACCATTATTTTGTGTCAAAGTGGATGTCATTGTGGGGCTAATATGGAACAAGTAGAGGATACATATCTCGGGTGATCATATATCCTTCACCTTACCTTCTATCTTGCTGTAACTATTTTTTACCCATGCAATTTATTTTTAAATTTTACATTTTTCAAAATAAGAAATAGGTAATTATTTGTGCTCTGTAATAAAGCATGGAATATCTTTATAAATGTAGCTTAAGCTACATTTTTGGAGCAATAAATCTCATTTAGTGGTTATTTGAATAACACCACAAGAAATTATCTATCAAGCAAGTTCCAACAACATCTACTCCTTTCGTTGCAATCAACAATCAAGAAACCATTATGAGATCACATTGCACTCCCGATGTTTAATGAAGGGGAGATACACATTTTTTGTTTTGAAAAAATAGCTCATAAATACTTGTAAATTATCACTATATACTTCATTCAATAATTTTAATGATTTAGTTGTTAAATAATTAAATTCATTCTTGTCATTGTTCCAATAGCTCTTTTTCAACACGAAAACCATTAGTTTCACTATAGTTTCAACACGACAACCATTGTTCTCAAAATCCCCTAGAGCACTTGAATTCTATAAATTTAACAACTTTTAAAAATTTCTAAATAAAATCCATTATTAAATTCCCAAATAAAATCCATTATTAACTTTTTAAAAAATCCTAAATAAAATCCATTATTAAATTCCTAAATAAAATCCATTATTAAATTGACAAATAAATACAATATAAAACAAATTCCTCAATAAGCTTACCTTGAAAGCCTTTTGCTAGTATCTTCAACCTTGTGAATCTAGGAAACAAATTCCTCAATCAGCTTACGTAAAAAGAGAGCGCCTTACCCTAGTATATGCACTTAGTTAATGTTAGAAAGAACCTCTAGAACCTCTTCAATTTATACGTAAAATAGTGGTTATATGTGATAAATCCCACATATTAAAATATCATTATTTGACCAAATCAATCCCCACCCCTATTACCTATCCTTTTCTTCCGAATGGTTACTTTGACCTTTTAATTTCTTGGTTTGCATAATACTTTATTTTGACCCATATAAGGGACTAAGAAATATTGGCCTCACTTGACCAAATCAATGAAAGTCATTATTTAATATATTTTAGGTTTGATAAGGTACACATAATAAAAAATGATTATTTGAAGATTTTTTTTCTAGAAATTAGGAATAAATTATGAGTAAGGGTTTATTGTATTTGACCAAATCAACTATAATTCTTTAATAGTTTTTAGGTTTGATAAAGTACCCATAATAAAATATTATTATTTCGAGAATTTTTTTTCCTGAAATTAGGAAGCATTTATGTGGAGGGTTTCATGGAGGAGGCCTAGAATGTAGTCATGAGGTAACTTTGTTCATTACCCCCTTGACCAAATAAACTTTCATCACTACTTTATTATTTTTTACTATAATTTATTTATTTGTTTTTATGAGTAATTTTAAGAGAAAAAATTCATAAAATGGATTTATGAATTTAATAAAGTGAAATTAAATTATAAAAGGTGATTCCCTAACTCGTAACACCTTCTTTTTATATATAGGATTATAAAGGGTCAAAATATAACTAGGGCTTGCATAAAAATAGTAATATAAGGTCACAACAATAACAACAATGGGCATTAACATTGAGGTGCTAAAACCTAGCTAGATTCACACAATGCCCAAATAGCTCTTACATAATTTGCGGCAGGAAAGTGAGTAAACTTAATGCCATTACATCTCACTAACAATAGAGAGTAATATGCATGCAACCTTAAGTCTGTGAAGGGGAGGTACAACAACTACGAAGGCATTGAATTTCACCTCCTTGGAGACATATGCCTGGTGTGTCTTAGATAGAAGAGTAGGTGACCCCATAGCTCAGGTCTTTCTAAGGCATAAGTTAAATGCTACAGTGTCGCTTGCAAGCTGTTTGTACCTAGCCTAGGTTTATAGTGGCAGCCAGTTGGATTTCAACCTGGGCACCTCACTCAAGAAAAAGCAGATACCCTAGGTTTCTAGTGTTGGATTTGAACCTGGGCCTTGCTCAAGAAAAAATCGATGGCTTGGGTGTATAGTGGAAGAACCTGGGCCTCACTCAGGAAAAAGCCATAGCCTAGGTTTATAGTGTTGGATTTGAACTTGGGCCTTGGCTGATTTCCCTAGATATTAAAAAAACAAATATGCATACAACCTTCTAAAATCATATGGACAAAAGACATTAAAATGTAAGTAGAAATCCACAAAAAAAAATACATTGGTTTGTAAGCTTCCATGGTGGCCTTTTCCCATGTCCCAACAAATATTTAGATGTTGTTATTCCTCTTCACTGTATGGATTTGCATCATATATATTTTGAATATCTAATATAGAGCACTAACAAATAAATGATTTACATATGTATTACTAAACAAATAATACTTGCTTGTGACCACTAGAACTAACCACAACTAACCAAGGATGCCTCATTTCTAAAATGATTCTAAACAAAACTAAAAATATAATGGAAAAATCACAAGATAAGAAATAAATGTTAAATTCCTAAATAAAATCCATTATTAAATTGACAAATAAATACATTATAAAAAAAATTCCTAAATAAGCTTACTTGAAATGTGCCAGCCTTCTGCTAGTACCTTCAACATTGAACCTAGAAAACAAATTCCTCAATCAGCTTAAGTGAAAAGAGCGAGCCTCAATATTAGAAAGAACCTCATGAATCTCTTCAATTTATAGATAAAATAGTGGTTATCTGTGATAAATCCCACATATTAAAATATCATTATTTGAACAAATCAATCCCCACCCCTATTACCTATCCTCTTCTCCCTAACGGTTACTTTGAGTTTTTAATGTCTTGGTTTGCATAATACTTTATTTTGACCCATATAATGGACTAACCAACATTGGCCTCACTTGACCAAATCAATGCTAGTCATTATTTAATAGTTCTTATGTTTGATAAGGTACACATAATAAAAAATGATTATTTTAATATTTTTTTTCTAGAAATTAGGAAAAAATTGTGCGGAGGGGTTTATTGTATTTGACCAAATCAACTATAATTATTTAATAGTCTTTAGGTTTGATAAATTACTCATAATAAAATATCATTATTTCAAGAAATATAGTTTCTTTTGAAATTAGGAAACATTTATGTGTAGGGTTTCATGGAGGAGGCCTAGAATCTAGTAGGGTTTCATGGAGGAGGCCTAGATTCTAGTCATGAGTTACTTGACCAAATCAACTTTGTTTATTATTTATTAGTAACTTTTGACTAGAATCTTGGGATACTATTTTTTTATTGTTTAAGATAAATTTTTGAATGTATAAATGGATTTAACAAATTAAAATCCTCTAGAGCACTTGAATTCTATAAATTAAACGACTTTTAAAATTTATAATAAATTATTTCAAAAAGGTCATTTTGAGTATAAGTTAGACTATGTCCCACTAAAATAGTAAGTGTCATACAACAGTTTAGCAAGTAGCTATGCTCCTTATATTGGTTGGAAAATGCCTTCTGATGAAGGAAATATTCCTTGAGCTGCATGACCAAATGAGCTTTAATCATTACTGTATTTTATTTTACTATAATTTATTATTTGTTTTTTTGAGTAATTTGTTTTTTTGAGTAATTTTATTTTACTATAATTTATTATTTGTTTTTTTGAGTAACTACCAAGGCATTGACTTTCACCTCCTTGGAGACATATGTCTGTTGTGTCTTAGATAGAAGAGTAGGTGACCCCATAGCTAACATCTCCGCTCTTTCTAAGGCATAAATTAAATGCTACAGTGCATATTGCAGGCTGTTGCACCTAACCTAGGTTTATAGTGGCAGCCAATTGGATTTGAACCTAGGCCTCGCTCAGGAAAAAGTAGATAGCCTAGGTTTATAGTGTTGTATTTGAACCTCAGCCTTTCTGTTGACGGGAAAATATGTCCGGCCAACAGTAGGGGATCTCCCTGGTAGAAATTCCCAATTAGAACTTGAACCGTTTGGAATAGGGATCCCGTCCGGGGTGTGGGTCCAGCTACCGCTTAAGTCATCTTCCCCTTTGGTCTCAAAAGAACCTGATCGAACCTGCGGACACACACTTATTCACATGATACATAATACATGATTGATGCATTAAACACGAATCAAACACTATGCGTAGCAAGATCATAAATAAAGCATGTACACCTTAGGAGATGTCATTAGCAACACATATTTGGGGGTAATGCTTATAAGATAGTCTGACCACAAAAGAAATAGTTCTTTATGGTGAGATATCCCTTTACTTCTAAAAGATAAAATGAAGTGCTAATAAAATAGTTCATTAACATTCATTGGGAGAGAAGATGATAAATGCACATCATTGATACAACACAGATAGCCATGACGCATAAATGATGACATGAAGTGTACAGCTTCATTAATCATAGGATGTTCTGAAACTATACAAGGAATACACACAGTGTTCACACAGAAAAACACGTCATAACCATAGGGTGTTTTAACAAATATCTGTATTCATATGCACAAGAGTATAATCTGTCAATACAATGTCATGTAGCTCTTGAGTTTCCAAAAGAAAAATCCCTTTACAAGCTCCCGAAGGAGTATTTATAATATGAAACTTGCCCTTTGGGCTTCCTTGACTTTTCATCTTCTTGACCGTTGGGCTGCCTTGCGATCCAGTCTTTTCTGCGACCTGCGACCTGAGCTGTTGTTGCGACCTGCTACCTGACTGGGTCGCGGGGTCGCAAGTCACGAAAGAAAAAACCGAAGGTATGCGACCTTGCGACTAGGTCGCTGGGTCGCGGGGTCGCAAAAGGCCGAAAACCAAATATATGTGACTTTCCGACCTTGCGACTAGGTCGCTGGGTCACGGGGTCGCACAAGGTTGAAAAACGAAGATATGCGACCTTGCGACCTTTCCACTAGGTCGCTGGGTCACGGGGTCGCACAAGGTTGAAAAACGAAGATATTCGACCTTGCGACCTTGCGACTAGGTCGCTCGGTCACAGGGTCGCAAAAGGCCGAAAACAGAAGATATGAGACCTCCAACCTTGCGACTAGGTCGCTGGGTCGCACGGTCACACAAAGTTGAAAAACAAAGATATGCAACCTTGCGACCTTGCGACTAGGTCGCTGGGTCGCAGGGTCGCAGAAGGCCGAAAACTGAAGATATGCGACCTGCGACCTTGCGACTAGGTCACTGGGTCGCAGGGTCGCACAAGGTTGAAAAATGAAGATATGTGACCTGTGACCTTGCGACTAGGTCGCTGGGTCGCAAAAGGTGAAAAACCGAAGATGTGCGACCTTGGCATATCTGCGAGTTGTAGTCTTCTATCGGTGGATGTGGCCAGGTGCTCTCGAACATAAAGTGCTTTCTTCGGAGACTCATGGGGATGTACTTGTTTGAATAGGTCCCACTGTTTGCTGGGGAAAGCCTTTTCTCTTTGTGAAAACCCAAAGGTTCTTCCTGCAATAAAATAACATAGGTCACAGATTGAATAATAATAATGCTAAGGGCATTTTAATTAATTTGTGAAAGAGAAAACAATGAATTTAGACCCCTGTGTGGTCAAGAATTTATCAGAGATAATGGCATGTGTAGGCTTTCTCTGTGCCCTTTCTTTGTCAAGATCATCATCTTCCGCACACACAAGGTTCTCTTCACTCATGTTCTCAGTTTTCGCTAGAGGTCTTCACTAAGCTCTGAGTGTTTTCAGAAGAAACTATTGATAAGATCAAAGATTTTCTGTTCGTGCCATCTCCTGTTGAATGCTATCCTAGGAGGTCAGGAAAATGGAAATAGCCTGCAATGCATTTTCAGAGCCACTCCAACCAGATTGATATTTTTTCATTGCCATACACTTATAATATTCTCATACAACCATTTTCCTACAGTTCAGTGATCGACGGATTTGCTGGTGTCTAACCTTGTGACTTAGCAACCACAGGATAGAATAAGCGCAGAGCGACTTATCACTGCAAAAATCTTCATACAACAGCGACATGGCCCATGTGTAAAGGTTATGGCACCCGTGCACATTTCAACACATGTTCCTTTTGTTATATACATCTTCACTCTTTCCTTCCAAGTGCGTTGGCCTCCAATGGATGCAAAACACCTTAGATCGAGAATTGTCAATCGTTGCTCCTGGGTAGGTTTGAGAGCTTTAACACTAGTTAGTTCACTATCCTGTTCTGCTCAGTAATGGTCCATGAGTTTTATGATCAAATTCTGCTCGACAGAATATGTTTGCATCTTCGTTTAGCTTTCAGGTCAAGAAACAATCTTTGGCGCAGCTTCCTTCCTTGAATCCTTCTGTGTATCATGCACGAAAACTCATCCATAATTCAGTAGAGTGGCGCCCAGTCCTTTCTTTTGCCGAATCAAAATAAAAAAATCATTGTTTCCCAAGCATTTCCCTTTTTCCTGGACAAATCAATATTCAATGGTAATGATAGAGCTGCCACAACGAAACTCACACGCATGAATTCGACCTGGAATTATATTTCCTCTTTTCTTTGCTGTCATGGCTGAATCCATGCGCATGCGTTTCAGGATGGAATCATATGCCACTTCTCACACTGTCACAGCTGGAAAAACACTGGTCAGTGACACGTTCCACGTGGTATCTTGCATGGTCGAGACCTTCATATGGGCGGTGACTGAACATTATTCAATACATCCCGGGGAGGCACTGAACGTAACGGTCGGCAGTGGGAAACTTTCTCCATCCACGATCCATTCCATACTGGCAACATGTGAAGGGTAGGAAACAGCTAGCGCAGTTGGTGCTGACAAGAACATCAACCCTGCTCCGAGCTTTAACGTAAACTTTGACCGTTATTATTTATGCTCCAACGTTTCACCATAGTTTGAAAATCTACCATCGACACGCTTGCGGGCATTTTTAAGAGCTATAGTTGATATAACATGCTGCTATAGGTTCGTAAAAACGTTTGGCTCTAGGTTTTAAACATAAAATGAGTGCTATATGTATCCATGCTCCAAATTTAAAAACTCCAATGTAGAAGCACTCGCACCAGTTTGCAACGCCACAATTATAACTCCGACCATCATATATAATGCTCCATCTTTAAACTCCGACCGTTATATATATAAGAATTCATGTTTATCTCAATGGAACACAATCATTTAACGTTTGGCTCCATGCACGTAGACCATACCTTTGACCGTTGAACGTTCAGTCACGTTGATTGCATGGCGTCGTGTATACACAACATCTTCAACCACTGAATATGTATACCTATCTGCTCCATCACTGTCAGCATAGGTCCAAACTATCCATCGAAATATTTAAGTCCACGAAATGAAATTTTAAATGTTTTTGATATGTGTCTTAATCGTAAAGCTGTCCGCTGGTATTTACGTGTGGTTTCATGCCATGCATGCAACGTGTCTTCATAAAGTTGTGATCCACCATTTTAAACGTGAAGTCGACCACCCCATTATATCTGCCTCTCATGATTTATCATAAATTTACCCATGTCATCGGATGTTTGACATTTGATATGGTTTGAAAACCCCATGGGCTCGTGCTTTGGTTTTATAACATTTAAAATCATAACCCTAGTCCACCGGATGCGCACCTTATCTATAATGTTTTCCATAGTTTTGCTTCACGCTCTAAATATAACTTTGCAAATTCCATCATAAAAATATTCCTGCTTAATTGCAACGGCCTTAACAACATATGTTGGTGCCTTGTATTGGACATATAGATGTTCACCCACTTACAAAGTTTCCCCATAGTTTTGGTTCCACGGTCTCTGGTGGTTTTGAAACGCATGTTTTCGAATCTGGTCTTAATTCGATCATTTGCTTTACCACATAATATGAAGGCTTCTTGTTTTGAAATATCGAGAGTCGAAATATGCTACTCAAGCCACATTGATGGCCCTTTTAATATTGAGCCTTTCTACCTTGTAGTCCTAGAGACTATTTGCGTATGCATCAATGCGCCTGGCTGCCAAAAGGTGCATGCGTTTAAGAAATCACCTTTTAGGTTTAGTTTGAATTTTTCCATCCCTTATGGTTCCGCATAGACAAAATTTATGGATATGAAAGAACAAAGGAGACTAGGGTTTTAATGCCATTTCCTTGCTCCACGTTGTACTCCTTGCACCATAAATAATGTCACAACATGTCGCTTAGGATTCATAAATGTTGCTTCTAAAGGGAGCGTTCACATATTTAAAACCATATTGTTGGCTTGCCATAGACAACACGTATGACTACGCACTTCTACCTGGCACGAGAATGCCTTGAGTGAGACTGTCATTCCCCAGGGAGATCTCTTGAGTTTGCCTTGTTCACCGGGCTATACTTCAGGCTATACTTGTCGAAATGGCGACATATGTTCCTTTGTGTACAGACATCGACACGGAGCTGACATTGTGCAGGATCTCCAAAAATTCTGGTGTGCACTAATGAAGAAAGCCTCTTGCATTGGTGACATAAAAGGTTCTTTCTCTGATCGACACGTATCACACTATCCTCCCTTTAACAGTATTGGTCACTTGCTCCTCCTCCTCCCCTGTTCTGCAACTTTGGCCTCGTCATTGAGCTCAATTTCATTTCCCTTGATGTCATGACACGACTGAGGAGTTTGTCACCGTGGGGTCGACCTGCGTGGAACATACGACATCATAATCATTCTTTGATAATGGTGACCACAGCTAAAACATATGAAACTAACAATTTTAAGAAAAGTATTCGAACAACATGCTTAATGACCTACATCGGGAAGGCTTTTACTTGTCAATCCATAAAATGTTTTCGTTAAAAAATATGCATGGCAATCTCATTACACATGGTGCAACTGCAGTAAGAATGTTTGGGCGTACGCTAGATGATCCTTCCCACATATGGCATGATTGCAACAACAACATCTGATCATGATGGCGAGACAACTTATGAGGGGTTGAGGATAGGTCGTTGGGATATCACTGACTGCAGGTTCGGTGAATGACCTTAACAACTAAGCGAGCATAAGGGGACCCGAAATTTTAAATATACCCAAAAGTTTGGGTGGTGTTGTAGCAGCTACAACAAATGGCAAACCACTGGTAGAATCCAACATCTCTGTCAATATCACCACAATAGTCTGAGTCCGGATAATGATGCAAGGGAATATTGAACAAGTTCTGTGGGTACCCTTTGAATTACTTTGGCCCTTTACAGGTATGCTTAATCCTTGTGCCTCAACTAAGTCCCGCTAATCAGAAACACATCAAAGAGAAAGCTCACAAACGCCAGTAGCTTGTTGATGATGTGAAGAGCAAGGCACTGAGTTTATTATTCTCAGGATTTTTGAAGTAAGCTTCTGGTGTTTCTTTGCTGCCAGCAGGCCTGGACAGTACCCCGATGGAGTCACTTCAATAAATCACAAACGTTGCTCCGCTACTAGTGAGCCTGGTCAGTACCCGGCGGAGTCGTTGCATTACCTCTCTGCGCAGGAATCCTTTCTCGATCCTTTACCCTTATTTGTTTCATGTGCTTATAGCACTTATTTTCATGTGCTCGTGGCACTTATTTTCATGTGCTCATGGCGCTTATTTTCCATGGGTGGATGAGGGATCCCGACTTATTTTACGAGCAAGAGAGGTTGTTTCTTGTTTTGCAGAAACTGAAAGATATCCTGATTTGGTTTTCCCTTGTGCCGAACCTTCACATCCCATTCACCACAATAGGCGAAGCGCGCAGACAAATCATTAAAACATCCAAGACTATGCTGGGCACAAAGTTTAGACTTACGGGTGTGGGCTATTTCAAACTCATTAGGTCTCCCACAATCAACCAGCTCGTATCTCCTAGGCTAAATAATTTTTGACTCATAGGCATCTTGCTGAGAACGTGACTTCATTGAGTTGTCCTAAGAGAAAGCTGCCTCTTGAGATAGCCACCACAACCTCACGCAAACAATGGGGTTATTGTTTCAGCAGTTAGGGAAAACAAGATCACGAGGTGATAGGGCTGCAATGAGGGCTCATGAAGTGGCAGGCGATATGACAGAACTGATGTAAGGTAGAGAGCGTACGACGCAATGTAATTGGCGAGGCTCAAGATGCAATGCAACGCCGTGTGCGAGAACGATCAATCCAGCAGTAGGTGGCATAGAGGCGCAATACAAGAAATGATTATTTATGCAACAACAAGCAATTGAAAAGGAAATGAAAGAAAATACTTGTAACATGATGTTGCCTAAGATATTAATCGTAAACAAAAAAAACAAACACACTTTTAAACTATGAAGTAAAAAATTTGGCAAGTAAACCTAATTAACTTGAAACTAAATTTTTTTTATTGTAGGTCCTAGCTAACCTACACCTAACCCCTAGTTTAACCAATGATGCGGTCGGGTTATGTAAAATCAGTTTTCTAGTGTAGCCACTGCATTAGTTCCTGACCTACAAGAGCAAAAATGATCATGATCAGAGCTAGTATCCAAAAAAGTGTAGCAGCAACAACACTTACCTGAGGAGTAGGTGCAATGGCAAGACGATCATAGATAATTCCCAAAGGACAAGCCAGCATAGATTGTGCAAGTTGAATCCCACTCTCATCTTGATATGCAGCAATATGTTCTTGAAAATCAACATTTATAAATGACACACATTCATTCATGCACAATCCTAGATCTGATGGGCGCTGGGTAAGCCACCGCCTATTTTCAAGCACATCCACCAGATGGAGTTGGTCGAATTGACCGGAAATTTTATCATGGTGTTGAGGACCATAATTTTTATGGAAAGGAAACAATAAGAAAGTGTCGAGCAAATTATAGATGCATGCGCATCCAAGCGTAGGAACCCTAGTTTTGAAAACCCTAGTGCGGGGTTGCTCCTGGGTTTGGTCAAGGGTATGGGGATCTACATCCACTTTTAGTGGAGCCTGAAATTCCTCACCGCCTTGAAAAAACTCTGGACTTTCGAGCAGAGCGCTTCCCAACTTTGATGGTTGGTCGAGATCAACAGGCGAATGGATGTGATCATGCATTATGGTGAGTTGCAGAATGTCAATGGGCTTTGTATCAATTTGGTCAAATGTTTGTGTGCTGACTGATTGATAGATCGATATAATAGATTCTTTAGATTCGCCAAGGTAGGGTGGATTTACCGCGGTTATGCTGGGAGGAGCGTGGTATTTGGGGATCGTCATCTCAGAAACGATTGGCAGAAGCTGAAGCGCTTCGACTTTTCGATGGGTACTTGAAACTTCCCAAAGTGCATCATCGACTGCTGGTGTCTTCATATGGTCAGAAAAAAGATGTGAGTGACAATCCTCAGCGAGATGATTGAATATGTTTTCAGATAAGGAGTGATTGCTACAACCATCGATGTGGTCGAGTTGGGCACCTGGCATGCCAGGCTCCCTGAGAGTTACTGACTGGGATGGATCAATAAAGAGGACATCTTGAGGTTGCCCAATCAGATAATCGCTCCCATGGCTGTGTAAAGATTCCGAGTGAGAAAGATTAGATCTAAAAGATTCATCTATTTTGATCTGTGATGGTGGAACACCATCTGCGTGCTTATGATTGTCGCCAATACTAGTATAAGGAAATTTTGAAAGTCTCGAAGAAATTACTGGTGTGGCGGGATCGGGAAATCAACCAGGGAGTAATGAGCGAATAGATTGAGTCGCAGGGGCGTTAACCATAGGAGGCTTTCCGACCCGCGCATCCGTGTCATTCAGAGAAAACGATGATCTGGTAGACCTTGTAAGGGAATCAACTTTATGCGGGGTAGGAGACTATTCATAATCCGTATGTGAACCAGATTCATAGTCCAAATGTGAACCATATTCATCATCCGAATCTGAACCAGATTTGTAATCCAAATATGAATTGGATTCATAATCCAAATGTGAACCAGATTCATAATCCGAATGTGAACCAGATTCATCATTCGAATGTGAATCTGATTCATAATTCGAATGTGAACCAGATTTAGGATTAAGTCCAGGGAGACATCGAGTGGGCTCAGGGTAGGTTTCATGAGCCAAAAGAGATAATGAGTCACTAGGGTGTTGAGATTCGACATGGTACGTGAAAGACTCAAAGTCAGAACAACCGTTGACTTGCGATTTGTCATAGTGAACACTAGGCTCAGGTCGGGTTGCTAACTAAAATGGTTCAAGGGAAACGAGAATCACATACGTTAACTGTTCTCTTAACAACCTCCAATCGACATCCTTTTCAGGGAACTCAAAACAATAATGAACGAATCTGATAGAGAACTCATCTAAAGATTCCTGAGGCTCCATTCTGATGTCATTTATCTTTAGTAAAACGTTATGAAAATCATACCTGTGAAAAGCTTGTTGTAATTCACTGGCGAGTTGTTCAAATGAGTGGATGGAAGATTCCGGCAAAGTGCAGCACCATTGATTAGCGTGACCTTCGAGAGTGAGGAAGAAAAGCAAACAAATGAAACCTTCATTTTAAATTTCGTAGCACTCACCAAAGTCGTCGAAATCTAAAAGGTGTTGGGTTATGGGTACCCCATTTTCACCATCAAATTTTAACTGGGACAAGTGATACATAAGTTCATTGGAGATGTAGTATCTAGGCTCATAAAACTCCGAAAAACATCTCGGGAGAATGATTTGGGAATGATCCATTACAGATATGAGATTAACTGTAGGCTCTAAGGGCTCAACTTGTCATCTGGCCCCCCTTCTTGTTAACCATATGGTCAAAGGTTCGGGCCCTCCTTCTAGCGCCAATTCTGTTGACGGGAAAATATGTCCGGTCAACAGTAGGGGATATCCCCAGTAGAAAGTCCCAATTAGACCTTGAACCGTTTGGAATAGGGATCCCATCTGGGGTGTGGCTCCGGCTACCGCTTAAGTCATCTTCCCCTTTGGTCTCAAAAGAACCTGATCGAACCTGCGGACACACACTTATTCACATGATACAGAATACATGATTGATGCATTAAACACGAATCAAACACTATGCATAGAAAGATCATAAATAAAGCATGTACACCTTAGGAGATGTCATTAGCAACACATCTTTGGGGGTAATGCTTATAAGATAGTCTGACCACAAAATAAATAGTTCTTTATGGTGAGATATCCCTTTACTTTTGAAAGATAAAATGAAGTGCTAATAAAATAGTTCATTAACATTCATTGGGAGAGTAGATGATAAATGCACATCATTGATACAACACAGATAGCCATGACGCATAAATGATGACATGAAGAGTGCAGCTTCATTAATCATAGGATGTTCTGAAACTGTACAAGGAATACACACAGTGTTCGCATAGCAAAACACATCATAACCATAGGGTGTTTTAACAAATATCTGTATTCATATGCACAAGAGTATAATTTGTCAATACAATGTCATGTAGCTCTTGAGTTTCCAAAAGAAAAAGCCCTTTACAAGCTCCCGAAGGAGTATTTATAATATGAAACTTGCCCTTTGGGCTTCCTTGACTTTTCATCTTCTTGACCGTTGGGCTACCTTGCGATCCAGTCTTTTCTGTGACCTGCGACCTGAGCTGTTGTTGCGACCTACGACCTGACTGGGTCGCGAGGTCGCAAGTCACGAAAGGAAAAACTGAAGGTATGCGACCTTGCGACCTTGCGACTAGGTCCCTGGGTCGTGGGGTCGCAAAAGGCTGAAAAATGAAGATATGTGACCTTGCGACCTTGCGACTAGGTCGCTAGGTCACGGGGTCGCACAAGGTTGAAAAACGAAGATATGCGACCTTGCGACCTTGCGACTAGGTCGCTGGGTAGTGGGGTCGCACAAGGTTGAAAAACAAAGATATGTGACCTTGCGACCTTGCGACTAGGCCGCTGGGTCGTAGGGTCGCAAAAGGCCGAAAACCGAAGATATGCGACCTGCGACCTTGCGACTAGGTCGCTGGGTCGCAAGGTCGCACAAGGTTGAAAAACGAAGATATGCGACCTTGCGACCTTGCGACTAGGTCGCTGGGTCGCAGGGTCGCAAAAGGCCGAAAACCGAAGATATGCGACCTGCGACCTTGCAACTAGGTCACTGGGTTGCAGGGTCACACAAGGTTGAAAAACGAAGATATGCGACCTGCGACCTTGCGACTACGTCGCTGGGTAGCAGGGTCACAAAAGGTGAAAAACTGAAGATGTGTGACCTTCGCATATCTGCGAGTTGTAGTCTTCTTTCGGTGGATGTGGGCAGGTGCTCTCGAAGATAAAGTGCTTTCTTCAGAGACTCATGGGGATGTACTTGTTTGAACAAGTCCCACTGTTTGCTGGGAAAAGCCTTTGCTCTTTGTGCAAACCCGAAGGTTCTTCCTGTAATAAAATAACATAGGTCACAGATTGAATAATAATAATGCTAAGGGCATTTTAATTAATTTGTGAAAGAGAAAACAATGAATTTAGACCCCTGTGTGGTCAAGAATTTATCAGAGATAATGGCATGTGTAGGCTTTCTCTATGCCCTTTCTTTGTCAGGATCATCATATTCCGCACGCACAAGGTTCTCTTCACTCACGTTCTCAGTTTTCGATATAGGTCTTCACTAAGCTCTGAGTGTTTGCAGAAGAAACTATTGATAAGATCAAAGATTTTCTGTTCGTGCCATCTCCTGCTGAATACTATCCTAGCAGGTCAGGAAAATGGCAATAGCCTGCAATGCATTTTTAGAGCCACTCCAACCAGATTGATATTTTTTCACTGCCATACACTTATAATATGCTCATACAACCGTTTTCCTACAGTTCAGTGATCGGCGGATTTGCTGGTGTCTAACCTTGTGACTTAGCAACCACAGGATAGCATAAGCGCAGAGCGACTTATCGCTGCACAAAGCTTCATGCAACAGCGACATGGCCCATGTGTAAAGGTTATGGCGCCTGCGCGCATTTCAACACATGTTCCTTTTGTTATCTACATCTTCACTCTTTCCTTCCAAGTGCGTTGGCCTCCAATGGATGTAAAACACCTTAGATCAAGAATTGTCAATCGTTGCTCCTGGGTAGGTTTGAGAGCTTGAACACTAGTTAGTTCACTATCCTGTTTCGCTCGGTAATTGTCCATGAGTTCTATGATCAAATTCTGCTCGACAGAATATGTTTACATCTTTGTTTAGCTTTCTGGTCAAGAAAAAATCTTTGGCGCAGCTTCCTTCCTTGAATCCTTTTGTGTATCATGCATGAAAACTCATCCATAATTCAGTAGAGTGGCGCCGAGTCCTTTCTTCTGCCGAATGAAAAGAAACAAATGGTTGTTTCCCAAGTGTTTCTCTTTTTCCTGGACAAATCAATATTCAATGGTAATGATAGAGTTGTCACAACGAAACTCACGCGCATGCATTCGACCTGGAATTATATTTCCACTTTTCTTTGCTGTCATGGCTGAATCCATGGGCATACGTTTCAGGACGGAATCATATGCCACTTCTCACGCTGTCACAGGTGGAAAAATGCTGGTCAGTGACACGTTCCATGTGTTATCCTGCATGGTCGAGACCTTCATATGGGCGGTGACTGAACATTATTCAATACATCCTGGGGAGGCACTGAATGTAACGGTCGGCAGTGGGAAACCTTTTCCATCCATGATCCATTCCATACTGGCAACAGGTGAAGGGCAGGAAACAGCTAGCACAGTTGGTGCTGACAAGAACATTAACCCTGCTCCAAGCTTTAACATAAACTTTGACAGTTATTATTTATGCTCCAACATTTCACCATAGTTTGAAAATCTACCATCGACATGCTTGCGGGCATTTGTAAGAGATATAGTTGATATAACATGATGCTATAGGTTCGTAACAATGTTTGGCTCTAGGTTTTAAACACAAAATGAGTGCTATATGTATCCATGCTCCAAATTTAAAAAATCCAATGTAGAAGCACTCGCACCAGTTTTCAACGCCGCAATTATAACTTCGACCATCATATATAATGCTCCATCTTTAAACTCTGGCCATTATATATATAAGAATTCACGTTTAGCTCAACGTAACGCAATCATTTAACGTTTGGCTCCATGCACGTAGACCAGACCTTGGACCATTAAACGTTCAGTCACGTTGATTGCATGGCGCTGTGTATACACAGCATCTTCGACCACTGAATATGTATACCTATCTGCTCCAGGACTGTCAACATAGGTCCAAACTAGCCATCGAAATATTTAAGTCCACGAAATGAAAATTTAAATGGTTTTGATATGTGTCTTAATCGTAAAGCTGACCGCTGGTATTTACGTGTGGTTTCATGCCACGCATGCAACGTGTCTTCATAAAGTTGTGATCCGCCATTTTAAACGTGAAGTCGACCACCCCCTTATATCTGCCTCTCATGATTTATCATAAATTTACCCGTGTCATCAGATGTTTGACATTTGATATGGTTTGAAAACCCCATGGGCTCGCACTTTGGTTTTATAACATTTAAAATCATAACCCTAGTCCACCGGATGCGCACCTTATCTATAATGTTTTCCATAGTTTTGCTTCACGCTCTAAATATAACTTTGCAAATTCCATCATAAAAATATTCGTGCTCAATTGCAACGGCCTTAACAACATATGTTGGTGCCTTGTATTGGATATATAGATGCGCACCCACTTACAAATTTTCCCCATAGTTTTGGTTCCACGGTCTCTGGTGGTTTTGAAACCCATGTTTTCGAATCTGGTCTTAATTCGATCATTTTATTTACCACATAATATGAAGGCTTCTTGTTTTGAAAGATTGAGAGTCGAAATATGCTACTCAAGCCACATTGATGGCCCTTTTAATATTGAGCCTTTCTACCTTGTAGTCCTAGAGACTATTTCCGTATGTATCAATGTGCCTGGCTGCCAAAAGGTGCATGTGTTTAAGCAATCACCTTTTAGGTTCAGTTTGAAGTTTTCCATCCCTTATGGTTCCGCATAGACAAAATTTATGGATATGAAAGAATGAAGGAGACTAGGGTTTTAATGCCATTTCCTTGCTCTATGTTGTACTTCTTACACCATAAATAATTTCACACCATGTCGCTTAGGATTCATAAATGTTGCTTCTAAAGGGAGCGTTCACATATTTAAAACCCTGTCATTCTTGCCACAGACAACACATATGACTAGGCACTTCTACCTGGCACGAGAACGCCTTGAGTGAGACTGTCATTCCCCAGGGAGATCTCCTGAGTTCGCCTTGTTCACCGGGCTATACTTCAGGATATACTTGTCGAAATGGCGACATATGTTCCTTTGTGTACAAACATCGACACAGAGCTGACATTGTGCAGGATCTCCAAAAATTCTGGTGTGCACTAATGAAGAAAACCTCTTGCATTGGTGACATAAAAGGTTCTTTCTCTGATCGACACGTATCACACTATCCTCTCTTTAACACTACTGGTCACTTGCTCCTCCTCCTCCCCTGTTCCGCAACTTTGGCCTCGTCATTGAGCTCAATTTTATTTCCCTTGATGTCATGACACGACTGAGGAGTTTGTCACCATGGGGTCGACCTGCGTGGAACATACGACATCATAATTATTCTTTGATAATGGTGACCACAGATAAAACATATGAAACTAACAAGTTTAAGCAAAGTATTCGAACAACATGCTTAATGACCTACATCGGGAAGGCTTTTACTCGTTAATACACAAAAGGTTTTCGTTAAAACATATGCATCGCAATCTCATTACACATGGCGCGACTGCGTAAGAATGTTTGGGCGTACGCTATATGATCCTTCCCACATATGGCGTGATTGCAACAACAAAATCTGATCATGATGGCAAGACAACTTATGAGGGGTTGGGGATAGGTCGTTGGGATGTCACTAACTGCAGGTTCGGTGAAAGACCTTAACGACTAAGTGAGCATAAGGGGACCCGAAATTTTAAATATACCCAAAATTTTGGGTGGTGTTGTAGCGGCTACAACACTTTCTCAGGAAAAAGCCTATAGCCTAGGTGTATAGTGACAGCTAGTTGGATTTGAACCTGGGTTTCCTATAGCCTAGGTGTATAGTGGCAGCTAGTTGGATTTGAACCTGGGCCTCCCTTAGGAAAAGGTCGATAGCCTAGGTTTACAGTGTTGGATTTGAACCTAGGCCTAGCTCAGGAAAAAGCCTATAGCCTAGGTTTATGGTGGAAGAGAGTTGGATTTGAACCTGGGCCTCAGCCGATTCCTGTAGATCAAAAAAAAAAAAAAAATGCATACAACCTTCTAAAATCATATGGGCAAAAGTAAAATTCAAAAAAAAAATATATTGGTGTGTAAGCTTCCATGGTGGCCTTTTCCCATGTCCCAGCAAATATTTAGATGTTGTTATTCCTCTTCATTGTATGGATTTGTATCATATATATTTTGGATATCTAATATAGAGTACTGCCAAATAGATTATTTACATATGTATTACTAAACAAATAATACCTGCCCCTAACCACTAGAACTAACCACAACCAACAAAGGATGTGTCATTTCTAAAATGATTGTAAAAAAAACTAAAGATATAATGGAAAAATCACAAGATAAGAAATAAATGTTAAATTCCTAAATAAAATCCATTATTAAATTGACAAATAAATACAGTATAAAAGAAATTCCTAAATCAGCTTACTTGAAAAGTGGATCCTTCTGCTAGTATCTTCAACCTTGAACCTAGAAAACAAATTCCTGAATCAACCTTTTGAACTTAGAAAACAAACTCCTCTTAAGTGAAAAAATCGAGCGTCACTATTAGAAAGAACCTCGTGAACCTCTTCAATTTATAGGTAAAATAGCAACTATATGTGATAAATCCCAGATATTAAAATATTATTATTTAACCAAATCAACCCCCACCCCTATTACCTATCCTCTTCTCCCTAACGGTTACTTTGAGCTTTTAATGTCTTGGTTTGCACAATACTTTATTGTGGCCTCGCTTGACCAAGTCAAAGAAAATTTGGCCTCAAGACGGGTCTTTATTTAATAGTTCTTATGTTTGATAAGGTACACATAATAAAAAATGATTATTTTAATATTTGTTTTCTAGAAATTAGGAAAAAATTATGAGTAGGGGTTTATTGTATTTGACCAAATCAACTATAATTATTTAATAGTCTTTAGGTTTGATAAGCTACTGATAATAAAATATCATTATTTCAAGAAATATAATATTTTTTAAATTTAGGAAACATTTATGTGGAGGGTTTCATGGAGGAAGCCAGAATATAGTGATGAGTTACTTGAACAAATCAACTTTGTTCATTATTTATTAGTACCTTTTTCACTGGAATCTTGGGATACTATTTTCTTATTGTTTAAGATAAATTTTTGAATGTATAAATGGATTTAGCACATTAAAATCCTCTAGAGCACTTGAATTCTATAAATTAAACAACTTTTAAAATTTACAATAAATCATCTCAAAAAGGTCATTTTGGGTATAAGTTAGACTATGTCCCACTAAAATAGTAAGTGTCATACAACAGTTTAGCAAGTAGATATGCTCGTTATATTGGTTGGAGAATGCCTTCTCATGAAGGAAATATTGGTTGAGCTGAGCTTTAATCATTACTTTATTTTGTTTTACTATAATTTATTATTTATTTTTTTGAGTAATTTTAAGAGAAAAAAGTGGTAAAATGGGTTACAACTTTAATAAAGTCAAACTAAATTATAAAAGGTGATTCCCTCACTCAATTAGGGAGTAATGGTGCCAAGATCTCATTCTCCATCTTATCTTGACCAAGAACCACACTTATGGTTGTAAAGGTGTCCACAAAATATTTTTCATGTGATTAATGGTGAAAGATTTTTCTTAATTGTCAAACATGGAATCCATGTTCTCTATTTTACTTAAGGTAACATTTTGGTTTAAGTGATCAATTTTTTTGTCTTAACATTACCTTACTTTTACTTTCTTTATAATCCCTATATATTTATTTTTATGTGTCAAAATCAACATAACTCGGAAACATAAGAAAAATTATATCATATAGTTGATCATAAGAAGCCCAATATTCTTTTAAATCTTAAATCATTGAAATTATAAGACCCAATAGGACTCTAAAGGGTCAAAATATAATTAGGGATTGCATAAAAATAATAATATAAAGTCACAACAATAACAATAGTGGGCTTCGATGTGGAACAACAATAATGATATGGGGGCTACATTAGTATTATTGGGAGCTAACATGCATCTCTCATTCAAAAAAGTGGTGTCCTTAATTATGAATGTTTTTGTATAAAATACTCACTCTTCCATGTGGAATATTAAGTAGTTAAGTTATTCCACTTAATGCTATATACTAATATTGATATTATATAGCTATTGGATTTGTGTTTGCATGATTTCTTAAGGCCCAATATTATTTTTTCTTCCTTTTCAAGTTAACCTTTCTTAGGCATGAAACACGAAAAAGTAGGTGTACTCACAAATATGCAAGTAGCGCCAATTTATTTTTCATAACACTAATATTTTGTAACACCTCTTAAGCGCCATAGTACTTGGGTGATAATTTATTATCCTTCTTAGATTACTTGAGGGACATTTTTTTGTATGGTTGAAGCCATAAAAATATCGAATTTCGTAGGTCAAGACATATTTCATTTTGATGTTGATATGCCTATTGTTTCATTCAATTCTATGCCATATTCAAGCTATCGTTTAAGAGTTCGAGAAGTTGTTGTTGATGCTCAATGTCCACTTCCACACCTTGAACCTTATAATTGTCTCTCGAAGGCAATCTCATGGATGGTGGATGATATCCATAAAGTTCCATAAATGGGGTCATTTTTTGTTTTGGTATGGAAGGAAGTGCTATACTACAATTTTTCCAAAAATAACTAGTTGACTCATTGGGTTTGTTTATTACGTACAAAACAAAAAAGATATCGTTCAAAACATTTTCTCACTATCTCAATTATAATATTATCTATGAGCTAACTGAGTAGCAAGAAAGAAAAAAACAATTTTGTCCAAAAATTTATCGTAAAAATCAAATTTATTTCACTTACAATAATATTTTTGTCAACATGTATCTTTTGAAATATTTACACAAGCAAACTAGATATTCTAATGCATTTCGAAGGATGAGATAGTGCACAAAATTGTGCATACTTGGTAAGTCATCAACTACCACCATGATGAGAATATTCCATTTGAACTTGGATACCACTTATGATAAAATCCATTGAAATATTCTCCTAACTCTCACTTGGAATGACTCGTAGTTGTAAAATACCTAGGGTCTTAATTGTCCTAACTTCATTTTGTTGGAAAAAAAAATTCCACAAACTTTTGAATAGCCTATCTAAGGCTGTCCCAAAAAAACAAAGTTGATCATGTGGTAATTTTTTGAAAATATTGGGTGCCCTCCTTTAGGGAACATGAAAAATGAATTTTTGTTTGAGTTGGGGGTTCCTACATAGATACAAGTGATCTTTTTACCATAGTAAATCATTTTTCAAAATAAATGCATTAGATGCTCTCGTATCTTGGTGCAAATTTTGAATGAGTGTCCATACATCTTTTTCATTCTTCTATTCATCCCTTGCTTCAGTTATCCAATAAGGTTGGATAATATAAATGGCTAAGAGTAATTCCTCCACATCCTCATCTCCAACAAAATTATGATTCCCTATTTTGTACATGATTTCAAAGTCACAACCCAACATATTTGTGATTGAGTTTTTCTTCTCTTTTGAATATAATCTCTCTTCCAAGAAGTATTTAAGAAGAATTTCCATCAATTCTTTCTCCTAAATAGTTTGGTGTAACTTTTTCCCTTAATTGGATGACTTTAAAAAATAAAGGGTATTCCTTCTTGCATTAAAAAATTATGAATTCCATTTCCTAATGAATCACGTTCCACAATAAATATTTTTCTAAAGTCTAGTGTAGTTAGAGCGACATATTGGCGCATTACCTTCTTAATATGTTCAAAGGTCGTAGTTGCTTTTGTTGTCCAAAAAAATGCATCATTCTTTATTAGTGTTGTTATAGGGTTTACTATTTTCTCATAATTATTAACAAGCCTGCCATAATACCATATCAACCAAAGAAATCCTAAAATATTACTTCATGTTGTATAAAAAATAAAAATAAGATATAAACATAAAAAAAATATAGATTTACGACTTGATAATAAGTCACTTGAAGGGGGAAACCTTCTTTTACATCACATAAATAAACAATTATTGGATGATTCAAATGATAAGACCTTATTTCTATGTCAAAAAATAATTATGACTTACATAACAACAATAATGTAAGGGCACAACAATAACAATATGTGGGATAAAAATGTATCGTAGTGACCTAAAAATTATTGAGAACTAGGGATTTCTATTGTGAGAACAAGTAAATAAATAATGTTTAAATTAAGGTATTTCTATTGTGACAAGAATTAAATAAATACTCTCGAAATTAATCTTGACAATCCATCTATTATCAGAGCCGTTCATTTTTATCCTTGGATGTGACAAGTGGTTTATGTGCTTCAATGTGACATGTGGAAATAAAAAGGTAATTAATGAACACAATATTCCAAAGTATAATATGAATCTAGAATTTGTTTCTCATATTGATATATTTCTTCCAAATATACAATAATACCATACCTATAATGTCTTACGATGACCATAAAGTTGATCTCACTCTCCCCTAGTCATGAGAGGCTCAATATTTAGCTAAAAAATGAAAATGATAAAAAGTTCTCAAAAGGAGAATGACCGGATAGAGCTCATCACAAGGATTCCAAAGCAACACGTTTCATCAAAATCTAAGTTTGTATGAGTAATTTATGGTCTCCTGTTCGTTTTCTAAAATAGGTAAAAGTGTGCAGAAGAGTGAGAGACTAATGACTTGGTAGTCGAGTCAACACCTCAAGAATCTTTAGGGAATATTCTCCAATTTTAAGCTAGTGACACTATGACAAGTGTCATCACTACATTCACCAATGTTGGTTGAGGAAGTTGAATTTTTCCTCCTATTCCTAAGTTTGAAATATCTTCCATGGTGGATATTATTTTAATGGTGGAATTTTTGGGCCAATGGAGAAGAGCCACGTGGCACAGCCGGAGGCTTCCACATGCCCTCCCCAATGGCAAGGTTTCATGGCAATTAATTTTTATGCAAGTTCGAATGCAATTTTTGAATTATAATCATGTCAATATATATATATATATATATATATATATATATATATATATATATATATATATATATATATATATATATATATATATATATATATTATATCAACATAGATTATATCAACATATATTTTAAACCAAATTTATTAACTATGGTCTGAACCAAAATACGCTCAACAAAATGTTATGATCGAATGGGTGGAGGTCGGGTTCGACCCGACGACCTCCCCCAAAATAACATTAGTGGCAGCCAATGAATCATACCACAAGTCCTTATTAACTATGGGACTTTGCCATTATTTCAAATTTTTAGAGCCTCGAGTTGGGGGTCCGGAGGGGCCAACCCCCTCCCACATGTCTAAGCGCCGAAGATCGTGACCCGAGATAGATCCTACGGGAGATTAAAATGGGATTAGAATGTATTTAATAATGTGAATTTTTGGTTTAACCATGATAATCCACAGTTTGTGGTAAAGCCTAATTAGCATTAAACATGATGTTAATCCTGCTTTAACTCGTACTTATCCACTACTAAGTGTGTACTTATCTTAGCGGGAGGTTTAGTAGACCTGCCGAATGCTGAGAAGCTCCACATTTAGTGGAGTTAACTCATGGAATTCAAGAATTGGTGGAGAAAAACTAGGAAAATTTGGTTTTTCCATAACTCAAGCAATTTTCGACCAATTTTGGCTCATGAAGAGTCATTCTTGGTAGATTTTGATATTTTGGAGCCATTGGAGTAGATTGTAGAGGTAACATGAGACTATGAAAAAACAATTGTACAATTGAAGCTAATACAAAGGCGCACATTATGAAGCTCAACCAAGGAGATGTAGCCCAGGAGGGGTGAACTCCTTCATCAAAAGCTTGTGTATTTGTCTATGTTATTTGTGCTTGATGTTTTTTTTTATGTTGTTGTTCATCATTGAGTTTCCATGCTTTTAAATTCATGAAATATATTTAATGTCATCAATTTTATTGAATTTTCAATCATAAACACATGTATAAACCCTTGTATAAGAAGCAAACCAAAACACTTTCATGTTAATTCTAAAACTGATACTAGCGCAAAAATAACTAACAATCAATTTCAGATCAAGTTGGTATGAGAGCACAAGGTTGATAAATGTTATTTTCATTCTTTGCTTGATATTGTGCAAGAAGGATTTTAATAGTTTCAATTTTGTGATGCTTACAAGGTTGAAGTTGCAGAGAGGAGAAGGGAAGGTATTGGTTGTTAGTTATGAGATTAGGAAAATAATAAAGAGAGCTAAGAGAGCATCATCTTCACTGAAATTTCCACTCAAAGCTGCACTTGAAGCACCTCAATTTCTATCTCTAATAGTTGATATTGAAGAGGTACAAATTTCACAAGAAGCTAAAGTGATTAAATAGGTACAAGAATCATAGGTTGAGCTTGAATCTTTATCCATTATTCCAGTAGTTGGAGAGACTCATGGAAATTTAGAAGAAGAGGATGTCAAGAGAGGCTTCAAATAAATTCAAAGAATGGTTAAAATCATTTTTGAAGCATTCACTACAGAAAGAGTAGGACAAGTTTCTAAGCCTTCACATGGAGAAGGATCTTCAAATGGTAATAAGGATGAAGAGAAGAGTTCAAAATAAAGTGGAGAAAATCCACCTCCATCTCCACCATCCTCATCCTCATAATCTTCATCAGCATCTTCATCTTCCACATCCACCACAAAACCACCCACACTCATTTAAAAATCCCAAAAGGAAAAAGTCCATTATTCAACTTTGGACATCAATTTTGAACTTCCCATGTACAATGGTGAGGTAAATGAAAATAAGTTAGACAATTGGATCCGTCAATCGGTAGTATATTGCAAAATTCATTATCTATAATAGGATGCCACAAAGATCTAGTTAGCTTCATTAAGGATATAAGGAGCAACACTAGTTTGGTGGGAGGCAAAGACTCAAGAGGAAATGCAAATTCATGGTAAGATATCCATTTCTTGGGTTTAATTCATTTATTCCAATAAAAGAAAGTTTTATCTATTAGCCTATATGCAAAAAGCAGTAATGAGTTGGAAAAACTTTAGCCAACTGAAAGGCCAAAAAGTTCAAGGGTACACTCAAGAGTTATAAAGAGGGCTTTGATGTTAGGAGTAAACTTGAATTCAAAAGACACACTCTTGAAATACATTGGGGGTTTACATTCCTATTTGAAACATACTATCCTTATGTTTAACCCAAACAACTTAGATGAAGTATGTGTGCAAGCCATCCATCTTGAAGCAATGGGAAAGAACATTCAGGAACAGGGTAGCAATAATAAGCCATTCAAGTGTAAGGGAAAAGAGAACGGAGGAAAATGGAAGGGAAAGAAGAATGCAAACATCAAGAAAGAAGGGGAGAAAACTACATGCAAACATTATTCTAAAGAGGGGCATGATGAAGCCCACTCTTCGAAACTACATACCGAATTTATTGTCCTTTTTCGATTACTTGAGGGACATTTATGTGTATGGTTCAAGCCATAAAAAATATAAAATTTCCTTAGTCAATACACCTTTCACTTTGATGTTGATATGCTTATTTGTTCATTCAATTCTATGCCATAGTCAAGTTATAGTTTAAGAGTTGGAGAAGTTGTTGCCGATGCTCAATGTGCACTCCCACACCTTGAACCTTAGAATTGTCTCTTAAAGGAAATCTCACTAATGGTAGTTTATATCCATAAAGTTCCACAAATGGGGTCATTTTTATTTTGGTATGGAAGGAAGTTGTATACTACTATTTTTCCCAAAATAACCACTTGAATCATTGTGTTTGTTTGTTAGGTACAAAACAAAAAAGATATCCTTCAAAACATTTTCCCACTATCTCAGTTTTCCCATGAGGTTGAGGATGATAAGATTATCTATGAGCTCATTGAGTACCAAGGAAGAAAAAAAAAAATCCAAACATTTATAGTCAAAATTGGATATCTTTCACTTACAATAATATTTGGGTCTCCATGTATATTTTGAAATATTTCCACAAATTAAATAGTGATTGTAATGGATTTGAAAGGATGAGATAGTGCACAAAAGTGTGCATACTTGGCGAGTCATCAACTACCACCATGATGAAAATATTCCATTTGAATCTGGATACAAATTATGATAAAATCCATTTACATTTACTCCTACGTCTCACTTGGAATGACTAATGGTTGTAAAATACCTAGGGTCTTAATTGTATCAACTTCATTTTTTTGGAAAAACAAAATTCCATAAAATTTTGAATATTGGGTATAAGGCCATCCCCCCCAAAAACAAAATTGACCATGTGATAATTTTTTGAAAATATTGGGTGCCCTCCTATAGGGAACATCAAAAATGATATTTTGTTTGAGTTGGTAGTTCCTACATATATATAAGTGACTTTTGTACCATAGTGAATCATTTTTCGAGATAAATGCATTATATGCTCTCGTATCTTGGTGTAAATTTTGAATGAGTGTCCATACATTTCTTCCATTCTTCCATTCATCGCTTGATTCAGTTATCCAATAAGGTTGTATAATATAAATGACTCAGAGTAATTCCTCCAAATCCTCATTTGCAACAAAATTATGCTTCCCTATTTTGTAGATGATTTCAAAGTCACAAACCAACCTATTTGTGATTTATTTTTTCTTCTCTTTTGAATATAATCTGTCTTCCAATGAGTATTTAAGACTATCATGATTTTTTTTTATCTTGAAATGTCTTCCCAGTATGTAAGTATAACATTGCCTGAGGACATGTATTATTTCCATCAATTTCTTCTCCTAAATAATTTTGTGTAATTTTTTCCCTCGATTGGATGGCCTAAAAAAATAATGGGCATTCCTTCTTGCATAAAAAAATTATGTATGCAATTTCCTAAGGAACCACATTCCAAAATAGATATTTTTTTGAAGTCTTGTGTAGTTAGAGCCACATCTTGGCGCATTACCTTGTTAATATGTTTAAAGGTCATAGTTTCTTTGGAGTCCAAAAAAATGCATCATTATTGACGAATGTTGTTATAGGGTCTACTATTTTCTCATAATTATCAACAAGCATGCAATTATACCTTATCAAACGAATAAATCCTAAAATATTCCTTCACATTGTATACAAATAAAAATAATGTAGAAACACAAAAAAATATGGATTGACAACTTCATAATAAGCCACTTCAAGGTGGAAACCTCCTTTTACATCAAATAAATGAACAATTCTTGGATGATTCAAATGATAATACATGTTTTCTATGTCAAAATATAATTATGACCTACATAACAACAATGATGTAATGGCACAATAATAAAACAAATGTGGGATAAACACATATCATAGTGACCTAACAATTATTTAGAACTAGGCATTTCTATTGTGACAAGTAGTAAATAAATAATGTTCAAATTAAGGTATTTCTATTGTAAGAATAATTAAATAAGTATTGTTCAAATTAACCATCAACATCCATCTGTTATATTTTCATAACCAATCATTTTTATCCTTTGATGTGACAAGCGATTTATGTGCTTCTATGTGACATGTGAAAATAAAAAGGTAATTAATGAACACAATATTCAAAAGTATAAGATGAACCTAAAATTTGTGTTGCTCATATTGATTGATTTCTTCCAAATATGCAACAATACCATACGTATAATTTCCTACAATGACCATAAAGTGGATCTAAATCTCCCCTACAATGGTCATTTTTCCAAATAAGTTGTGCATTTCACCATTTCTACAAGGGAAAAAAATAAATTCTATCATTATTATGTGTCAAAGTGGATGTCCTTGTGGGGCTAATATGGAAGAAGTAGGGGATACATTTCTCGGGTGATCATATATCCTTCACCTTACCTTCTATCTTGCTGTAACTATTTTTTACCCATGCAATTTATTTTTAAATTGTACATTTTTTAAAATAAAAAATAGGTAATTTATTTGCGCTCTGTAATAAAGCCTGGAATATCTTTATAAATGTAACTTAAGTTAAATTTTTGGAGAAATAAATTTAATTTAGTGGTTATTTGAATAACACCACAAGAAATTATCTATCGAGCAAGTTCCAACAACATCTACTCCTTTTGTTGCAATCAACAATCAAGAATTCATTATGAGATCACATTGCACTCCCGATGTTTAATGAAGGGGAGATACACATTTTTTTTTTTGAGAAAATAGCTCATAAATACTTGTAAATTAGCACTATATATTTCATTCAATAATTTTAATGATTTAGTTGTTAAATAATTAAATTCATTCTTGTCATTGTTCCAATAGCTATTTTTCAACACGACAACCATTAGTTTCACTATATACTACCCAAAATATTCCTCTAAACATCATTATCCTCCATAAACCATATCCTTTTCCTTCATCTCTCCAACGTTCCTAGAAGTGCTCAGTGACAACAAAAATTTGTATTGTGAAGTCAACCACATTAAGAATAAAGTATATCACGAGGTATTCATAATTCCTTATTTTTCTCTTAATTCAAAATGACTAGTGAGAAGGGAAGATATAAGATGTATATTGAAAACGTAATGCTTCCCTTGGTCCCTAATTTAGATGAATTTCCTCTTGTAGATATTGGTTTCAAGGTCATTGAACCCAAATGTGAATTTGACTTATATGAATTGCATAATTGGGCTTTTCACAAAACTGAATATTCTAGTGATGAATTCATATTTTGGGAATCCATGTTACCTCAATTTGTTTTTCCTAAAAATTATCATTTCTGTGAGTTTTTTCCTTAGTGTGAAAATCGTTATGATGCAGGAGCATCATGGTTCCGAAAATTTGTACACTTAGTAGAATCTAGGGGGTATTGTGTTTTTCAAAAGAGTTGGTTTTTCCTAAGTATTTAATTAAGATAATTTTCAATATTTTGAGTGATTTAGTTGAGACATTTAGGATAGGATTAAGTTAAATATTGAGAGTCATATTCGTAAATGTTCTCGAATGTAGGAGAACATGAGAGATTGATGAGTGATTTCTGTGGATTTAGATATTTTGAAATGTTGTGAATCTTAGATTAGAAAGTAGTTTATGATTTATGGAGGATCGTTAGGATTTAGTTGAATTTTGAGATCTTCAAGGGATAAAGAAGAGATTTTAGAAACTAATTTAGGGCTTAGAGGATTTTTAGGATTTTGTTGAGTAACCTATGGAACTGAACCAAAATTGGTTACATAACCTTTTGTATATAACTGTAAAGCCTCAAAGGCACAAACAGGTAGAGTAGAAAAAAAGAAGATATTCTTAGAGAGAAATTTAATTGTAAGCCTATGGGAATATACAGAGACAGAGGAAGAGAAAGGGCCATGTAAAAGCAGATTAGGCCAAAGCTGGATTTTAAAATAGGTTTTTATTTGCATATGTACATTTGTTTAATGAATGAGGAAATTCAATTCATTCTGACTATGTGTGTCATTCCTTTTACGTGTTGAGTGATCCGTAATTGTGAATTTATGGTTTATGTGTGATAAACCATGATGAATGAGTTCAAGTTTAATGTATAAGTCTTTCTGAGTGATAAAGTACTTAACGGCTAGGTAGAATCCGTGTGATTCCAGTTTGTTGCTACCGAATGGGTGTACGGGTCCAGTAAATAATAAATCCCAAATTTTCATTCGAATAAATAATACAATGAGTGCTCTCTATTCAATTTTGAGATGGTGTAATGGTATATGAATAACAAACAAAGGTAAGCTCAGGATAGATAGACTTGAATAATTTCATACAAGCAAAGGAGGAGTAGTTGGAAGAAAACAAAGCAGCAGAGCGAGGACAGTAGAACTCAAAGGAAGTGACCAAGGCAGAGATTAGTGTGGGAAGAAGTGAAAACAAAAAATATCACACAGAAAGGAAATTTTAGAGAGTTGCAGATAAGGACGAATGTCAATGTGGCACAACATTGCACATCAGATATTTTAGAAGTTACGTTAAGGATTTTGAAAGGTAAAGAGGATAACCTATGGTGCAGTAAAATCCAACAGTTGTGATGTGGCTAAGGATTGGGTGATGCGATGCGACATGTCAGCACCATGCAATAGCGCTCTTCGCAGAGGTTATAGTTTATCGTTATCGATACAAGTTAAATTTGCAGGCAAGCGATGGCGATAAGGCAAGAGGTAATATAAGACCATAGGTCTGACTAATATCTACGGTGATGATTTCAGTGCAACTTTGGAGTGGTAATTTTATTGTTTAGCACAAATGTTATTTGTTATATTCTATGATATGCAGTATCGTACGTTATTTGAACTACAATATAGTTTGATTTTATATGTGGTCTGTTTTAAAGTAGCATTGTTGATCGCATTGGTATGTATGTTATATTTAATTATGAGGTTATAACCCACCGTGTTAATAAAGGAGTTATGTGGTCCATAATCCATAGGCATGTGATGTTTGTATAATGTGAAGCCATGCAGGAAATAAGGTAATGTGAAGGGGCGAAAATGCATAAAGGTAAAAGTGATAATATTGAGTTATCAATCATGGTTAAACTTCCGTGTGCGTTTGAATTAAATTGATAATGAGGAAAATTGAAGGGGAGAGCATGTGGGGTTAATTCCACTAACCCTACATAAGTGAATAATTGTGATCTTATGGTTGCATCAATTTGGTATCAGAGTAGTAAAAGCTCTTTTTGAGGAAAATCAGAACAAGCAGAGTTTTTTTATGAAGATTGCAAAGTTAAATTGTGTAGAAGATGTTATCACTATTAAAATTTTCTAAACTTGGTCAGTTTATAATTACTCCTAAGTCATGGTATTAGATAGGGTTTGAGTCATTTTTATGTTTTATAATGTCCAAGCCATAGGTTATAAGTCTCATTTCATCACCAAATAAAGTTCATAAACCTTGATTTACTCTTTAGAAGTCTCATACCATGTTTTGAAAACCATATTTTAAGTTTTTTTTTAATAAGCCACAAAACCAAGTTTTCGTAGTGTTCTCAGTGTAAAAACTACTTCTGCACTACGAAAACAAAGGTATTTTCATAGCGCAAAATCCCGAAATCATATTAATAGCACTAAGAAATCGGGGATTCGAAATTTTTCGATTCAACTGTCACATCCATCAATTTTGGTTAAATTTTCATGATTAGGTGTCAGTCCATGAATCCTCCCTCACACATGAAACCATCCAAAGAACTTATGAAACCATTATGAGATTTGTTAGGGGTCATATGTCAATATTCCTTTTCAAATTTTGAAAAAGGGTTGGTTATCATCGATTTTGTCTCATGCAAAGAAAACACTGCATGCACATATATTGTTTCAAAGAGAAGCTCATGATAAGAAACCAGAGCTTTCCTTAAGTTTCCAAGTGAGCCAAAATTTCATTCAAGTGATGCTGAACCCATTGATGTTATGTCAGTAGTTTCGATACCTGTTAATCTAGTGAGTTTGAAAATAATTTCTGGCTAAAGGAGGATTTATATTTAAGTGAGGTTGAACCAAATTTTCAAGCGAGCCAGTTCATCTAACAAAGAGGTCTATTATAGGCTTGCTGAAGACATAGGGTTTTCCGGAGGAAAATGAAAAAAGAAAAGAGAAATCACAGGTCTGGTCGATGTCTGAGAACAAAACCTGAAGGTTTAGAAGCTCTCACAAGAGATAAATCTGTTGAAGAAGCATTCAAGAAGGTAGGGTGTTGGAGGTTCTGCAAAAAGCTTCAAGGAGGGCATAATCAGGTTACCAAAGTGTTTGCTATGAACTTCACAGGGTTAAACAAAAAGGTTGGTTTTCTCAATTTAGCAATTTTTCCTGAAGCTATATCAACAGTCACAGAAATTCCAAGGGCGGAAGATAGATGGTTCAAGAATTTTAGGTTTGAAATGCAACCCTGCAAAGTCTTTTTGAAACCAGAGTTTATGGATAGTGATTTTAACAAAGCTCTCCCAAGAAGTTATGTCAAGGATGCATTTTCCAATCTTCTGTACAATATCCAAAGGTACTTCACCTGCGAAGGGAGATACCACAAGGTGTGCACTTACCACTTTAAACTCTTATTGCATTTCACAGGAATAATATTTCTAGACTTACCTTTCTTTCTATTTCGAACTATGGCCAAGATGGTAGACAAATTACAAATGAAAAATAAGGCATGTGAAACCCATTTCTCTTTTTGAGTGGAATAGGGGTTGAAGGAATAGGTGCTAGCCCTCAAGTCAAAGAAAAATCTCCATCAAAGACTACTGAACATATAGAAACAAAATCAAGGAGGTTTGTCAAACTCAAGTCCGAGAAATAGGTTAAGGAACCAATGATAAACACATCATTGAATATCCAAAGGTCTCATGAGTCTGCACATAGGAAGAGAACTCGTGTCAAAGAGACAATTCAGGAACAGTCAACTAGTAAAACAATTCAGAAGAAGTGGACTAGGCATTCTAAGGAATTGCAGCAACCAGACATGGAGATAGATCAAACAGGAGGTGAGAATGCAAATTTTTTTGAAGAACCCATAAATATATCATCTTCAATGCTTGAATAAGACAGAAAAAGAGTTTTTAATACTAAGAGAAAAAATAGTAGTTATGAGGAGGTTAAAGACAAACTCAGACTTGCAAACATTGAAATTTATAAATTGAAGAATAAAGTAAGAATGCATGTTGTAGAAAGGTCAAACTTTGAGAGGTTGAAAGGTCTATGGGAGCTAGAAAAGTTTTCAAACATTGATTCAATCAGCAGTCAGGATCAATTCTACATATGGACCGTCGCTGCAATCAAGGAAGCAAAGTTCATAAAGATGGTTAATACCACACTAAGAGATAATAAAAGAAGGCTTAAAACGCAGGTTGAAGATCTTGAGATACAACTAGCAAAGCGTGAAGGTGAACCACAAAAAAAATGAGTGTAAACAGTAAGTGACATCTCCTAACACATTTTTGGGGTTATGTGGGAAGATTTAATTTTTGAAAGAAGTTCAGAGTTGATTTTTGCTGATTATGAAAGCTTATAGATAACTGGAAGGATGGAAGTAAAGGTTTGAAACTTGAAATTTTGAAAAAAATTGTGAAAATATAGACACAACAGTTTCATAGTGCGCTACGAAACTGCTGTAGGATGCAGTTTGAACAATTTTGCAAGGTTTCAAAGGGAGAAAAGGCTTGTTTTTAAAACCTTTATGCTACTGAAGAATACATAAAGGTAACAAGTGAAGATGAAATGGAAAAACATTGAAAAATGAAGGTTCCAAGTGAAGTTTTCAAAGGTAAATTTTTGTGCTACGAAAACAACAGATAGTTTCGTAGCGCAGCAATGTTAACAGTTTTGGCACTCCTTCAAAATTTTGGTTTGGGCACAGTTGGAAGGGAAAAGTCACATGAGTTTAATAAGACATTGCCACATGTTTTTGAGCACAATTTGGTGAGCAGATGGTTTGAAGAAACATAAATGAAGCACTATAGCTATTTTTCACGGAGTATGTTCCTATCTTTCAAGGCAGATAAGAGGCAAATCAATACAGTCTAACAGAAAGGAGATGGACATCATCAAGGTCGAAGTTTTGGAGGAGAATCTGTCAAATAGAAGATTTAATGTTTAGATAAGGTTGTTAAGTTATAATAAATAGTTTTAATCCTAGTTGTATTAGGACTCTAGAACAGACAGTTTAACTGTCAGATGTAATTAAAAGTTTGTTTTAGCAATTGATAGGTGTCAAGCTAGCAAATTTAAATTTTTCTCAAGTGTTTGGAGACAATCCAAAAATGTAATGATTACTCTATAAGAGAGAAGAAATTGAATTGCATAGGTTTGGCAATTTTCATTAACAATCATACTATTTTGTTGTAGCAGAAACTGTGCTTTTATATTAATACAGAGATATTGGTTTCATCACTCAGGATTCAGAAAGGGTTATTGATGTTTCATATTCTCATGGTTTTATTTTTTCAATTACTTATAGTGGGATGAATGTATGTTACTTAGAATTCTCTGAAGGGGCTCTAACTTCCTTCATATGTTCATGAAATGTGTTTATTTTCTATTCTACTATTCTGTTGATGCATCTAAACCCTGAAGTGCCCTGGCTTCCATATGAAGTTGATACCCATGTTTTGTGAAAACACACTTGACTCCATAAGCCCAATAGATGTTTGTTGATTATCAGTACAACGAGTTATCAATTTTTATCCATTTTACTCATAGATTTAGCCATATAATCCTTATTAGAAAATCATAAAATCATTGAGAGAGCCCTCTGAGGTTAAGGAGGCTAAGCCTCAACTAAAAGTCTGGTTTGAAATAGTTACTCAGAGTATTATTCATCAGCAGCCTATCACGGTCTGATTTTGAGATAATATTTTGGTGCGTCTACCATGAGCCTGAAGATTAATCATTCCTGAAATCAAGAAAGCTAAACTTCTAAAGGTAGAAGGAGCTCAGAAGGTTTTTCGAGGCTAAAATTTACGTTGGTGACTCCATACATTTTCAAAGTTTAAAGGTGGCTTCAAGAGGGAGATATACATGGAGCAATCCTGATCCCAATCCACCTACCAATGTGGACCATCCAAACAGTATTTCAAGAGGCAGTCAAAGAATTTCAGAAATATCAGGTGCTCCATCTCATTCAAAAATTTTCTCCTCTAAAATATTAAGAATTCCTGAAGACAAAAGAGTTGATGATAAAATTCATGAAGTTTTTTTTAGGTCAGAAAGTGACAAGGAATTCATAGATATTATTTTAGACTTCCAAAGGAGGGGAATTGACACTTCAGCCTTAGTAACCCAAGAGGACAAAGAAGAATTTTGGGAAGTTGTTATTTCTGAGCTGTTGTTAGAAAAAGAGTCTCTGGATAGACTTAAAGAAATAGATCCTTTTAAAGTCTTACTAAAATCCAAAGCTAGTTTGCCCCTTCCAAATTGGAGCTCAATTTTTAGTGGCTTGCAAAAACCGAGTAGTCCTCCTCATATCAGTTCTTCATATTCTATTTTTGTCATTCCTAAAACTACTTTTCATCTCTCAAACATGGCTGCTCCTGCTAGGTATGCACCACTCATACTCCCTGCTATTTTTCACGACCTTCCTAGTAAATATGCTACTAGGATTCCTACTTGGGGTAGTGATGAGGAAATTTCAGCAGAGGAATTTGTAGACAGATTTAATGATTTTATAGACAGGGAAGAAGTTGATGATGATGATGTGAATTTAAGGTTATTTGCATAGAGTTTTATTGGTGAAGTTAGAAAATGGTTTAAGGCCCTTGCACCAGGAAGCATTATAAATTGGGATGAATTTGAAGATAAATTCTTAAAGAAATGGAGAAACATAACCAATCTAGTTCAAGCACTTACTAAATATAACATCCTTAGAAGGGCACTGGATGAGTCTGTCCAAAACTTTTCAAAGAGATTTAATAAATTTTTTGATTCAATTCTAGCTCGTTCGAAACCCCCAGAAGCCTTAGCACAAATTAGATATGCTGAAGCACTTGATTATGAATTTTCTATCTTGTTGAGGGAAAGAGAATCACCTTCACTTGCTGAAATGCAAAGTGATGCAGTTAAGGTAGAAGTAAACATGATAGCTGCTAAAAAGTAAAAAATGGGAAAAACTAAATTGAAAGAAGAGTAAAAACCATCCACCTCAACTTCTAAAGACAAATTTGATTCAATGATGAAAAATATGGAGAATTTGATGGATAGGTTAGCTCTTGGAAACACTTTAGCTCCTCTTGTGCAACATGAACCTCAGTTTATAAATCCCCAATTCAAGAGACCTCAGAATCAGCAAAGGCCAAGAGAAAATAGAAATCAATAGATCAATCCTCCAGCGAGACCTCCTTTTCAGCAGGATTTGGTAGATGAAGAAGATGAACCTGAAATTCCTGAAGAATCCATCCATTGCCTTGATGAAGAAATGTCAAGAATTTTCTTAACTAAGGAAGAACATGATGATTCAGATTTGGCTAACCAAGAGGGAGAATCGTCAGATTATTTCAAGGGATATCAGCATGCCATTTTTGAGATGCAAAAGCAGTATAATATCAGAAACAGAAATGTTCCTATCACTGCAAGAAAAATGCAACCCAAGAAAGATGCTCCGAAGGTTGTTGAAGTCAGAAATGATAGCTCAAAGGTGGCTGAAGGTAAAAATGATACTCCACTTGGTGAGAAAGACACTCAACTTTCTCCTCCTATCAAAGAAGCTGAAAAATCTATTTCTGTTTTCAACCTTGAGAATGAAATTTCAAAGATTAAAATATCAGTACCGTTTAGCAACATTCTCAAGGTAAATGAATAGAGAAGCAAGATTTTTAAATTATTAAATTCACAACCAAGAGCTGCTGATATTTTGAATGTTCAAGAAGATATTCCTACTATATATTTGGGTCCAAGGATATAAGATGAACAAAATGAAGAGTTTCCTCCTTTTTATGTAAGCATTAGTATTCATGATATGACTTTACATAATGCTATGCTGGATTTTGAGGCTTCACATAACCTTATGCCCAAAGTAATAATGGAAAGGATGGGATTACAAATCACAAGACCATATACGGATTTGTTTTCTTTTGATTCAAAGAAAGTTCAATGTATTGGTCTAATCAAGGACGTTGTTGTTGGTCTAACACAAATCCCAACAAAGATAGTTGTTATGGACATTGTTGTGTCTGATGTTCCTCCAAAGTTTGGTATGCTATTGTCAAGATCATGGGCAACGGAAATCAAAGGCACAATGTAGATGGATCTTACCTACACTACTATTCCAGTTTTTGGTAAACAAAAGAGATTGTATCGGGAGACTAGAATCGCTTACATGGTAAGTAGCAAAGATAAGCCTTAGAATTTTCCTATTTATGCCTTTGATAACGAGCCAGGATCTGCAATTCTTTTTAATGAGTCAGTTGATAGTGTTGATGAAGAAATAAGAGCATAAAATCAACAAACAGAAAAACAACAGGTAAATGACAAGAAAATGGAAGAATGGTGGTCACTATACTTTGATGGATCAGCAAGAAAAGAGGGGGAAGGAGCGGGGATTTGGATTACAATAACAACCGATTAGAGTAGGTTCTATTCTTACAAACTAAATTTTGATTGCACAAACAACATGGTTGAATATGAGTCTTTGATTTTGGGTTTAGATCTTCCTAAAAAAATGAAGGCTCGAAATATTTCTGTTTTTGGAGATTCTGAATTGGTTATTAGATAGGTTGAAGGTGTTTATCAAAAAAAGGATGTAAGGATGAGAGCTTACAGAAATTTAGTCTTAGACATGTTGGAGAATTTTCAGTCTTATTCCTTCATAATCAAAACTAGACGTCAAAACTCTATTGTTGATTCTCTTGCTCTCTCTCCAAGTCTTTTCATCATTCCTATGCATTCAAATGAAAAATATGAGATTGAAGTTTGTCATAGACCAGCCATACCGGAAAATATCACAAACTGGAAAGTTTTTGAAGATGATCAGTAGGTAAAGAATTTTATTGAGCTGAAAGAATAATTTGAAAATACACATGTAGATCAACAAAATCTGTTTGTTGAGTCTAAAGGAAATTCTGATGTTTTGCAATTGAAAAATATTAATGAAATACCAAAGGGTATTATTCCCCTTGAGAAGCTTTTTGATCATAATGATGCTTTTAAAGCACCAAAATTACAAGTTGATGAAGAGGAAGTAGAGAGCTATAACCTTTGTACATTAGCTTTGCCTCAAATGATAAAAATTTCAAATTTTATTTCAGTTGATATGAAATTCAAATATATTGAGATTATGAGGAGGTTTATGGATGTTTTTTCTTGGATTTATGCTGATTTAAAACAATATGATCCTTCCATTATTCAACATACTATTCCTATTAACGATAATGAGAAACCATTCAAAACGAATTTGAGGAGAATTAACCCCCTTCTTACGCCATTGATTGAAAGGGAGATCAAGAAACTCTTTGATTCAAAAATCATTGTCCCAATCATATTCTCCAACTGGCTTGCAAATTTGGTACCAGTTAGAAAGAAGAATGGAGAAATTAGAATTTGTATTGACTTCAGAAATTTGAACAAAGCATCATTGAAGGAAAACTATCCTCTTCCCAAGATGGATAAAATTATGAAAATTATTGTTGGTTCTCAAAGAATGTCAATGCTTGATGGTTTTTCAGGATATAACCAGATTCTTGTACATTCGAATGATCAGGAGAAAAAATCTTTCACAACACCATGGGGTACAATCATGTACGCCAAGATGCCTTTTGGTCTCATGAATGCAGGAGCTACTTTCCAAAGAGAAATGGATATTTCTTTTTCTGAGGAAAATGGTAGATCAGTGGTTTTTTATCTTGATGATATAACATTATTTTCAAAGAAAGAAGAAGATCATTTGAAACACTTAGAAAAAATTATGCTGAAATGTAGAAGGTTTGGCATTTCCCTTAATCCTACTAAAAGAATTTTTTCTTTAACTTCAGGAAAAATACTTGGTCATATCATTTCTGAAGATGGAATTAGGATTGATCCTAATAGAGTTAATGCAATTCAAAAGGTATATTTTCCAAGAAGTAGGAAAGAGATTCAATAATTTCTTGGAAATGTGAATTTTGTTAGACGTTTCATTCCTAACTTTGCTGAGATTGTCAAAGATATTACAAGGATGTTAAACAAAGGATTTGATATCAAATGGATAGTTGAAGCTAGAAGAGATTTTGAGCAAATCAGGCAGACACTCACACAAGCACCGGTGCTCATTAGTTCAAATTTTTCCAAAGAATTTCTGGTTTTTACATTTGCTTCCGAAAACACAATTGCTGGAGTTTTTCTACAAAAAGGAAAGAAAGGTACTGAGCAGCCTATTTATTTCTTTAGTAAAACATTAGAAAATGCTGAGTTGAAGTATATTATTCTAGAAAAACAAGCCTATGCTTTGGTGAAATCTATAAAAGATTTCAGAATTTATATTCTGCATTCTCATGTTGTGGCATATGTTCTGAGTGTTGTGGTTAAAGACATTCTAACTCAGGAATATCCTCATGGTAAGAGGAGAAAATGGATCGCCAAACTGCTAGAATATGATATAGACATCAAACCAACCAAGTTGTTGAAAGGACAAGGCTTGGCGAAACTAATGACTCAGTCAAATCTAGACTGTCTTGATATAAATCTGAATGCAGAAATATCAAAAATTTCTGATGATGAAGAGGAAATGGTTGAAATTGAAGAGAAATATATCATTTCTGAGTGGTATAAAGATGTGGTTTTTGTTTTACAACATCACAAAGCTCCTGCTGATTTAACAAAGTCCAAAGTAAATTTTGTTAAGTTGAAATCTTTAAGATATTTTGTATATGACAGAAGTATGTTTTGGAAAGATACAGGAGGAATTTTACTGAAGTGTTTAACTGAAGAGGAGGATGATAACGTCATTGAAGAATTTCATAAAGGAGAATACAGAGAACACCTTTATTGGAAGGCTACAGCAAATAACATTTTCAGAGCAGGATATTTTTGGCCAACAATGTTTAAAGACATCTATAAAAGAATTGATGCATGTCATGAATGCCAAATTTTTGAAGGAAGAAGAAAGCTTTTACCTCTACCTTTGGTTCCAATATATGTGGAAGCTCCTTTTCAGTAGTGGGGGTTAGAATTTATTGGAGAGATACATCCATCATCATTAGGACAACATCGTTGGATTCTCACAACAACAGACTACTTCACAAAATGGATAGAGGCGATACCAAAAAGGCAAGCTAATGATTCTATTATTATTTATTTTCTAGAGAATAATATATTGTCTAGATTTGGTTGTTCCATGAAGATTATAACAGATAATGCTCAATCATTTAAGTCCAAGAAAAAAATTAATTTCTGCCATCAATACCATATAACTCTTGGACATTCTACTACATATTATCCACAAGGGAATGGTCTTTCTGAATCATCAAATAAGAGCATTGTAAGAATTATCAAAAAGATATTGCAGAAGAACAAGAAAGCTTGGCACTTAAAGCTGAAGTACGTCTTATGGGTTGATAGGATTTGTACAAAGAGATCAATTAGAACTTCACCATATGAATTAGTCTAAGGGGCTGAAGTTTTTTTCCCAACATCACTTGGGGTGCCGGTTATGAAGTTAATTCAAGGACTTGAAGAAGAACCAAATTCCATCCAAAGGAGGATAAACTAGCTGATAGACTTGCAATAAAAGAGAAATGAAGTCTATGACAAGAATCAGCATGTTCAAAACAGAATTAAGAATACATTTGATAGGAAGATCAAAGAGAACATTTTTCAGATTCATGACAAAGTGTTGAAATGGGAGGACAAAATTGAGGAAAAGGGAAAGCATGGTATGTTTGAGAATTTATGGAAGGGTCCTTTTCAGATTACTGGTTTTCATGGGAACAACACTTACATATTGCAGGAAATTGATGGAGGATCATATGCTGGAGGGCTTGTTAATGACAGGTTCCTAAATCATTATGTTTGTTGAAGTATTATAAATCACTCATGACATTGTATATATTCATCTTTGTCAATTTTTTTTAATAAATGACAAGTTGAAACAGAAATCTTAAGCCCAAGGTGAAGGCCCAATAGTTTGAAGAAGATTCTTGTCAACAAAATTTCTGTTTTTATCAAAAAATGGATAGCACTGGAGCTGCGAGTTCTTAGTGTACCACAATGGCACACTATCCAAAGTGGAGCCACTATTATCACTATTAAAATTTTCTAAACTTGGTCAGTTTATACTTTCTCCTAAGTCATGGTATTAGATAGGGTTTGAGTCATTTTTATGTTTTATAGGGTCTAACCCATAGGTTAGAAGTCTCATTTCATCATTAAATAAAGTTCATAAACCTTGCTTTACTCTTTAAAAGTCTCATTCCATGTATTGAAAACCATATTTTAAGTTTTTTTTGAATAATGCACGAAACCACATTTTTGTAGTGTGCTTAGTGTAAAAAATTACTTCTGCACTATGAAATCGCTGGTCTTTTCGTAGCACAAAATCCCGAAATCACATTACCAGCACTACGAAATTGGGGATTCAAAATTTTTCGGTTCAACTGTCACATCCATCAATATTGGTTAAATTTTCATGATTAGGTGTCAGTCCATGAATCTTCCCTCACACATGCAACCATCGAAGCACTTATGAAACCATTATGAGATTCGTTAGGGGTCATATGTCATTAGTCCTTTTTGAATTTCGAAAAAGGGTTGGTTATCATTTATTTTGTCTCATGCAAAGAAAACACTGCATGCATATCTATTGTTTGAAAGAGAAGCTCATGATAAGAAACCCGAGCTTTCCTTAAGTTTCCAAGCGAGGCTAAATCCAATTGATGTTATCTCAGCAGTTTTTATACTTGCTAATCAAGTGAGTTTGAAAATAATTTCTGCCTGAAGCAGGATTTCTATTCAAGCGAGGCTGAACCAAATTTTCAAGTGAGCGAGTTCATCCAACAAAGTGGTATATTACAGGTTTGTTGAAGACATAAGGTTTTTACGAGGAAGATGATAGAAGAAAAGAGAAATCATAGGTCTGGTCACTGCCTAAGAACAAAACCTAAATGTTTAGAAGTTCTCACAAGAGATAAATGTGTTGAAGAAGCCTTCAAGAAGGTAGGGTGCTGGAGGTTCTACGAAAATATTCAAGGATGGCATAATTAGGTTACCAAAGAGTTTTCTATGAACTTCACAGGGTTAGAAACAAAGGTTGGTTTTCTCAATTTACCAATTTCTCCTGAAGCTATATCAGCAGTCACAGAAATTCCAAGGGGGGAAGATAGATGGTTCAAGAATTTTAGGTTTGAAATGCAACCCTGCAAAATAATTTTGAAACCAGAGTTTATGGATACTGATTTGAACAAAGTTGTGCTAATAAGTTATGTCAAGGATGCATTTTCCAATCTACTCTACAACATCCAAAGGTACTTCACTTGTGAAGGGAGATACCACAATGTGTACACTTACCACTTTCAACTCTTATTGCATTTCATAGGAATAATCTCTCTAGACTTACCTTTCTTTCTATTTCAAAGTCTGGCCAAGATGGAAGACAAAGTACAGATGAAAACTTAGGCATGTGAAACCTCATGATTTCATCATGGTCTAGTCACGTTAATATTTTTGCATGAGCTTCAGAAAGTGAATGGAGAATGGTTTACATTTCTCTTTTTGAGTGGAATAGGGATTGAAGGAACATGTGCTAGCCCTCAATCCAAAGAAACATCTCCATCAAAGACTATTGAACCTACAGAAACAAAATCAAGAAGGTTTTTCAAGCTCAAGCCCAAGAAACAGGTTAAGGAACCAATGATAAACACATCACTGAATATCCAAAGGTCTCATCAATCTGCATAGAACAAGAGAACTCATGTCAAAGAGACAATTCAAGAATAATCAACTAATAAAATAGTTCAGAAGAAGTTGACTAGGTAGTCTAAGAAATTTCAGCAACGAGACATGGATATAGATCAAACAGGAGGTGAGGATGAAAATGTATTTGAAGAACCCATAAATATATCATCTCTAATTCTTAAAGAAGACAGAAACATAGTTTTTAATACTCAGAAATAAAAGAGTAGTTATGAGGAGGTTAAAGACAAACTTAGACTTGCAAACATTGAAATTGATAAATTGAAGAACAAAATGAGAATGCATGTTGTAGAAAGGTCAAAATTTTAGAGGTTCAAAGGTCTGTGGGAGCTAGAAAAGGTTTCAAACATTGATTCACAGTCAGGATCAATTCTACATATGGACTGTCCCTGCAATCAAGGAAGCAAAGTTCATAAGGATGGTTAATACCACACTAATAGCTAATAATAGAAGGCTTAAAAGGTAGGTTGAAGATCTTGAGATACAGCTAGCAAAGCCTGAAAGTCAACCACAACAAAAATGAGTGTAAACATTAAGTGACATATCCTAACACATTTTTGGGGTTATGTGGACAAATTTCATTTTTGAAAGTAGTTCAGAGTTGATTTTTATTGATTATGAAAGCTTATATATAACTGGAAGGATGGCAGTAAAGGTTTGAAACTTAAAATTTTGAAAAAAAACGTGAAAATATAGACACAACAGTTTCGTAGCGTGCTATGAAACTGCTATATGTGTTAGGCACAACAGTTTCGTAGTGCGCTACGAAACTGCTGTAGGATGTAGTTTGAACAATTTTGCAAGGTTTCAAAGGGAGAAAAGGCTTGTTTTTGAAACCTTTATGCTGTTGAAGAATTTATAAAGATCACAAGTGAAAATCCAATGGAAAAACAAAAAAGCGTGAAGGTTCCAAGCGAAGTTTTCAAAGGTAAATTTCTGTGCTACGAAAACAGCAGACAGTTTCGTAGCACAGCAATGTTAACAGTTTTGGCACTCCTTGAAAAGTTTGGATTGGGAAAAGCTGGAAGGGCAAAGTCACATGAGTTTAATAAGACATTGCCACATGTTTTTGAGCACAAGTTAGTCAGCATATGGTTTGAAGAAACATAAATTAAGCACTATAGCTATTTTGCAGGGACTATTCTCCTATCTTTCAGGGTAGATAAGAGGCAAATCAATACAGTCTAACAAAAAGGAGATGGACATCATCAAGGTTGAATTTTATGAGGAGGAGTAGCTGTCAGATAGAATATTTAATGTTTACATAAGGTTGTTAAGTTATAATAAAGAGTTTTAATCCTAGTCATATTAGGACTCTAGAACAGAAAGTTTAACTGTTAGATGTAATTAAAATTTTTTTTTAGCAATTGACAAGTGTGAAGCTATCAAATTCGAAGCTTTCTCAATTGTTTGGAGAGAATCCAAAAATTTAATAATAACTCTATAAGAGAGAAGAAATCAAATATCATAGGGTTGGAAATTTTCATTAAGAAGCATACTGTTTTGTTGTAGCAGAAAATGTGTTTTTATATTAATACAGAGATATTGGTTTCATCATTTAGGAAACTATCATAAAGATGAAGCAAGAAAAAGAAATGTAGACGGACATTTCAAAGAAGAAAGATTAAAATTATATTCTGATGGAGGATGAGGCTATGTTAGCTTATGAAGATAGCCAAGGGAAATGACATGTAAAATTGCTTAGTAATTGGGAGAAATAATTGTAGTTATTGGAAAATTGGTTGAAAGCACCAGTAGAGAAGAAATAGTCTGATGAAGACTGTAAATGATCTACAAAAACAGAAAAAATGTTACTTCAGTCAAAGAATTAGAATACAATTTAATTTTTGAAAGTAAATTTGTAGATATTGAACAAAGGTTGTTTGGAGATGAGATAGAAACTCAAAAGCAACAAGAGGGTAAGGATGTAAAGGTGGTAGTAATAATCCAACAAAGTGAAAGTAACAAACAACAATTTGAATATGAGTAGACAGAGTGCAGCAACAATTAGTAGAGGGAGTATCAGTCAGAAGATAAATTGGACATGTGGATTGAAAGAATAATAAGGTTGATGATGAAAGTGTCTCAGAAGAAGACATTGGCAAGGAAGAAAAGTAGTAGCAGCAAGAGAAAGAAAGAAGAAAACTGTGAAAGCATAACTAGTGGGGCAATGCAACATAAAGTATGGAGACCTAGAGAAAAACAACAAATAACAACAACAATAACCAAAGGCATATTACAGAACAAAGTTTAGGATCCTGGAGGAATTCCATTAGCATTAAAAACACATTATCTAGAGATCATGACTATTTCTACCTTGGGAGTCTAATGCTGGAGCATCATGGTTGCTAAAATTTGTACATTTAGTAGAATCTAGGGGGTATTGTGTTTTTTAAAAGAGTTGGTTTTCCTAAGTATTTAATTAAGATAATGTTCAATATTTTGAGTGATTTAGGTGAGACATTTAGAATAGGATTTAATTAAATATTGAGAGGCATATTTGTAAATGTTCTCAAATGTAGGATAACATGAGTGATCGATGATTCATTGATGAGCGATTGGTTTGGATTGAGATATTCTGAAATATTGTAAATCATAGATTAGAAAGTAGTTCATGATTTATAGAAGATACTTAGGATTTAGTTGAATGTTGAGATCTTAAAGGGATAAATAAGATATTTTAGGAAGTAATTGAGGGCTTAGAGGATTTTTAGGATTTTTTTGAGTAACCTAGGGATCTCAACAAAAATTGGTTATAGAAGCTTTTGTATATAATTGTAAAGCCTCAAAGGCAGAAACATGTAGAATAGGAAAAAAGAAGATATTCTTAGAGATAAATTTAATTTTAAGCCTACAGGCATATACAGAGGGAGAGGAAGAGAAAGGGCCATGTAAAAGTAGATCAAGCAAAAGCTAGATTATAAAACATGTTTTTATTTGTACTTTTACATTTGTTTAATGAATGAGTAAATTTAATTCATTGTGACTATGTGTGTCATTCCTTTTACATGTTGAGTGATCCATAACTGTGAATTTATGGTTTCTGTTTGATAAACCATGATGAGTGAGTTCAAATTGAATGTATAAGTCTTTCTGAGCGATAAAGGATTTAACGTATGGGTAGAATCTGTGTGATTCCAGTATGTAGCTAGTGAATGTGTGTATAGATCGAGTAAAGAATAAATCCTATATTCTAATTCGAAGAAATAATACAGAGAGTGCTATGTTTTCAAGTTCGAGACGGTGTAATGGTATATGAATAACAAACAATGGTAAGCTGATGAGAGATAGACTTGAAGAATTCCAAACAAGAAAAGGAGGAGTAGCGACAAGAAAAAAGAGTAGTAGAGCAGGGACAGTAGAAAGACAAGGAATTAACTATGGGAGATATCGATGCAGACAGAAGTGAAAAAAACAAAGATTACACAAAAAGGCAATTTTGAAGAGTTGCGGATGAGGACGCGTGTGATTGTGGTGCAACGTCTCACATCAAAGATTTCAAAAGTTACGTTAAGGAGATCGCAAGGTAAAGAGGATAACTTGTGATGCAGTAAAGTCCGACAGTTGTGATGCGGGTAAGGATCGGGTGATGCGATGTGATGTGTCAACACCACACAATAGTTCTCTTCACAGAGGTTATAGTTTATCGTTATCAGTACAAGTTAAATTTGCGGGAAAGCAATGGCAACAAGGCAAGAGGTAATGTAAGACCATTATATTTGATGAAGATCTATGGCGATGATTTCACTGCAACTTCGCATCTATAATTTTATTGTTTAGTATGACTATTATTTGTTATATATTGTGATATGCGGTATAGTATGTTCTCTGAACTATGATATAGTTTGAGTTTATATGTGGTTTGTTTTAAAGTAGTGATGTTGATTGTATTGGTATGTATGTTATATTTAACTCTAATGTTATAACCGGTTGTGTTAATAAAGGAGTTATGTGGGTCATAACCCATAGGTTCGTGATGTTTGTATAATGTGAAGCCGTGCATGAAATAAGGTAATGTTAAGGGGTGGAAATGCATAAAGGTAAAATTTATAATATTGAGTTATCAATCATGGTTAAAACTTATGCACATGTTTGATTTAAATTGATAAGAAGGACAAGTTAAGGGGATAACATGTGGGGTTAATTCTGCTAACCATGCATAAGTGAATAATTGTGACATTATGGTTGCATCACATTATCTACCTAACTTAAGAGTAATACAAGATAGAAATGGTGAATCATTGTTCTTCATAACTCTGGAATCTATTTGTTGGCCTTTCAAACTAATACTCCAAGTTCCTTCACACACTTTTAGTTGATGCGCTAATGGAAATATACAAAAAAAAATGTACCTTTTAGTAGTAAGCTAGTATCTTTGAATTTTTTATGCCAAAAGGATATAAATTACCTTGTCATAATCCACCATATTCCAATATTTCTAGAAATGTCGAGACAAGCAATTTCTATGATTTTTTTTCTTTTAGGCTACCAAAGTAATGAATGGGTGGTAAAGTCATCTTAGTGTTTTTGTCAATTTTTTAATCTCATAAAAATCCCTCTTCTCTTTTCAACTTTGGCCAATCTATTGTAGATATCATTCATCGTCATTTCTTAAAATTTAGTGCAGAGGCATATTTTAAACATTAATCTCTATTGGTGTATTTAATTTTATATCATTATTCTCGAAGATTTAAAATTCCACTCCAAAAGCTTGACTCACAAGGAAGGCCATATTTTTTGATTCATTAGACTTCATCAATAAGAAGGAAACCAAAATATTACTCTTTTAGTGATTTTGTAGATCAATTTCTATATTTTCCATTATGTCTCTTTAGTAGTGATGTAGTCACAAGGATATCAATAGAAATTAAAATAATTTTTCGTTTGAGTGAATAGTCAAAACTTGGGTATGAGTGTTTATATTAGAATTTCAGAGAGATCATAGTTTATGGTTGTGATTTTCCACTATAAAAATTACCAGTTTTTGTTCCCATGAGGATTTTTTCTCTAGAATTCAAAAGACAAAGCATGAATATGGATGAAATTCATTTTGTATCTAGAAAGAAAAACATTGTGTTTAAAATAAAAGCTCAAATTAGTCCATTCATAGTAAATAACATGGATTTTGATAAGGTGGTGGAAAATATTTTAAATCAAATGAAGTTTAAATTGAGTTTCAGCTAGACTTATGACCCTTTGAGAGTAATTTCATCTATTATAATTGAGAAAAAATCTGCTCTATATACTCATGTCTAGAAAAAATAAATTGAACAATATGCTAATAAGTAAATATGGGAGGAAAACACTTTCCAAGAGGTTGAATAGCATATTTGTAGCAAAAAATTCTTCGCAACTCCAAAATTAGATATTAAGAGTTAAAGAGACCAAATAAAATTATGTCTATCTCTCGTTTAGGTTCAAAATAAGCATAATTCAAAGTTTTCAAGACGATAAAGATAGTGAATATAGAGGAAGAATCATGAAAGGCCACAAATGTAGAAGTGTCTACTATAGTCATGTTATCAAGCTATCCTTTGTTCACTTTGCAAAAAAATGAAGAAATGATTTATGATCTATCTACTTCCCCTTCTTCCTGTGAACAAAGTATTTTTTATAGATTCACATAAATGAAGAAGAATAATTAATTTCTAAATACACTCACCTATATTTATTTATAGAAACAATCTTCTACTATAGAAACCACATTGTTGTCTTCACTAGACCCTGACATATAGAGGAAAATTTCAATTGGTATTTCTTGAGCCAAAATCCCCTATTTCGAAAATAATAGAGGATTACAAGGCTTTAGTGTTTTCTTTTGATACAATTCAAATTCATCCCATAGATCAATTGATCTAAAAAAACATTCTAGTGAAATGATATATTCTTCTCTAACATATTCGAGAATGGCTCCTTCAAAGCTACAAGCTTCTTTGAATAATATTCATTTTGACATTAAATTAGAAAAAATATCATCACTAACAAATAATATAAGGATAAATATTTACAAGAAATTATAATAAAATTAGGATTATATATTAATGATGTTGATGTTGCTCAATAAATTATTAACAACAAAATGCAAGCATTCAAGCACTATGAAAAAAGTTGAAATTACCAAAAATAGAACATCCATTAGAGAAGTAAAAAGAGAATATGTTTTGTATGATTATTGAGAAAAACATTGAACTAAAGAAGATGGAGGAAGATATGGAGAAAATTATTTAGAAGAAAGATTAAGAGATCATTGCAACGATTTCAACTGTGCAAACAAGGCAATCTAACTAGGATTCAAGTGAACAATGATATAAAGCCATAGGAGATATATCATTAAGAACTAATTCAGAAATTAAAGGAATTATTACAAAAGGAAGAAGATAATAATATCAAGGAAGAAAATGCATAGGATTCACGTGAACAATGATCTAAAGCCATGGGAGATATATAATTAAGAAATAATTGAGAAATTAAACAAATTATTACAAAAGGGAGAAGATAATAAGATCAAGGAAGATAATACAGATATTGTAGAAGTACGAAAAAATTTCAAGCTTACTAAACAATTTGAAAAATATATGGATGAATAATTTAATGCACGGAATCTATTGGAAGCTAATGAGAAGATCTAAAAGACATAAATTATGTCATTTCAGATATTTAGACATAAATAGAAATTATTTTTTAATAGGGACATATTTTTCACAAAGAGAAATCATATATTTCTGAGATCAAGAAGAGTTAGACAATAAACCTGGAGAAGCAACAAGGATTATCAAAGTTTCGTACTAAAAAATTAGAGAGGAACTTGAAGACATGGGTATTGAAGATAGGGTGGAGGAAATCCTTGAACTGAGAGAAGTGTTGACAAAGAAAAATTTGACGCTACAACTAGATAAAAATTCCAAAACCTAACGTTTAGATCAAGAGGTTTCATAAAATTAATTTTTTTCTTCAACAAAAAGGACTCCCAGCATTACAGATGTTCATGGCCAATTGATCCTCCATGAGTATTATTCGAAGAAGTTACATGATATCCCAATAGATAATACAAAATATGTTAAAGTAAAAGGAAATATTGCTGGTAGAATGTTTTTTCAAGGTTTAGAAAATTATTTATTCATTTGATATGAAATTCACCATATTTTTGTAATGAGGCTTACAATTGAAAAATACACTAAGCTATTTTAAACATACATAAAAGTAATAAAATTTGGTATCAATAAAATGATAAGTGGGGTAAACTCCATGAATATATCGAGTAAGAAGAAAGCAGGTTCAAATGGAAAAATTTAGGTAAAGAACAAGAGCAGAATCAAAGGAACCAAACTTAAAGGTAGAAGTTACGAAATAAATCTTCGAATAATGTACAAATTCCATTAAATCAGTTCCAAAATTACTATTTTGAGATGTATTTATTAGAGTTATCCAAATTATGTTGGATAAGATTTTATTTTATGTAAGTTTTTATTTTATTTGGATAATATTGTATATTGTTATTATTGGAATCAACAATATGAGAAATCTTTACAAGCTTTGAATTATATACATGTGAATGATTTCATTCATTTATCATTAATTTAAATAAATCCTGATTTATATGCTTTGCCACAATTTCCAATCCTAGAAATGTATACAAAGAAACAACATCAAATTGTTGTCTTTGCAGAGGAACGGAGTTTTGAAGTTTATTTACAAGGTACAATGAGAAGACTAACATCTTAATGGTGAATAAGAGGTTAGAAGTATAAAAAATTTCATTTGGTGATTTAATTAGTTAAATATGGCTTCATGGATGCATACAATATGTCATTTTTATGCTTAATTCTTTACTCAATTATCAGATCCAAAGAGACATGTATGAATTGCACCCCTAAGATGTATACTAGAAGCCTCTACTACTATTTCCCTCCCACTAAAAGTAGTTTCACACCCTAAATATTTTGAATCAATTCATATACCTTCTAATTGATCTAATTTACCTCCCAAAGTATTATAAATTTTTTCTAATGGATTCCTCCTACAATATGACTTATGGGTGCATCAACTTGAATCTTTTGAACTTCTTGTATCCATTTCAGAATATTCTCATATAGGAGGAGAGCTTGAACTAAAACTACGTGAGCTTAAACATCCTCTGTTATCCATACTTATCCTTCTAATTCTAATTAGTGTGAAGAACATTAAAATTTATACAGATCCTTTATATTTTGAAGATCAAGAGAAAATTATTTCTAAAGTTGAAAAGTTCATCAGTTACCCTCAATTTTCAAAGTAGCCTGTAATATCAGGGAAATCTTCTTCTAAGAAACCTCTATCTCATAGAAAATCCAATTCACAACAACAATAAATGGATAGCAGAGGATGAGTTGTGGTAGCTAGATATTTGGCATTAGTGCTACTAGGAGCAACTCAAATTCATGCCTTTCCTCATGGTTATCTACTTTCCTCACGGTTATCTAAAACATATCCCTATATGTAGTGGGTAAATAGGGCCGAATGCAAAAGAACATTTATTACATTTTTTTTTATTTTAAAGACAATATGAACATAGAACATGAACATGTTTATTTGAGTTTTTTTGTTCAATCATTAGAAGGAAATTTTATGATTTGGTTTAGAGAATAGAAACCAAATTCTATTGCTACATGGTAAGAGTTAACAAATATTTTCATAAATCAGTGTGGAATGAAGAAAGTTCTTATTTATTATTTGTTTGAATTGGAAGACGGCAAAAGGAATCCTAATAAACTTGTGTGATACTTCATCAACAAATTTAATAAAATTTACAATAAAATTGCTGCACATTGTAAACCTCGAGTTAATGGAGCAAAGGTTAGGTTTTCTAAAGCATTGGATGATGATTTTGATTTTATGTTAAATGAGATAAAGTATAGAACCTTGGAATACATGCAAAATGATGCAATTGAGGTGTAGGATAATAGAGAAACATGAAGTAAATTGAGATCAAAGGAAGAAAAGGCAAAAAGGAAATTGAAGGCAAAAACAATATTGGTTCATCTTAAAACATCAAGCAAGAAGAACATAAAACTGATGAAGTCACTTAAAGGTTGAGAAAATTTTCTAATATAGTTTAAAGGATGGAAACACCACCTAGATAAATGCAAAAAAATGTGAATAGAACACTAGGAAACTAAGTAATACCTTTTGAGCCAAAAATTTTACAGAGTTAAAGGAAAAATAATGACCAACAAATTCAGCCTCCGTTGATTGTAGATGATCAATATGTGGAAGAAGTAACACCTTTTGTAGATGAAACAAATTATTCTAGTGATCAAAATTAACATAAATCTATTTTTTTCGTCGACCAAGTTCATCATACAACTAAAAATATAGAATATATGAAGTTTCTAAATACCAAGCCTTTTTCTAGTTCCTAATTGCTGAGCTAAACAAAAATATATAAACTTAGAGTACTAGAAGGTTGAGGTAGACCTATAAAGAAAGTTACCCTTGATCTTTCACAAGATAAAACTATTAAAACCTTATCTTCACAGTCTAAAAAACATCCATTATATAAATATACAACATAAACACTTTTTTCTCCCATGTTAAATGAAGAAAAGGAGATATAAAAAGCAAAAATTACAATTCATTTATCAAAACTCAAGAGAAATTATGGATAGAAGGAACATATGTCCAAATGAATTCAATCTTCAAGTGTGGACGTTGAAGGAGATGTGATCAATTTATAAGATGAAAACCCCTTTCTTATTTTTGGACAACTTTTAGATATTCAAGAATTCAATCTTCAAGTGTGGATGTTGAAGGAGATGTGATCAATTTATAAGATGAAAACCCCTTTCTTATTTTTGGACAAATTTTAGATTTTCAAGATGGAAGTCTTCCTCCGTTTTATTTGACTCTAAATATTCACAATTATCTCATCTATAATTTCATTTTAGATTCAATGGAATCTCAAAATATAATGCTAAAAATTACTATGTATCAACTTTAGTTCCAAGTGACAAGGCCCTATAGCCATTTATATATATCTTACTCAAAAATGTGTAGTGTTTGGAGTTAGTAAAATATTTGGTAGAAATTTTAGCACAAATTACCCTTAAAAGTGTTTTAATAGATATAATGGTTACAAATATCCCCCAAAATTTGGTATGTTGTTATCAAGATCCTCGTGTGCTAAAATAGGAGGGACTTTACAAATGGATATGTCATATGTTACCATTCCATTCTACAGAGGATAACATCTAAGGATATAAAGAGAATTAAGATTGATAAATATTGTGTGTAATTATACTCAAGTTATAAATCATCCTATATATGTTGTGGACCAAGATTTAAGGTGTTTCATTTTCGCTGTAAATGATGAGTGTAATGTACAGAATAGAATTGAAGGCACTGTAAAATTTTCTCATTCTTCAGAAAACGATATATGTGTTGTCTTTTGTAGACATTTCTAGGCTATGTAACTATTTCAAAGCAGTTAAAATGTTTGTTTCACTCGGTCAACTGACCAATGCTTTAAAATGTTAAGCATAAGAAATTCTTAATTTTATCTCTGATATAAGAAATGGTTGATTCTTCACTTTGAATAGATAAATATTTTAAATTGTTTTGAAAGGTTTAATAAAATATGGTATATACGTTTCATTAAATATTCAGATAGAATAATTAACTTGGAATATACAACTGATGCGTGTAAAATCCTTTAGAAGCTAAACATAACATATGTAAATACAACACTAAGAAACAATAAATTTATGTAGAGGAATTAAACAAAACAAATAGTTTCTATTAAGTAATCTCTATAATTGATTATAACTTTGCAAGGGGATTTCATATAGATTAATATTTGATCTAATCTTACCCATATTTCCTATTTTTCTTCAAATATGTGAAGAAATATGTAGAAAGGAACATAAGAAACATAGAAAGTCTCACATGAAAACACAAGTTGCTTCAGAATGAGTCCATAATCCTTGTAATTTTCTTAGAAAAAATTGCAGGATATTACAATTTTGCTCAAAGGTTTATCGCAAGGGTTCACCCCTATATAATTTGAATTATAGCATAATTTTACAAATTTTTATCAAAATATATTGACTTATTACAGAATTTATTAGAAAATGTCAGACCCAACTTATTTGGATTTTTTTAACACAAATAGCACTAGAAAATAGAGAATATAAACTAATTTGACAGATGATACATAATTCGAGGAAAAATGTTGATGACTGGAGTTGAAAATTTGTTGAAATATTTGTTGTTCATGAAATTTTGTTCCTTTGAGCTAAGAATGTTCATGTTGTTGTTGAAATACCTTTTTCCTTTTCATCTGATAAACTCAAATAGTTTATCCCATCTATCCTCATCAGGAAGGGTAAATTTTACCAATTTCCTATATGCTCAAATAGTTTATCCCATCTATCCTCATCAGGAAAGGTAAATTTTACCAATTTCCTATATGCTTCATCAACTTCAGTGTATTTTCTAAAAGTTGGTTTGAGTATGAATAAGTGTTTAATCTCATGTTGAATTAATAAATCATAATTCAAACCCTCCATGAAATATTTCCCATTGATAGATCCCTTGATATTAGAAAAAATATCTTTTTCAATGGCTACCCCATGCAACCTTCTTTGATATTCTAATGGAGGAATAACTTTATCAACCATCCCTTGAAGACCTAGAAGTCCTTTCTAATATAACACATTAAACTTTCTATGAAATTTCTTAACCTGAGCTTCTATATTATGAATTTTTTTTTCTAAATGCAGCATTAAGTTCCTCTTAGTAAGGGCTTTCTAGACTTCTAAGATAGTATTTGTTTTGCCTTGAATATCGCACTTTTCTAGTTCTTCTTTGTTTTAGAGTTTAGAATCGTGATTAATCTAGTTGCATCTCTTGGTTTATGATCTAATTCTTCCTTTACTGCAAAAATTATTCCTATTAAAAAATTATTCCTATTAAAAAATGCTCTCTATAGAAGGTGACATATCAGTCATAGATTCATTTATACTAATCCAAATGCTTTATTTTTCTTGAGAAATAGTTTATTCCATCACTGATTCATTTTCATAACTTTCTATCCTCTGATTTAATTTATGGCTCTTTTTCAACTCTGTTGCATATGCATTATCACTTTTGATTTTATATTCTTGTAGTATCTAGAATCTAGAGCTGAGATTTAAGATTTTCAATTTATTTATCCTTTAATGATAAATATATCATGGACATTGAGAAATATTTTGTTGCATCAAGACAAATTTGAGCTTCATTTGTTTCAATAAGGATTATGTCTCTTCTTCAGTTGCTCTAGTGTTGATGATGAACATTTTAGTTTGTTCTTTCCACTTGAATTGATATTTTTTCCTAAAAGAAAAAAGCTTAAATAATCCATATTCAACATTTGCCTTATGTATTCCAATGTAGAAATATTAATTGTTAGAAATTTAAGAAATCTGTAGGGAGCTATCTCACACCCATAGATCCTCATTTTTGATTAATTCTGGTAAAGATACTAGTCTCCTATATTTTTCTGGTCACTGAGATAAATATTTATTTTGATCTCACGTGAGATCCAAAGAATGACATCACTACTGAAGAGACATAAATCCATGTGCAGAAATTGATATACATATTCCGAGAATAAAAATTCTTCTGTATTTTCCTCACCATGGAAGTCCAATGTATCACAGACTGGGGATTTCCTTGTACATATGATTTTTGTAATGGAAACTTAATTTTTTATGCCTAGAAAAATAGAAACTGGTATAACAATAATGAATGATATTTGAATGAACTTTTAGTAGAAAACTTGAGGAATTGATCATGAATAGAATCTTCCATAAACTCACTATAATTAAAAATCTAATATGGTTTCTCTCCTACTGAAAATACTCATATAAAACCCTCTGATTCAAGATTGAACCTTGAACTCTTAAGGTCAGGTGCTTAGGTAGTCCCCTCAAAGATGCAAGAGTCCCTCCAATAGGAGTAGATGCTCCATTCCCATCTCTTGATGGTGTTAGATCTCCTCCAGCAGTGTCGGCGCTGTGACCTCTTCTTGGTTCATCTTCTTCTTCCTCCTCAATATCTGAGAAGACCTCTATGTAATGTGATTTTCCAGTAGCACATCTATGTCCACGTGCCCATGATTCTTGGCAAGTGAAGCATAGCTTCTTCTTCCTTCAGACTTCATCATCAAGAGGCTTCTTCCAGATTTCATCATCAAGAGGCTTCTTGTATGAGCTCTCCTTTGAAGGAGCAACTTTCTCTTCATTTCCTTTAGAAGGAAAAGAGGGCTTGTGCTGGAAATTTTCCTTTGCTTTTGGCAAGGCATCTTGCAGGTCTCTAGCCCTCTCAATGACATCATTCAAGGTAGTGGGCTTGGTAGATTTCACCAACCCATGAAGAGCTTCATCTAGACCATCAATGAACATGTACACCCTTCTTACTGTAGACAAATCAGGAACCATAACAGATAATCTCAAAAATTCAGAAATATAAGACTTTGTATTACCTTATTGCTTCAACTTTGCAAGGCTCGCGAATGGTGCCTCTGGATCTCTTCTGTCAAATATTTCCACTAGCCTTCTAGTGAACTCTGAATAAGTAGTCACATTGGCATGACCCAATGTAGACAAGCCATGGAACCACAAGTCATGTGCTTCATCTTCAAAGTGCAGCGCTGCAATCTTGAAAGCTTCCATCTCTTGAACCTTGTTCAACTAAAAGTAGATGTCAAGTTTTTCTACCCATGCTTTGGTAGAGCACTTGCATGAGCCATCAAAATTGGGTAAAAATAATCTTCCCATAGAGTGATGTCGATCATGATTTTGAGTGAATCCACCATCTCTATGCTCATACCTTGGTCTTCTTTTGTCCTTGAGGTGACAAAACTCTTGAAAACTCAAGTGATATTTAAATCTCTAATTTTGAGACTAATATTCTTCAAAATAGTCTTCAATGGATGCTTTCTCTTGAAACTCTTCATTTCCCACAGCTAAAAAGGTAGGCATGGTAGAGAGTTGGGAAATTTGTGGATGATGCACTGGTTGATCATTCCAGTGGTGAGATATGCCAGCACTTTCTCCAAGATGAAATATATTAGGAGATTCTTTGATTATGTCTATTCTCATCTATTATATATCTCTAGCAAGATCTTGCATGGCTCTCAAAAGGATCTTTGCAAAGTCCTTTCCTTCTTCATCACTTCCATATTTAGGGGCTTTAGCCTTGTCTTTATCATCATTTGTGTAATCAAATTTCTTCTGTCTTATTTTTAGATACCTCTTCTATCTATTAGAAGAGACCCTTCTTATTCTAAAGACATATTGGCTTCTTACAGGTTGTGCCAAGATGATTACTCTGATACCACTATAATATTCCCAAATGGGAAATGCTGAAATATTAAATAATAATACAGAGAAATAACATAGATCAGCCAAGTAAGAGCAGGAGGCAAATATGGAGGCTCATTATTTACATATAAATCATCAAAATATGTGAATAAGATAGCCCAAGAGATGTATAACACGAAATAGAAGACTGCTATGGAAGAAAATATTCAAAATGGGGTGCTGCAACCATGTATTAAGACTGAAAGAGATTGAGAGCGTTATTTTTATTAGTTGTAACTACTATAGATTACACTTCAGATCTAGAGAAGATCTGTGTACAAAAAATTATATCTATATCAGATATGTACAGTAAATAGGCTCTTCTTTAATTACCCCTTGGAGTTTTCAGCAAAATATGAAGTACAAGGAGTAGATCTTAGATCTATTTCTGCAGATCTGTAGGAATATTTAGAAATTCAGTGACATACAGATTAGATCTGAAATTTGCAATACATAGATCCCCTATATTGGATATCAAATGTGAATGGGAGATCTGCAACACATGAAAACCACTCCTCCAAAAGGTGTGCCAAAAGACCCTACAACAACACCCTCACAAATAACGTAGTTCTAGAAGCAAGAGTGCATTGTAGGATCTAGAACATGTTTGGCCTGATGCTAAGATCTAAAAATGAAACTCCAATCATCCAATACTCTTTTGCGAATGGGATAGAAGCCTTCCCCACTGAAAAGAGGCACTAGTTTTTCCTAGATCTGAGTAGATCTAGCCTCCACTTGTTACAGCTTACAAATACAACCAAACCCTCAACATGATTTGCATTATAGTTGGAAGAAGAGCTTCGCCAAATGCTTGTTAGTGGAAAATAAATGCAAAATCTTCTAAGTGGCCTCTCAAGGAAATAGGTGGGATTCCCGATCAGGAACACCCAATGCTAAACAACACTATTCTCTGTTAAACAACAAGGAGAATAAGAAATGTCTAAACAGACAAAAATCTTTAGAAATAACATAATCATCAACAAACCTCTCACGTTTCTCTCCTCTTCCTTTTATAAGTTTGAAAGCTTACAAAACCCTAAACCATATCAATGGAATAGCTTCTTTTACGTGAAACAGCTCCAACTAAAACTATGTTGTGCCTTATTGATGGCCACTCCTCCAAGACAATGCTATTGATTTGGTCATGGTTGACTCAGTCAAAATATTCAGCCCCTTTCACACCTAAGGTGACTTATTTAAATAGCCCAGATTTAGCCTTGTTCACATGTGGCATTGATTTATTTGTTGTTTAGGAGTTTTATGATCCTCCTTTACATTTTTATTCATGAAATAGAAAAATGAAACACAATTGAATATTCCCATTAGCTTGGCCTAATTGGGAATATTACATCATTCAGTTTTATGGAGTCTTCTCCATCATTTATGTTTAATATTTCAGTGATAGCTAATTTATACAAGTCATGTTTTACCAATTTTGTCAAAGGAATTGGTATTTTTAGCTTTGAAATTTCAACTTCTATGTTGAATGAAGGTTGTGATTTACGAATTTGAATGAATTCTTCTTTGGTAACTGTAGTTTCGGTTGGTTTATCTTATTTTTCTACAGTTATGTTTTCATGTTCAGTTTGAGTTTCTTATTTTTTATTGCTCTTTGTTTTCTTTTCAGGAATGGTTTGTGAAGCAGTAGATTTTTTCTTAGATTTTGAATTTTCAGAAGCTATTTTTACAGTGGCAGATTTTGGCTCTGCTGATTTTGGATCAGCATTGGATATTTTAGGATCTAAGTTTATTGTTTGAGCATAATTAGATGCTTTAGTAGCAGCAGATTTTTGTGAATATTTTGCAGCTTGAGAAACTTCATCAGTTATATCAAAAATCTTAGGGTTTCGTGAAATCTTAGAGCTAGAAATTTTTTGGGACGAACTCAAGTTTTTCTTATTTTCCCTCGAGAGAATTTGCAGAACTTTTTTTTGGGAGCTTGTACTTGTTTTCTTATTCTATGTTTGGGAATTTTTTTTAGTGGAAGGCTCATTGTATTTCTTACTTCTTAGGTTATATTGATTGTGTACTTCGTTGATGGAAAAATCATAACCTTGTTTATAATCGAAGGATTCACCTGAATCTAATTGGATTTGTTGGAGTTCAAATAAATCTTGATGTTACTATGTCAAAAAGATAGTGTTATTATCATCTATTACCATTAAATTTATGGTATCCTCATCATCATCATTGTTTCGAGGACTCTTGGCATGGTTCTCCTGAAAGGGAGGTCTTATTGTCTGGTCTGGGGCTGATTCTTTTGATTTTCCTGAATTTTTGTTTTTCCTAAAGTTGGGATTTCTGATTTGCTGTTGATTATCCCATTGAGGTGTTCTTTCTATGTTGTCTAATCTATCCATCATTCTCTATAAATTTTTAGCTAACATATCTATTTTTGTGTCTAAACTAGAGGCTTCTTCTTTCATAGTTACTCTCCTCTCATTTCTTAATCTATCCTTTTTAGCTAGAATATTTACCTCTACACCTACAACATCTGTTTGCATTCTTTCCAAAGTTTCTGCATTTCTCTCTCTTAACTGATATGCCATGTCAGTGCCAAATCCATTTGGAAATTTAAGTAAGACAAAGTCAGGAGTGGGTTTTAGATTTATAGGAATTGAATTGTAAACACTATTATACCTAGTGCACTAGTCTTGTACTGATTCATTAGGAGCTCTTTTCATTGCATCAAATTCAGACAATATTTGAAGTGGATTTTTCTTCTTTTCCCATTTATTTAAAAATAATCTATGCAAAACAGCTAAATCAGCTACACTACCAGCTGCAAGACCTTTAAACCATTTTTTGACTTCCCCTGTTAATGTTTGTGCAAAGAGCCTCATTTGAACATCACATTCATCTATCTCATGAAGTTAAAAGTAATTTTTCATTTTATTAATGTGATACTGAGCTGGGTAATGAGTAGTAGCATCAAACTGTGGTATCTTACTTTAGTAATCTTGAGGCATATCATGAAGTTTTACTGGAAGAATAAGGGGAGCATACCTAGCAACCATAGCTTGAATTCTACCTTGGCTAGAAGGTAAATTATAAGTGCTTGGGGCTGAACTGGAAGTAGCAGCTGATGTAGTAACAGAGGTAACTGATGAAACTGGATTATAAGATGTTGAACTAGAAAAAGAAATGGACGAAATAAAGGATAAAGTTGAGGTGGTAGAAAAAGAAACTAGAATATAGGAACTACTAGGAAATGAGAATGATGTGGTCGAAAACGTAGAAGGTAAACTAGTGGATGAAGTGGATGTAGGGGATGAAGGAAATAATGTTCTAGGTTGTAAGTGTAATCTAGGCCTAAATGGATCTGTAGATTGGATGGTAGTAGAAACTATAGATGATGTAGTGGTATCTAAATGAGGAATAGAAGATTTATATGTATATGCTCACAATTGAGCTAATTCTATAGCCTCATCAATTTCCTTAAGAATAGTAGCATTAATATCCTCAATTTTGTCCTGATTTTAGACTTTCTTTAATTCAGAGATTGCTGAAGTATTTTTCTATTTTGTTTCCAAAAATGAAATAAAAACAGGGTCTAAAATAACAATACTTAAATTACTTTCATACTTTCTCCTAAATAAACAATGTTCAAATTTAAAATCAAACTCTATATCTTGTAAAATTACTAATTCTTGTGGTAATGAATTGAATCTTATTAATGAAACTTTAGTATCTAAATCCTCTATCTGTTTTTTCTTTTTCCCAATTATGTCCAGGTTGTCTACTATAATATAAGGTTTAGGATCCGGGTTAGACCTGGTATAGTAAATTTTCCTAGAAGCAAGAATTACAATTTTTTATACTCGTAACTTTTCAAACAGTATTAAAGGAAAAATGAAGATAAAAATGATTTCCTTTAAGAACTATTTTACAACTAAGGATTGGTTAAGTTTAGGGAAAGAGCTCCTCAAAATTTAGAAGAAATGCAAAGTATAGTTGTTAGTGTTGAAGCCAACCCGATAGAGAAACGAGCTATAACTAGAGCTGAAAGAAGAATGCCTTTAAACAAAGAACCCACATCTTTTGAAAAGAATCTGGATGCTATTATTAAAGGGATGGAAGGACTAGGAGATAGAGTAGAAACTATTGAAAATAATAAATCTCCTTCGGATGGTCAACCGAGAAATACTGTAAGAAATCCAAATTTTAGAAGAAACCAAAATCAAAATACTAGAAAAACTGGTCCTGACCAAAATATTAGGCCTCCTTTCTAGGAAAATTATATTGAAGGCTCAAATTTTGAGGAACCGACTGTAGATGTTCAAATAAACAACTTTACTGAACGCAAGGATGAACCAAAAATTTTCTTGACCCAAGATGATCAAGAAGCTCATATTCTCAAGCAGTTTCAAACCCATTCAGGCGAATCATTTGACTTTAAGGAAGGATATGACATAGCCATTTACGAAGTTCACAAGAAATATAATTTGAGGAGTAGAAGAATTGATGTTCTGGAAAAAAGTAAACAGAAAACTACGAAACAACCCTTCAAAGGTAAAACCAATATTACCCCTGTACATATTCTTTCTAGATCAGATCCTAATCCTACTAACCCAATAATTGAAGATGTATCCAATAGTCAACTGAATAACAGACAAATTTCCAATACCCTTCCTCCTAAAGGAAATGTAGAGGAACCTCTAGAAGTTGATTCAGAAACAACTTCATCCCACAACCATATTCCTGAGAAGGAGAAAAATACTGAAAACATAGAAGAAAAAGAGAATCCAACTGTTTGAAATACAAGAACTCAGACTGAAAAATATTTTAATCTGGAAGCTGAAGTAGGCAAATTAAAAAATATGTTCCATTGTCAGAATTAGCTAAACATGATGTCTGCCAAAGCCAAATCAATAGATCACTTAATATTACTGGAAGTGATGACTCAGTAAACGTTTTTGATGACCAACCTAGATTATTATTTTGCCCTCAAGTAAATGTAAAACCAAGAAGTGGAGGAACTCCTCCATTCTATGTAAGTTTGAATATACATGATAAAATACTTCATAATGCCATGCTTGACTCTGGGGCATCTCACAATCTAATGCCCAAGGCTGTAATGGAGAGATTAAACTTAGACATCACCAGACCATACAAAGATCTCTTTTCTTTTGATTCAAATCAGGTGATATGTTTAGGGTTAATCAAAGATTTGTGTGTTTCATTGGTACAATACCCTGCAAAAACAATTTTGATGGATATAGTAGTAGCAGATATTCCTCCAAAATATGGTATGCTATTGTCCAGATCTTGGGGTGCAAATCTCGGAGGATCTCTTAAATTAGATATGTCATATGCTACTATTTCAGTATTCGGCCAACCTATGAGACTATACAGAGAAACTTTAATGAAATATGTAGCCAATAGTCAGGAGAAACCTGAAAATTTCCCCATCTACTGAGTACATTCTGATATGGACTCATTTATTATTTATAATGCTGAATCTAATCTTCCCACTGAATTAGAAGCACCAGCAATAGAACCAAAATAAATTACAAATCAAAAATCTAGTGTTAAAATCCAAGAAATCTCTGAGGAAAAGGAAACATTAGATACTCAGGAAAAACTAAAAGAAAGTAAAAAACCAGATCTCACTGTGAAAAAAGTTCCTGAAACTCCTAATACCAATTATGAACATGAAATTATTTGGCATTTAGAATTTGATGGTTCAGTTAATAAGTTAGGAGCAGGAGCTGAAATTTGGATACACAACCTTGAAAATGATCATGCTGAAGGCCATTCTTACAGATTGAACTTTAAGTGCACTAATAATATGGCAGAATATGAAGCTTTTTTGTTAGGGCTTAAAATTGTCAAAATATTAGGGGAAATTAGAGTATCTATCATAGGAGATTCTGATTTAATCATTCAACAGATCAATGGTGACTTTTTGACAAAATATCCCAGACTAAGAGAATATAGAGTGACAGTTGTAAAGATTCTCAGTACTTTTTTGTAGGCTTAGCTTGCTAAAATTCTATGAAAACAAAATTTGCATGCTCATAGTCTTGCAATGTTTGCCAGCACTTGTAAATTACCACTCGAACCTAATCATCAGTTCACAGCTGAGATTAGACACAGACCTACTATACCAGACAATTTTAAGAATTGGAAAGTGTTTGTAAATGAAAATCAGATTAACAATTTTCGGACTCTAGAGAATGAATTTTTTAACAATAACATAGATTAAGATTTAGTCATTGAATCTGATCAAATAATTGAACAAGAAACAAAAATTTCAGAAGAGAGTGCAATTTAAATGCTTCATCCAACAAAGTTCACTAAAAAAGAAATGCAGGACCTTAAACAAATGGAAGTTGATGAAATTATAGAAGAAGATTCTAAGATCGTTAATCTAAAAGATAATCATTTGCCTAAAGGATTGACTCCTATGGAAGATCTTTTTGACTCTAATGACATTTGAAAAAAACCCAAAATGGGACATTTGAAAGCTGATATTGAGGAATATAATTTGGGAACTGAAGAAAATCCTAAAATAATCAAATTATCTAAATCTTTTCCTCCCGATCAAAAACTAAAATATGTGGAACTAATAAGGGAATTCCAGGATGTATTTGCGTGGAGTTATGAAGACTTGAAATCATATGATACCTCTATAATTCAACATACAATACCTCTAAAACTGGATCAGAAACCATTTAAACAGAAACTCAAAAGAATCAACCGTGTATTGTTGCCCTTAATTGAAAAATAAATCAAATGAATGTATGATGCAGGGATAATTCCTCCTATTAAATTTTCAGAGTGGGTGTCTAATTTAGTCCCTACTAGGAAGAAAACTGGAGATATCAGATTATGTGTTGATCTAAGAAATGTAAATAAGGTTTCTTTGAAGGATAATTACCCTTTGCCCAAAATAGATCAGATTTTGCAAAGGGTAGTAGGTGATTCAAGGATTTCTCTTTTAGATGGGTTTTCAGGATACAACCAGATTGTGGTTCATCCTGATGACCAGGAAAAAATAGCTTTTACAACACCATGGGGCACATTTAAGTACGTTAAAATGCCATTTGGACTTAAAAATGCTGGAGCAACCTTCCAAAGAACAATGGACATTGCATTTTCAAAAGAAATTCATGACTTTCTTGTTATATATCTGGATGATTTAACTGTTTTTTCTAAATCTGATCAACAACATTTGGACCATCTTAGAGAAGAATTCATAAAATTCAAAAATTATAGTATTTATTTGAATCAAAAGAAGTCCCTGTTTGGTCTTCAAGAAGTAAAATCCTGGGCCATATCATTTCCAAATATGGTATTAGAATTGATCCTGCTAGAATAGAAGCTATATTGCAGATACCTCACCCTGGAAATGTTAAAGAACTTCAAGCCTTCATAGGAAAAATCAATTTCTTGGGAAGATTCATATCTAGCTTAGCTGAATTAATTAGATTGATTACTAACATGTTAAGAAAGTATTCAAGTATTACATGGACAGTAGAAGCCAAACAAGCATTTGAAGAAATTAAAATGGCTTTGACTAAAACACCAGTTCTTACCAGTCCACAATTTGATAGAGACTCCATAATATTTTCATTTGCATCAGAACATACTGTAGCAGTTGTTTTATTACAAAAGGATGATCGAGGATGTGAAAAACCTACAACCTTTTTTAGTAAAGTACTAAGGGATGCATCATTAAAATACAACATCATGGAAAAACAATCTTTTGCACTTGTAAAAGCCCTTAAAGATTTTAGAATCTATATATTGTATTCCCATGTGATAGCCTATGTACCAAATGCTATTTTCAAATACATATTAACTCAAGATGGAATTAAGGGCAAAAGAGGTAAATGGATTGTTACCATATTAGAGTATGATATTGAGATAAAACCTACAAATCTTATAAAGGGACATGGATTGGCTCAAATCATGATAGAAACAAATTTTCAAGCCTTGGATATTAATGAAATCGATGACGAACAAGAGATGGCGACTCCACAAATCAGCCAGGCCTTCTTAGATTCACCTTGGTATGCTGATATAATTTATGTATTGTTAAACCTGCAAGCCCCTCCAAGGTTATTCAGAACAAAGAAAAGGTTTTTAAAGATGACATCTTTAAAGTTTTGTATTTTATATAATGCTCTCTTTTCGAAAAATCATGAAGGCATTTTATTGAATTGTTTGTTAAAAGATGAAGCTGACAAGGCTCTCAATGAATTCCATGTAGGACACTGTGGTGGACACCTTTATTGGAAATCAACTGCATATAAAATCCTAAGAGCTGGATTTTATTGGCCAACCTTGTTCTCTGATGTAAAGAAATTTGTTACTTCTTGCCATAAATGTCAAATTTTTGAAGGCAAGAGAAAACTATTACCTTTACCCTTGAAACCAATTTCCACTAAAAACCCTTTCCAACAATGGGGCCTGGATTTCATTGGAGAAATACATCCCCCTTATTCTCGCCAACACAAATGGATCCTCACTACCACAGACTATTTCACCAAATGGATAGAAGAAATTCCTTCCAGACAAGCCAATGACACTGTGATCATAGGATTCCTAGAGACCAACATATTATCAAGATTTGGCTGTGCTGAGAAAATTATAGCCGATAATGCTGCTACCTTCAAATATTAGAAGATGATAAGTTTCTGTAATAAATATCATATCACCTGAGGCCATTCCACATCCCAGTACCCTCAGGGTAATGGATTGGCTGAATCTTCCAACAAGAGTCCCATTAATATTATCAAGAAATTATTGGAGGAAAATAAGAAAAATTGGCATAAGAAACTTATAAATGCCCTATGGGTAGACAAACTCACCACCAAAAAATATATTGGGACCAGTACTTTTGAGTTATTCTATGGTATTGAAGCTGTATTTCCTTCATCTTTAGGAGTTCCTGTAATGAAATTACTTCAAGAAGCTCAGGTTGAACTAAATGATATTCAAAGGAGAATAAATCAGACTATCAATTTGCAGCAGACTAGAGAGGAAGTTAATCAAAGATCTCAAGTTTTACAGGAGAAACTAAAGAATATATTTGATAAAAGGACCAAGGAAGAGGATTTCCAACTGGGAAACAAAGTTTTAAGATCAGATTCCAGAAGAGAGAATAAGGGAAAATATGGGAGTTTTGACTTCATATGGAAAGGATCGTATATTATTCATGCTTTACAAGGAAATAATACATATTTTCTGATATAGCATATCAGCTTAGGGAAAGAGTTCATCAAACTTTAGAATAAATGCAAAGTATAGTTGTTAGTGTTGAAGCCAACCTGAAAGAGAAACAAGCTAGAGCTAGAGCTGAAAGAAGAATGCCTTTAAACGAAGAACCCATGGCTTTTGAAAAGAAACTGGATGCTATTATTAAAGGGATGGAAAGACTAGGAGATAGAGTAGAAACTATTGAAAATAATAAATCTCCTTGGGATAGTCAACCAAGCAATACTGTAAGAAATCCAAATTTTAGAAGAAACCAAAATCAAAATACTAGAAAAACTGGTCCTGACCAAAATATTAGGCCTCCTTTCCAGGAAAATTATATTGAAGGTTCAACTTCTCAGGAACCGAATGAAGATGTTCAAATAAACAACTTTACTGAACGCAAGGATGAACCAAAAATTTTCTTGACCCAAGATGATCAAGAAGCTAATATTCTCAAGCAGTTTCAAACCCATTCGGAAGAATCCTTTGACTTTAAGGAAGGATATGACATAGCCATTTACAAAGTTCACAAGCAATATAATTTGAGGAGTAAAAGAATTGATGTTCCAGAAACAAGTAAACAGAAAACTACGAAACAACCCTTCAAAGGTAAAACCAATAATACCCCTGTACATATTCTTTCTAGATCAGATCCTAATCCTGCTAACCCAATAATTGAAGATGTATCCGATAGTCAACTTAATAACAGACAACTTTCCAATAATCTTCCTCCTAAAGGAAATGTAAATGAACCTCCAGAAGTTGATTCGGAAACAACTTCATCCCACAACCATATTCCTGAGAAGGAGAAAAATACCAAAAAACATAGAAGAAAAAGAGAATCCAACTGTTCAAAATAGAAGAACTCAGACTGAAAAACCTTTTAATCTCGAAGCTGAAGTAGGCAAATTAAAGATAGATGTTCCATTGTCAGAATTAGCTAAACATGATTTCTACCGAAGCCAAATCAATAAATCACTTAATATTACTGGAAGTGATGACTCAGTAAACATTTTTTATGACCAACCTAGATTATTATTTTTCCCTGAAGTAAATGGAAAACTAGGAAGTGGAGGAACTCCTCCATTCTATGTGAGTTTGAATATACATGATAAAATACTTCATAATGCCATGCTTGACTCTGGGGCATCTCACAATCTAATGCCCAAGGATGTAATGGAGAGATTAAACTTAGACGTCACCAGAGCATACAAATATCTCTTTTCTTTTGATTCAAATTAGGTGAGATGTTTAGGGTTAATCAAATATTTGTGTGTTTCATTGGTTCAATACCCTGCAAAAACAATTTTGATGGATATAGTAGTAGCAGATATTCCTCCAAAATATGGTATGCTATTGTCGAGATCTTGAGGTGCAAATCTCAGGGGATCTCTTCAATTATATATTTCATATGCTACTATTTTAGTATTCGGCCAACCTATGAGACTATACAGAGAAACTTTAATGAAATATGTAGTCAATAGTCAGGAGAAACCTGAAAATTTCCCCATCTACTCAGTACATTCTGATATGGACTCATTTATTCTTTATAATGTTGAATTTGATCTTCCCACTGAATTAGAAGCACCAGCAATAGAACCAAAATAAATTACAAATAAAAAATATAGTGTTCAAATCCAGGAAATCTCTGAGGAAAAGAAAACATCAGATACTCAGGAAAAACCAGAAGAAAGTAAAAAACCAGATCTCACTGTGAAAAAAGTTCCTGAAACTCCTGATACCAATTATGAACATGAAATTCTTTGGAATTTATAATTTGATGGTCCAGTTAATAATTTAGGAGCAGGAGCTGGAATTTGGATACACAACCTTGAAAATGATCATGCTGAAGGCCATGCTTACAGATTGAACCTTAAATGCACTAATAATATGGCAGAATATGAAGCTTTTTTGTTAGGGCTTAAACTTGTTAAAAGATTAGGGGCAATTAGAGTATCTGTCATAGGCGATTCTGATTTAATAATTCAACAGATCAATGGTGAATTTTTGACAAAAGATCCCAGACTAAGAGAATATAGAGGGACAGTTGGAGAGATTATCAATACTTTTCTACAGGCTCAGCTTGCTAAAATTCCAAGAAAATAAAATTTGCATGCTCATAGTCTTGCAATGTTTTCCAGCACTTGTAGATTACCATTCGAACCTAATCATCAGTTCACAGCTAAGATTAGACACAGACCTACTATACTGGACAATTTTAAGAATTGGCAAGTGTTTGTAAATGACAATCAGATTAACAATTTTCTGACTCTAGAGAATTAATTTTCTAACAGTAACATAGATGAAGATTCATTCATTGAATCTAATCAAATAAGTGAACAATAAACAGACATTTCAGAAGAGAGTGCAATTCAAATGCTTCATCCAACAAATTTCATTAAAAAAGAAATGCGGGACCTTAAACAAATGGAAGTTGATGAAATTATAGAAGAATATTATGAGATCATTAATTTGAAAGATAATCATTTGCCTAAAGGATTGACTCCTTTGGAAGATCTTTTTGACTCTAATGACATTCCAAAGAAACCCAAAATGGAACGTTTGAAAGATGATATTGAGGAATATAATTTGGGAACAGAAGAAAATCCTAAAATAATAAAACTGTCTAAATCTTTGCCTCACGATCAAAAACTAAAATATGTGGAACTAATAAGGGAATTCCAGGATGTCTTTGCCTCGAGTTATGAAGACTTGAAATCATATGATACCTCTATAATTCAGCATACAATACCTCTAAAACCAGATCAGAAATCATTTTAACAGAAACTCAAAAGAATCAACCCTATACTGTTGCCCTTAATAGAAAAAGAAATCAAACGAATGTATGAAGAAGAGTTAATTTCTCCTATTAGATTTTCAGAGTGGGTGTCTAATTTAGTCCCTACTAGTAAGAAAACTGGAGAGATCAGATTATGTGTTGATCTAAGAAATGTAAATAAGGTTTATTTGAAGGATAATTACCCTTTGCCCAAAATAGATCGCATTTTGCAAAGGGTACTAGGTGATTCAAGGATTTCTCTTCTAGATGGGTTTTCAGGATACAACCAGATTCTGGTTCATCCTGATGACCAGGAAAAAATAGCTTTTAAAACACGATGGGGCACATTCAAGTACGTTAAAATGCCATTCGGACTTAAAAATGCTGGAGCAACCTTCCAAAGAGCAATGGACATTGCATTTGCAGAAGAAATTCATGACTTTATTGTTATATATCTGGATGATTTAACTGTTTTTTCTAAATCTGATCAACAGCATTTGGACTATCTCAGACAAGTATTCATAAAATGAAAAAAGTATGGTATTTCTTTGAGTCCAAAGAAGTCCCTGTTTGGTCTTGAAGAAGGTAAACTCCTGGGCCATATCATTTCCAAATATGGTATTAGAATTGATCCTGCTAGAATAAAAGCTATATTGGAGATACCTCACCCTAGAAATGTTAAAGAACTTCAAGCCTTCATAGGAAAAATCAATTTTTTGAGAAGATTCATATCTAGCTTAGCGGAATTAATTAGATTGATTACTAACATGTTAAGAAAGGATTCAAGTATTAAATGGACAGTAGAAGCCAAACAAGCATTTGAAGAAATTAAAATGGCTTTGACTAAAACACCAGTTCTTACGAGTCCACAATTTGATAGAGACTTCATAATATTTTCATTTGCATCAGAACATACTGTAGCATCTGATTTATTACAAAAGGATGATCGAGGATGTGAAAAACCTATAGCCTTTTTGAGTAAAGCACTAAGGGATGCATCATTAAAATACAACATCATGGAAAAACAAGATTTTTCACTTGTAAAAGTTATTAAAGATTTTAGAATGTATATATTGTATTCCCATGTGATAGCCTATGTACCAAATGTTGTTGTCAAAGACATCTTAAGTCAAGATGGAATTGAGAGCAAAAGAGGTAAATGTATTCCTACGATATTAGAGTATGATATTGAGATAAAACCTACAAAGCTTATAAAGGGACAGGGATTGGCTCAACTCTTGACAGAAACAAATTGTCAAGCCCTGGATATTAATGAACTGGATGACAAGCAAGAGATGGCGACTCCACAAATAAGCCTGGCCTTCTTAGATTCACCTTGGTATGCTGATATAATTTATTTATTATTAAACCTGCAAGCTCCTCCAGGGTTATCTAGAACAAAGAAAAGGTTTTTAAAGATGACATATTTAAAGTTTTGTATTTTAGATAATGCTCTCTTTTGGAAAATTCATGAAGGTATTTTATTGAATTTTTTGTTAAAAGATGAAGCTGATAAGGCTCTCAATGAATTCCATGCAGGAGACTGTGGTGGACACCTTTATTGGAAATCAACTGCAGATAAAATCCTAAGAGATGGATTTTATTGGCCAAACTTGTTCTCTGATGTAAATAAGTTTGTTACTGCTTGCCATAAATGTCAAATTTTTGAAGGCAAGAGAAAACTATTACCTTTACCCTTGAAACTAATTTCCACTGAGAAACCTTTCCAACAATGGGGCCTGGATTTCATTGGAGAAATCCACCCCCCTTCTTCTGGCCAACAAAAATGGATCCTCACTACCACAGACTATTTCACCAAATGGATAGAAGCAATTCCTTCTAGAAAAGCCAATGACACTGTGATCATAGGATTCCTAGAAACCAACATATTATAAATATTTTGATGTGCTGAGAAAATTATAATTGATAATACTGCTACCTTCGAATCTTAGAAGATGATAAGTTTCTGTAATAAATATCATATCACCTTAGGCCATTCCACATCCTATTACCCTCAAGGTGATGGACTAGATGAATCTTCCAACAAGAGTCTCATTAATATTATCAAGAAATTATTGGAGGAAAATAAGAAAAATTGGCATAAGAAACTTATAAATGCACTATGGGCAGACAGACTCACCACCAAAAAATCTATTGGGACTAGTCCTTTTGAGTTAGTCTATGGTATTGAAGCTGTATTTCCTTCATATTTAGGAGTTCCTGTAGTGAAATTACTTCAAGAAGCTCAGGTTGAACTAAATGATATTCAAAGGAGAATAAATCAGACTATCAATTTGAAGCAGACCAGAGAGGAAGTTTATCAAATATCCCAAGTTTTACAGGATAAACTAAAGAATATATTTGATAAAAGGACCAAGGTAGAAGATTTCCAACTGGGAAACAAAGTTTTAAGATGGGATTCCAGAATAGAGGATAAGGGAAAACATGGGAAGTTTGACTTCCTGTGGAAAAGACCTTAAATTATTCATGCTTTACAAGGAAATAATACATATTTTCTCGAAAACTTGGATGGTACAGAAACTGAAGAAGGGCCAGTTAATGGTCGAATGTTGAAACATTACTTTGATCCTATTTATTAGGATAATTCTGATTTTTAATGTGTACATACTATATCCTTTGTAATGTATCAGTTTTGAGTGGATAGTAATTTACTGGAGTTGAAGCCCGAAGAGAAGCCCTAAGCTTCAGGAGTATTACTGTCATACATACAATAAAGCAACAAGCAGAAGAAGATCCCATGGTTCATTAAAAATCATTCTGGGGACGGCTGACCTATTGTTCCTGACTTTTCACCAGGAAAAGCCATCCCCAAGTGGAGCCAGTGTTACACTCCTATACCAATAGGTGTCATGTTTCATGGTTGACTTGATGGGATATGTAATATGTTCATACCTTTTCTTTTTCCAAGGTTTTCCATATTCTGAAAAAATCAAAAGAATTTAAAAAATGTAAAGAGGGTATACCCTAAAAGAAAAATCAAATGGTAAAAACAATAAAAAACGTCCAAAAAAGAAAAAGAGAATGAACCCCACCAAAAGAAAAGCCAAGAAAAGTGTGCAAGTCTAAATGCCACTACTTTTTGCTCTTATGTAATAAATAAAATTGTGTGCAACTTGTATCTTATGTCACAATTTATTAATAGTCAAATAGTTTAAGCTTGGCTAATTCATCTTTCAATTTTATGTTTTAGAGATAGAGAATAAAATCTGACCAAACTGTTTAATCTTGGCAAATAAGTAGATAGGTAGAGTAAATAAAAGGAACTCAACAACTTAATCTGAGCCCTTGGATGTAATAAGGTTAGAATTAGATAGATTTCCATATGTAAAAAGAAAAAGTATGATAAGGGTTTTTCAGTCTAAGTGCACCCTAATAAAGAAGAAAAAATGGTAGGGTAAATAGGTAGGGTAGGTAAATGAAGTTGCAGAATTACATGTGATGGATAATGACTCTAGATGTGTTAAATATTTTAATTTTATCACAAGTGCAAAGGCAGACAATACACTGGAAGAATTTCAAGCAAGACAAAGTCAAATTATTAACTTCCCTTCTCATCTATCCCTAAATTTTTTTTCACTAATTACCCCTAAGTACTAAAGGTATTTGAAAATTAGAGGAGCTCAAGGAATTTCCTTGACTTTTGGAGGGACCAGACCCTCAACCCAATAATTGAAAAATCCTAAGTACTTAAAATCATTCATCATGACATTCATTCATTTCTAAAAAATATTTTCCTAAGTAAAATTCCATTTTACTTAGGAAAATCATGCAATATTTCATAAAAACCCTATTCATAAAAGCGTAAGTTAAATACATTACCTTGATGTTTTATACTTAGCGCTTCTGTTCATTTTTTCCATATTAATTTTTGACTTATTATTTAAATCCCTATACAAAATTCCCCTTTTCCCTATTATTTTAAAATTCCCAATTAATAATAATATCCCGCACCGTTGGTTGAAATATAACCTTAATACTTTGATTAATTAATCGAAATACAAATCCACATCCCCGCCATATAAAACGGATTAATTAATCCTCATGATTAATTAATAACCTGTATCCGCCAATCAAATCATCCTCGATGCAATTATTTTTAATAAATCACATTGGGCCCACCCTATTATCTTTTTTCCATCTTCCTTTCCCGAGGACCGTCTGATCGACTCATCTCAGATCTACGGTTATTATCAATATCACTGCGCATCCGTGTCCGAACGATAACACGTGATGGCCAGGTAGTTTTCTGAACAGTGTTGTGCCACGCGTCATCCATCGTATGGAATCTCTTGCCCTCCACTCCAAACCACTCTTCCCCAAAAGCTATGCGATGGAAACTGCATACCTCTCACCTCCCGTCATGAAGCCTCCGTACTTGCTGGCGTCATCCATTAAAAAATTAAAAATCTACCAACCTTTTGAATTTGTGAATAAAAAAAAAGAACCTGTGTCATTTTAATTATTTCAAGTAGTGACCAGTGTGCCACGCAAATGAATTTTGAAATCAACTGTCGAAATTTTCCAACCGCTACTCTGCTGAAGAAAGTTGCAGTCAAGTAATCCAAATTTCATCTGCCATAACCAGCACCTGTTTTCATCACTGTTTAGCTCCCACAAAATAGGTATTTACCCAAATTCCCGTTGAACTCTGTAAAAAACCTAGTTTTGTTCTGAATTTCACAACGAAAAACTAAAATAGGGTTCAAGATTGGTCTTTAGTTCAGGACAATTCTCAAAACTACAATTGCATTCCCAAAACCTGTGATTGTGCCCGTTTTTCATAAAAAAAACCCGAATTCATTTCTGAATCCACAAGAACCAGAAATGGAGATTCTCATGGCTCTGAATGTCACACCCCTCAATGCTCCTCACAGAGACTTAGATTATCTTCCTTTAGTAGACATAGATTTCCAAATTAAAGACCTAGTTCTCAGTGAAAATCCCCTTCGAATTTTTTGCCACTGCAGAGATAATTACTTGAAAAGTTCTGACATTTTTGGATTATGGGAATCTAATCTTCCCATGTACTTTCTCCCCTCAGTCCACATTTTTACTGAGATAATCGATTACTGCCATGCAAATTATGATCCCAATCAAAGAGCAGTTTTGTCGCCGAGTCAGACCATCATTTTTCCCATAACTGCTCAGTCTATCAACGAGATGTTGAAATTTCAACCTGATCAAGCCCTCACTCCCCTGTCCACGAGACAATTACTTGAGAGATCTACTAATTTATCCCATGAAGAATTAAATCGCCTCTGCCAAACCTTCATGTTACCAAAACACCAGCCCAAAGGCCCTCCCCCTTATGGTTATACCTTTTTCACTAATGTGGGAAGGCTTATTTTGAATATGATAACATCTATAATGGGTTTCAATACTAGTGAATATGTTGACCAATTAACCCTAGTATTGTTATCAATTTCCACCCCTGGACAACCCCCTGTTGTCAAGTATGATTTTGCTTCCTACATTGCAGATAAAATCCATGATCAGTTCATGAGATTAGAGAATGAAAGAGTGTTCAAGTGTTCTTCTATTATTTATCATCTCATGCTCTATTAACAATCAGAAAGTTTTCCTTTTCATGTCAAAAAACTTGATGCCAAAGGAAATCCTAGGTCTGTGATTTTTTGGTCTGCCATCACTCATAATTCCCTTGATTATCCTTATTCATACAATGAGTTTATTGACCTATTTTTACACCTTGCAACCACCTTGTTCACAGGAGTATATCCTCCTAGGGTCAATAGTGAAATCAAGAAAATTCTTCAACTCTCAAAGCAATACTAGATAGGTGACTGGTATCTATACCGAAATGACACCGAGATCAAAATATATGGGTGTGAATTATGCCCATTCAAGTTGCCAAAATATGTCCCGATGAGACTCTTTGCATTAGAGTATTTCAGACAGATGATTAATTCAGATATAGTCCATTTTTTTAATGCAAAGAAAAAGGCTCAACTCAAGATTAAAATTCAATTAGGTCCCTTTGTTTGCAACTCTAGAGAAGCTAGAAATGAAGCTGAAAGAATCTTAGAAGACTATTTAAAATTACAAAAGAGTTTCTACTGGGCACCTTATGACCCAAACAACTTTATTTGTGACAGAAGAATGAAAACCAAACTCTCACCATACATTCATCAAAGAATCCCAGGAATTGAACAGTATGCCAATATGGATGAATGGATGGAAGGGACATTGATAGAATAAGATAGTGAGCAGGTCAATGTTGAAAATGTAATGAAATACCTTGAAAAAATACTTGACCTAGACTCTTTTGGACAGGTACAGATACCGGGTATTGGTTCTTCTTCTGCTGGGACTTCTCAACAAAATTTACAAGAAATCAATGCATTGGCTACAATAACATCTAAAGGAAAGGAGAAAGAGGCTGATTAGAAGTTTCAGAAAAAATTACAATGACAGAACAACCTCAAACTTCTAAAGAACAAGGTCAAGTACAGATTTCTCCTACTTAGACCAATGTAGCAGAAATATCAATTTTACAAACTCCTCTTAATGTAGAAAAGGGTAAAAAGAGAGATGTTGAAGCAACTACTCCTATCAGTGGATCTTCTAAATAGCATGATGTTAAAAGACAAAAATTGAATCCTCTTCGAGAAGTGGAATCTGTTCACGAAATCCCTGATAGTCAGACGCAAGAGGAATTGGGTAGTTAGCAAACATGTACAATTAGTGGGACATCTACTATTTTACAGAGAAAAGAGCTACAAAGGCAACAAAGTGCAGAAGTATCATCTCTCAAACCACCAGTGAAAGATGCCTAGGACATTAAAAGAACATTCATAAATATAAAGGCCAGAAATGATCCGCTCAGACTTCAAGTGTACAATAAATGTTTGAAGATGGCTCCTAAGAATCAACAAAGATTAATGTCAGCCTATGACATTCAACAGTGTAAAATGATAATGAGTCACTTCAAACCCAAAGTGAAGCAACCTCAAACAGCTGCAGATTATATCAGAACTAATTTTGAAGTCTTAGCAAACGATATTCATCCTTTGGATCAAATTGAGTTGCATAAACAAAAAGGTGAAATGATTTATTCTACTCTGACAGATAAATCAATGATGACCCAGAAATTGCAGGATTCTTTGGAGAATACTAATGCTCAACTAAGTCTTGAAAAAACATCTTCTCAGGCTAAGGACAACAGGATAAAAACTTTGGAGGAAATCATTATTGGATTGGGTCATAATCCCAAGGATGTGAAAGGTATAGAAGCTTTGATCAAGAAAAAATATGATGATATTGCAGCCTTGAGAAAACAATTGAAGTTACCAGCCTCAAGACATCCACAGACTGCAGAAATTATAAAGAAAAATTCTGAAGAAGAATTGATGACTTGCTCTTGTAACTGAATGAGCAACTTAATGAAACTAAAAAAGAGCTTGAAAAGGCATTGAAATACAAGCAGCCTACTGTTCCAGCATCTAAAACAGAGGTAATTACAAGTACATCTACAACAGATCAGCCAACAGAATTGTCACAAGTAAATACTTCCAATTTAAGTATAGAAGAGTTAATAAAGTCAATGGAGGAATTGAAACTCCAAGTGACAGAGCTTCAGAAAAAAAAAAGTACAACTTACCAATTTGAAACAAAAATATGATCTCTCGAAGATGAATGCTGCAGATAAAACAAGTGATGTCAACAGATTAGAAAACTTAGTCAACATATTGGAGAAGCCTTTAAAAGAAATAAATGAAATTCTTTGGGACAACATCATCCAGTCAATAAGAGATCTCTGGCTCTCAATTCAAATAATGCATGAACATAATGATTTAGTCAAATTGGCTCTGGAAGAAGTCCTAGAAGCAAGAGAAGAATTGGGAAATAGGCCTGAAGAAGCCAATGAACTTATCCGTTTTCTAAATACTCAGAACAAACATAAACTTGAAGAACTTGGCATTCAAGATAGGACAGGAACAATTTTGGAAATAAGAAGAGTTTTTACCAAAATAACTCTGATGCAGAATCTATAACAAAGATGTTCTGATATGCAAGAAGAAATCACTGTCTTCATGAAAAGATTTGATATTTTTTTGAATAAAGGATTGCCCATTCCTTTTTTTCTAGAGGATAAAATAATGGACCTTGAAAGTTATGTTGAAAAATTGGAGAAGCATGCTGACAATCAGGCCAGTGCCTCAACTAGTTCATCAACAGTAGCATTGCCTATAGGAAAAAGTCTTCATGATAGATTGGAAAATTTGTTTTATCTCGAGCATGAAGTAAAGAATTTGTTACCAATTCAACCTACTTTCTTTAGGTATACAGAGACTGATGAAACTCTCATAAAGCTGCAAAGGACCAGGATACCAGAATATAAATGTTGGGAAGAAATGCTAGAACTTTTGTAAAAATTATCCTTACATGAATTTTTGATCATTGACTACAGTAAAAGTTATGATAAGAAGGATAAAAGGATGAATAGAGGTCAAAGTGTATCAGTGCAGTTAAATAGTATCAGTAAAACGGAGCAGCCAGCACAGATTTACTGAAGAGGACAGCAATGAGCCAAAGCATAGGGCCTCCCTCCAGCACATTCTCAAAAGAAGGAAACAATACAACATCAGTTATCATTTTTTATTATCTACGAGACCATATGTCTCTAGTTTGTTGTAAAATACTTATGAGTCATCCTAGATTATATCTCAATTTGTTATGAGATATTTTTTGTATTTTTTTGTATAAATACTCCCTCAATTGGAGTATTGAGGGGTGGATTCTTAGACTTTGTTGTAATATTGAATATTTTGGAATAAAGTGATATTGGAGAAATTTTTTGTGGCTAGCTGGATGATGAATTGATGCAAAAGACTTTTTACAAGATTCTTGTGTCAGACAACGGATCAATAAGTCATCTGTCTCTTATGTTTTGAAGTCTTTATATTTGTTTATTATATCATCTTCGTTTTATTTCTGAATGATTAACGAAAAGGAATAAATCATAAAGTGCTTAAGTGTAATCTTATTTTAATCGTTGTTATTCTAAATGTTTTCTTCTGATCTGATTTAAACAGTGAATTCTTAATTTCTCTTGTTTTTCTAGTTTATGCATTTTGATTATTTAGTAAATAATACTTAATTGCTCTTTATTAATAATCACTCAATTTTCCTCTTTCAAATGTGTTGAAGGATTCTTAATTGCCCTTCGTTCATTTTGATTCCATCCCATTCTATTTAGATCTATAATTGTTCCCAGTTTGATTATCTTGCCCTGTGAAACCATCTTTTGTTAAGAAACTTAATCCAACTAAACCATTTTCCTTTGAATCCATTAGCCCAATGGCCTAAACTACTCAACCTTGCCCTCAGCTATTGAATTCCATCACCCAAAACTTAATCAAAACCCTTGGACTTTATAACTAGCATAATATCATTCAAAACAAAGTTAAATTTTACAGAGAGAGCCCTCTCTGGGTACAAATTGGCTAGATTCTACACCTAAATGTAGGTTTGTGGTTACCTTGGACCCCTTTCCTCTTCCCAACAACTTCAAGGAAAATCTGAGTGATAACATGTGTAAGTGAGGTAACAGCATAACGATGAACCATTCCGTGTGTTGTTTGTCGTCGTACTTGAACTCACCTTCCCTAATTTCTTTTTTTAACCGTTGATCAGCCTCCCATACCAATTCAGATGTTCCTTGCTTGAAGTCTTTTACTTCTGCCACCAGCTGGGAGTAAGATTTTGGCTTTTGGAATTGTTTTTTTAGGGCATCCTTAATATTTTGAAGCATTGCGCTCCCGTTTTGAGATATATACCACATATACTAGTCCATCTCTCTCTCTTCGAATTCCAGGGATAGCTGCGCTCTCTTCATAGTATCGCTTACCACCCCTTGCGTCATCCATACCGAGTCGGCCATGAACCAGAACCATTCCATGTCCTCATCGACTGCGCCATTAAAGGTGGGTAACTTTAAGTGTGTCGCCATGGGTTCCTCTGGTTTATCTTCTTGGGGCCCCAACGTTAGGGTAGCTGATGGACCTTGAGTAGGTCTTGGAGGACTATGAACACAGATATCCTCTTCTCGATTGTTTTGACAATTCTTATCGCTCCACATTGTGTTTCCGCCTAGAGTATCACTCATTCAACCCTGTGTTAGATCTCCAATTCCATTACCCAATTCCTCGCTTAGAATTCTTTCGGTCTCAAAAACAGAACCATTTGTTGGCTTCATGGGTCCTAACCCAAGTTCGGTGTCCAAGGTTTGCCAACAAACCCCTATACTACCGGCCCTTTCGGCAGTGACCCACTTTCACAGATCACAGTCTCACCCGAAGTAGTATGGGTGGGTGTTGGAACTAGGTTTCTGCACCCAGAGAAAGGAAGTGCAAGACAAGAAGAGCTACGTTCTATTTTGTAATTCCCAGATTATCTCGTTCTTTGCAGGGTTAAACATGTATCTATTTGCATCCACCTACACTAGATCTATAATTATATGCTTTCTATAACATCAACACAACATTATATAAACAGAGTAGAATAGATCTAGATCCAAACATTCAGTACACAGATCTAAGTAGCAGAAAGATAGAAAATACATAACATAGAAATTATCAACAGTTCATACCACAGTACTCACAGATTCAAATCTCTAATAATCCTTGCATTCATTCATTCATCAATCTTGCCTTACAATTCCCTTCCCAACCTACACACACAATAACAGGGTCCGCACACAGCTGGACTAGGATCTCTGTGCATACAGCCAGCAGGAGTCCATTCCCCAAAACCTAAACAAGCATCTTAAGCAATAGATCACATCAATATCTCATCAATTATTATCATTTTCTATACAAAATACATATCTATTAATAACAATATAGCTCCGACTTTCTTATGGTCCGCAACCCATGGTTTTCGTACCCCTAGTTTACCCTTTGACCCATTACAATGCGTTTGGGGCTTTGATCCACCCCAAAACCCCTACGCTATACTAAATATAATAAAAAAGTAATCGAAATGGACCAGTTTCGCAACTTGTTAGGATACCCCATTCCAATAGTCCCCCAACACATATTTAACCTTGCGAAGAACCAAGTAATTTGGAAATTACAAAACATAACACATCTCTGCTTGTCTTACCCTTCCTTTCTCAGGGTCCGGAAACCTGGTTCCAGCACCCACCCATACTACTTCGGGTGAGACTATGACATGCGAAAGTGGGTCACTTCCAAAAGGGCTAGTAGTATACGGGTTTGTTGGCAAACCTTGCACACCGAACCTTCGTCAGGACCCCTCAAGCCAACATCTACTAATTGGAGAAACCACTTTGAAGCGATGAGACAAAGTACTACATCAAATGTTTGGATTTCAAGGTAGGTGCATGTCATCTCTCCTTTATTATTATAATCTTGAAATGCAATTAATCTAGAGGAAAATGTTTTCAAATAGATCTTTGTTTCTAGTTACTCGTGTGAGTACTAGGGAGATTGCTCCTGTCCACACGAGGGATTAATCCACGTAATAGTGGGAGATGTTCTTGGGTGTGATGGATGGTATAAAACTATGGGAATATTTGTTTAACTTGCAAAACTTGAAAATATAGGTGAGTAAAATGCAACGTAGGGGCCAATGAATGGTTCACAGACTAAAACAATGAAATTGAGCTGCAAGGAGGGGTTGAATAAGATGTAACTTACTTGTCCACTTATGCTAGACACCTTGATATCCTTTAGAATACTTGAGAAGTTTATTTGATGCCCCCAAGAGAGAAAACACACCAAGTGGAAGAAAGTGTAGTGTGGAGCTGAGAAAGCACATAGTGGCTCCTTTAACACCAAATTTTGGAATGTTTTTTACTTTAATTTACTGATTTTACCTTGGTAAATGAGAGATAGCTCTTCTTCAATGAGGTGAATGAGAAAATGATCTTGAATTGGCCTCTTATAGCTTGTGGTAGTTAATTTTCTTCATAGTAGTGGGATGCCCACTACATGTCTTTTCATTTCGTTTTGAAAACTTATGTAGCTTTCAAACTTTATATGCAGATTTAGGAACATTAGGAAATTATTACATTGACGCATAAATTACATTTGAAACCAAAATTCATTGAAAATTTTAACCTATTACCACTCCTCCATTTCAGATATTTTATGCATGAAATGACATATTTTGGATGGCTGGAACCCTAATGACCTAATGGAGAGAATGAGCTGAATGAAATCATGATGATGTTGACGGAAGTGATGATGATGACCTTTTATTTCATGGTACACTCAGCTGAGTGATGACAAGGACTAGCATGTAAAATTTTTGAAAGGAGTGGAAATATCCCCAGACACAATACCTAATGACCAAAATTTTATTTGAAGACCTACTGAAATGACAAAAATTTGACTTTGGGAACCTAACAAGACATGATAAGGGAATATTTGATCACTGGCGATATGCTGAATATACTGACACTAACATTGGATCTGGCTTCGGATGGAAGCTCCTTGGAAGTGTCAAGAACATGGTAGAACAAACAAACAAACTATTTGGTATGGAGTCAAAAGCCGAAGAAAGGACTAACTAATCAAAATTGACTCAAAAGTCAAATGACTTGACTTTTATTGAACCTATAAATCAGCAGCAAATCAAGGGATATTTATGGCCTTCACTTGGGGCTTAAAACTCTAATGATTCTCTCTTTCACACTTTGACAGAAAAATTAAATTGATATGTACAATGAATTTAATAAACTTGTGAAATATGCTCCGAAAATGTAGTGCTTGTAGTGCTTGAGAAGGGTATCATTGACTGGTCATTCTATGCAATATTCTCCATTCATTTCCTCCAATCCATAAGCTAAAATTTTGTATGGTCCCTTCTATAAGTTCTCAAATTTACCGTGTTTCCCTTTCTCTTCTTTTTTAATATACCAACGGAGGACCACATCACCAATTTTGAAATCATCAACCTTTTTCTTGCGGTCATATACCTTCTCTTCATGAATTCTAGTTTACATCCTTGATTTCATGTCTTCTAAGTGGTGACGCGGAGCCGACATGCCCACCACGAGGCACAACTATGCCTGCTCTGTGCGTTCGTCCACTGGGTGTATCTATGTTGCAGGAGGGAAAGACCAGTGAAATTCTTCGCTGGCATTGACCGAATTGTACAATGTGGAAAGGGACGTGTAGGAAACTCTGGGTGGCATGACCCGTAAACTAGGCAACTATAATGGCTATTTTGTGAAAGAAAAATTATTTGTTTACATATATAATGACAACAATGACAACACTGCATAAGTTTTTGATCCAAATATGGGGCTCTGAAGAACAACGGATGATGCGTGGAGAGTGCAGCACTTATCTACTATGAGTGGCAGGTAGCTTATGAAGTATGAGTATGAAGCGGAGAGAAACGAGTGGTTTCTTGAAAGTACTCTTCCTAAGAATGCTCCGCATAGAATATTGCACACCACAGAGTGCGTGGCCATATTTTTGGCACTACAACTCATATGGGTCATGGTCACCAACTTTTTTATCTCGTAGACCTGTCTACTCACAAGATGATTGAATTTTATGTACCTCTCGGCTTTACTCACTAGGTCGTAACCGTGTAAATCTAAGATTAATTTGAAAGAAATTTTGAATAGAAATACCAACATTTATGTTATTTGTATTATATTTTGTACTGGTTTGTTCTTATTTAGACTAATCATCTTTCAAATTTATATATATAATTATCTAAATATATATAGTAAATGCTAAAAAAATCAATTGAATATATATATATATATATATATATATATATATATATATATATTAAAATCATAAATATTTTTATTAAATTTTTAATTTTGTATTGAAATATTTTTTTAAATGTAATAGGAAAATAATTATTTAATTTAGAAATCAATTTTAACTATGTAAATATGATTATGATTGGCATTAAATATGATTATTTAATCAATTTAAGTTACAAATTAAGAAAATGTATTAGATTTTTAAAATGTTATTTATGTTTGTCATTAAAATAAATTAAAATTAAAACATATAAATTATGTTTTGTTATATTATTTTATATATAATTCATTAAAATTGAGAAATATTGTATCACCATCCATACTCATGCTTCTTTAGAGTCAAAACACTTTTATTCCTTAACAAAGTTTTGGGAATTGAAAAAAAACTCTAAAATACTCTTCATTTTTGCATTCACTTCCTCCACATGCATAGATATTCCTAACATTATATGCACACATTTGCGCTCTATTTTCCGAAAAAACTTGCCCACCCCATTTTAAAGAAAGTAAAAGTGAAAACTAACTTGTAGAAACATAGTTGGCCCCATATTCTTCCAACTAAAAACATCTTGAGTAGTGCAAGTTCAAGTTATATCCCTCCAATCATGGAACTTATCCCCTTGGATCAAGGAACCATAATCCCTTCATTAGAAGATATCATCCCTTTATTGGTGGATCTGAAACCTTTCTCCTATAAATTGAGGAGAAACTTCACGGTTAGGGGTACATAAGGGCTCATAAGGGTTCACTTAAGATAAACTTATGTTGGTCATTCTAGAGTTGAAAACTTGTTAAACCAACGAGGAATATTGTAAAGGCATACTAGATAAATTTGTATGATATGAAGGCTCAGGTTTTAAGATTGCCCTTTATATTCTTGATAATACATATGGATACTTTTTCTCATTGTGTTGTTTTTAGATTCATTAAAAAAATGACTGTTATTAGTCTCCTTGATCATTAAATTAAGCTGGTATCTGGATTATTATATATTGCATGTGCTTTTGATTCTTAGCATGTTTGTGATTGCACGTCCTTCTCAACACTGAAGGACTTCTTCAGGACAAAAGGCAAGGTCTACACCAAACATCTCATTGAATGGTAGGAGCATTATACTCTCTTTTCAAAGTTTCGATAATATGAATGCTAATAGTTTAAGGAAAACGATATTCAAATAGTCGTTTATTTCTAGTTATATGTTGGGATACTAGGGAGATTTCCCTTGTCCACAAGAGGGACTTATCCAGAAAACAAATTGGCAACTTGAGTGGGGAACAAGCTTATTTTTCTCTTGATTATTTTGGTTTAGCTCTCTGATTTTTCTAGTTTGAATATGTCTCAGTGTTGTTGGGTTTATGAATTTTTAGATCCTATGAATTAGAACACTTTGTGTTTATTTGTTTAAAATTTTCTCTACCATGTGTGGTTTTCTTTGATAAACAGAATGAAAAATTGCATAAGTTTTCAGTTTAATATAGTGCGCATGCGCACTGGTTTTCACTAACTACCTATGCACCCCCTGAGAATTTTTAAAATAATAAATATTCTCTCTCTAGAGGATCATGAAAAATTTCTTGAGGTTCAACTTGAATTATACCTACCCTCAAATTCTCTTTGTGAACTCTTCCTAATTACCTTAGAGTCTTTTTGATAGATCATCCTTTTTGATAGATCATCCTTTTTGATATTTCACGTAGGGTTTTCCCTCGTTTGATGAATTGCTCTATTTGGGAAAATAGATTCAATGCCTAGATCACTATTTTTCTATCATTTCCCTCTAGAGCTACCACGTGTCTTGTTAGTCCTGCTCGTGTCAGTGATTTTTTCTTGATCATTTGCAATGGAAAACTTCTAGATAAGTGAAGTGTGATTTGTCTCAAAAAGTAGTCTTTTATGAAATTGCTTCTTCTAGTTAAAGTGAAAAAATGATTTATTTTTCTTTGAGTTGAAAGAAATCATGAAAGTACACTCATAGGTATCATTATTTACGTTATTATTTAATATCTTTCATTTTTTGAAAAGTTTGTAAAGTTTTTAGGACTTTTCTAGTTGTTTTTTATTTTGAAAAATTGAAGATTGCGTGCTCATAAAATTGTATATTTTAGCTTTGAATCAACGAATATTTTCATTACAAAGTGATATCAATTATGCTTCAAAATGAAATTGATTTCTTGATGAAAAAAATTCTTATGGGATATTTCAGTAAATTTATAATTCATTAAGTTCAACAAATCCTTCTACTTTCCCTTAAATAGGAATTCATGGAAACAAAAAATTGCATATTCATTGTTGAAGCATTTAGAGTAATTTTTTTGACTCGGTAACAGTGTCATTGATTTTCATTTCCATACCCCTTTACATAAAAAACATACAAATTAATAGAACACTCAATAAAATTGATCTAGATATTTTTACATTTTCTAGGGCTCATTCCACCAAACTAACTTAGGATTATTACTTTGGAATAGGGAGTAATTAGCTTTCTAAACGAGATAAAAAAACAAGTAGCATATTTCCATACGGAAAAACCAAATTGTTGCAATTTTTCTCTCGGAAGCTATTCTTAAAAGAGTCAAGCATGAGCTCATGTCGGACCCAATGGAGTAATAATACCTACTTAATTGGTAAAGATAGAAGATGTGCATGTATTATAAATGTTAAACCTCAGATTAACCGTTGTCGAGGAACCTTGGATCATTTGTTAGTAAACCTTGTATTTACCATGTGTTGGAGTTCCTATTTTTTGGCAGGTTTGGCTCTACCAAAAGATAAGACAACATCAAAACCACTTTGGGGCCTCAGGATCTAGCCCTCCTGGGTCCAGAGAGGGATCTCTCTATAAAGGAAAAATTATATATATGTCTTTGAGGTTCAGTTTCAAGGTATTAGGCTAGTTATTAGGCACAAGGTTTGTTTTGTTTTGTTTGGTTGTTTGGTTGTTGGGAAACATGAAGGAAGGGTTCAATATAAGACAAAGGTGAGAAAAGAAGGATTTTAGGAAAAGGAGAGGTACTTCAGGGAACACTCAAGACCATTGGGCAATGGAGTCATAAAATGGTTTACTTGCTATTCAATATCCAAGGCTTTCAATTGGGCTAGTCATCTAAAACAGAGGATCTTTAAAGACGATAGTGTGGTATGAAATGATAAGGAATGAAGGTGGATGACAAGGAAACCTCTGAGGTGACCACTTAGGAATCAGATCTAGGGACAAGGCATGCCATTAAACACCTATGATCTACCCCCTAAAAGGCTAACTCTTCAGACAACAAGAAACATTTGAGATTTAAACACAAAGGTGAAGCCTGAGATCAGAGAAAGGCTTTGAAATTTCAATTCTTTGACATTCAACTTAAGGGAAATTAGAAAGGCTCAATTGATTGAAAAGGACCCTAGTGAGACACAATCAACATTCTAAACTCCCAGTATATCAATTATTTCAATTAAAACTAGACAAGAAGATCTAAGAACAGATTCATAAATTCATACATCAGTTAGCAGTGAACAACAACTACTACACTCGTTAAATTATCTTGAATTAGTTCTTAGATAACACAGTCAGTAGAAAACATCAAATATAAGAAGGGTAGGAGCATTAGGGTACCATGCAAGGGTATATCCTAAGCCAGATTTCTGATTCTTACCAGAGGAATGAAATGAAATGAATTACAGAACGAAAACAGAGACAAAGATAGAACACATCACCGCTGCTTTAAATTAGGATCCAAAGAAATGTGTTTATCATATTAAAGAACAACACCAGTCATGTACAACATTGTCCAACAACTTGATATTCAGTTTGAAATCATCTCCTTAGCCTATTTTACAACTTTACACACAAAACTATATCTTAAGAGAAACAACTTACAATTCACAGATATCTCATCAACAACCAACAACCTTTACAACGTGTTTTTCTTCAGTTCTTATAGTTGAAAGAGAGGCAGAGGAGGTAGATAGAACTTTAAATGGAACATTAAAACATAGGAAGATGAGTGGCTTGAGGCCCATTCTATCTTAATATCTATGCATTGATCTTCAATACTGTTTGGGTGAAAGAGTGGTCTTCGACAGGCTCATAGTAACTCCGGGTATGTTTTTTGATGTACTTTTAGCTGTAGTACTCTGGTGATAAGAAAAAGGCATGTAAATTACTTTCAGGTCTACCATACTGTGTAAAAAATTCTCTGCTAGCATTATGACTTCTATCAGGGTGTAGATCTTCTCGGAAACATTGATGAAGAGTAAAACATTATGGGAACTCTGTCCTTTCTCAGGAAAGAACCTTCTATTGATGTGAAACACTGATAAGATTGTTTTATGTGCTTTATGCCTCATTAGGCCTTCTGTTTTGTTCATAAAGTCTTCAATCTAGTACATTCACCCTTAAAAATTTAATTAAGGCTTAAAATCTTCAATAATGGGCATTAAACCTCCTTAATTCTTCACTGATACTCTTTTCCACTTCATTGACTATCTCTATCTATGAAAATGGATTTTTAATGGAGCTGAATGGTTTTAGAGAGTTAAACATTGTTCTTTAATGAAATATTTCATTCCAACATCTTCCCAGACATTTTCTCTGCAATCTCAAACTCTAAAAATGGCCTTCTTTGCGCTTTGTGTCACTATGACAGTGACTGTGATCCATGGTGGTTTCCATCGCTTGTAACCCTGCAAAACACACAAACATGTTAATAAATCCATGCAATACTGGAGGTGAAATGTCGTGGAGGATTGTGGGAATGGCAGTGCATACATGGTGGAAGTGTTAGATGTAGTGGAAAACGACTAAAAAATCCAGTGAAACGGTGAAAACTGATCTGATGAAGGTCTGATGGAGGAAGGGTTGTGGACCGTTCGATTAGATCAGGTAATAGTGATCGACGGTGGAGATTCACTCAGGGGTTGCCTTTAGAAGGTATGGAAATATAAATAAACTTTAGTGTAAACACTAAAGTTTTTTCCTTTGGGCAGATTACACAGAAAATGCATAAAATGAATGAAATTGGGTGTGAATGGTGGGACCTGTCATGGGTAGAGGGCGATAGAATATCCACCGTTAGATCTCAGGAGGAGATCAATGGTCGAGATGACCCGATAAAATTCTGTGGTAGTGCGATGGACAAATGTGAATGGTGAACGCGATGTAGTGTGGACCGTTGATCTGAACATATCAACGGTTGAGATATTTAGATGGTCTTTCGGGAGCGGAAGTGGGGAAGTGGTTTTAAGGAAGAAAAAAATTGTTTTCGCATTGTTTGGGAGTGGTTTTGAAAATCTTGCAAAAAAACGCGATATAGTCCGCTGCCTGACACATGGAAAAATGAAACCACCCATATCGCGTGATTTCAAACTGTAAAACTTCGGATGAAGAAAAAATGCGATGTGGATGCTGGCCGTTGGATCTAGGACTGTGATATCTGACGGTGGGAGATGGAGCGCAATATGGGAACATGCATGATAAGTAATGTGGGGACAGGCCAAAAGCGGTTTGAATGTGAGCCGTCTGATCAACGCGATGGACGGTCGAGATCGAAAGTGGGAAAGCGAAGACAGAGGGGTAGTGTAATGGGTGGGAGGAATATGAGTCGTCAGATCAAATAGGATGGATGACTGTGATTCAATCGGAATGGGAGGAGGCAGCGCCCAAAACTCCGATGGGATGATGTTGCGATTGCATATGGACCGTTGGATCGGTGGTAGATCAACAATTGCAATTGGATTGGGGGTGACCAATCAGGGAAAATGGGGCAGAGTAAGATCAAATTCTAGCTATTGGTTCTTTTGGATTCGATGACCAGGATCCAACTGGGGATCGGCCAATCGGGGAGACAGAAAGTGGCACATTTTAAAATTTCCGATTGGAAATTGGAGCAGCACTATGATGGTCGTTGGATTGTTTTAAGATTAACGATGGAGATTGCAATCAGAGGGTATCAAAGGAATTTTGTGGGGTGAGCAGTGAGTTTTGTGTGGACTGTCAAATCTATATAGATATATGGTGGATATTGCACTAAAGGCCGACAGAACAAACAACATCTCGCATCAGAAGTTTTCAAATAACAAAGGGAAAGGCGCCTCGACCAAACTTCTGATGTGATAAGCGCTCAAGGGCTTAGCGCTTGGCCTTGGCGTTGGATTTCATGGAGGGCAAGTGGTTAGGGGTTGGCCCGAAAGGGGCTAAGCTTGTTATATGATAAAAATTGGATTTTAGGGCTAAAAACAGTGTTTTAAGGATTTAAAGAGGTTCTGGTCAGGGGAAAAAGGGGTTTTCTCAGGAAATGAAGGGATTCACATGGTTTAAAAAGGGGAATTTGATGGTTTTCAAGACTCAGGAAGGGATTTTGGGGATTAGAAGGGGAAAATTTGAGAAGGGAAAATAGCATTAAAATGGGGAATTTTATAGGGATACAAAGGGGAAAATGGAGGCTTTTCTGAGCATAATTGTTTCACAGACAATGAGGATTTCTTGATGGAAACAATAGTGAAGATATTTTCTAGGGAAGAGGGCACACAGAGGCTTCAAGAATGAGAGATTTTCATAGGAAATGTATCTCTTGAAGGCTCAGAAAAATATTTAGCCACCTGTTTTCTTGACAAAAAATTTATAGGTGGCTAACAGTGGCTCAACATGGGGATCGCATCTTCTTGAAGATGTCAAGAACTTCAGAAATATTCTTTGGGAAGTAGGCGAGATGCCTGATCTTTGAACCATCCTTTCTTCTTTGATTCAGCTACTATAAACATGATGGATATTAATCAATAGAAAACATTTCCCAAATAATGTACCTACCCACCCTAGAGTCCTAAAAATCTTTCTTCAAGGTGCATTGAATTTGCAGACCTTCTTCATAATTTTTATTGAAAACAGAAAACAAACTAGTCTAATTCTACCCTTATTCCTCCATGAGACCAGATTAAACAGTTGATCTCATAGTTTCTCTACCTACACTAATATCTGCTAGGATTAAACTATCTAGCAGATTTCTTCCCTACATTCTACAGCAGAAATTTAAAAACAGTAAAACTAGGATTGGACAGTATGGTTTGCTATGGATCCATGGCATAAAGACAACTGCACATGAACTGAAATTGTAGAAACCTGAAAACAAAATTTGAAGGCTTGAGATTTTGAAACTTTGAAGCATCCTTCTTTCCTTTGTGACTCAAGTGTTGAGCTTGTTAGAGTCACTTCTTCACTTTAGCTTTGGTTTTCGGCTTGTTAGAGCTGATTCTTATTTCTTCTTTGCTGGTTGAGATTTTGAGCATATTAGAACCATCTTCTTTACTTCCTTTGGCTTAGGTTTTGATCATGTTATAGCCAATATTTTTCACTTCCGAGGTTCAAGTTTTGAGCATGTTTGAACCTCTCTTTCTCTCTTTTTTGAAACATTTTCTCTTTTTCTTGAAAACAAAACACTGCAATGGTATTTACAATGGAAATGAAAACTGTAAACTAGAAATTAGTAGTAGTAATGCTTGAGCATCGTGCCATTGACAGGACCCCCAAACAGATCTGTACCATCTAGCTCTTGTAGAAAAAAGGCATTTGGACCAATGGTGGATTGGATGATGTAAGGACCCTGCCACAAACTGTCAAATTTTCCATGGTTTCCTTTGTCTTCTCTCCTAGAGTGCCACTTCGGAACCTTATCTCCAATTTTGAAGTCACAAGCTTTTGTTCTCTTATCAAACAACATTTTTATATTTTCCTGCACTTTCAGAGCTCGGTTATAGAATTCTTCTTTTATTTGTTGGAGGTGAATTGTCTGATTTATCCTCCTTACCATACTGTCCTCTTCTGTCTGGATCTCTTGGACTAGTTTAATCACTCGTAGCCCTAGGATGGTAGGAAACACTGCCTCTGCTCCATAGACAAGATGATATGGTGACATTCCAATGGATTTCTTTGTTGTTAGCCTGTCAACCCACAAAACATGCACTAACTTGTTATGCCATGATTTCTTATTCTCTTCAAGAAGCTTTTTGATAATGTTCACCAAGCTTTTGTTGGATGATTCAGCTAACCCATTACCTTGTGAGTAATAAGTAGTTGAATGACCAAGTGCTATTTGATACCAGTGACAAAAATCAATCATTTTCTTGGATCCAAAATGCAGCAGCGTTATCAGTGATTATTTTTCTAGGGCAGCCAAATCTAGAGAGGATGTTGTCTTCTAGGAACTTAATGATAACATAATCTGTGGCATTCTTAGAAAGTATGGCCTCTATCCATTTTTTGAAGTAGTATATGGCTGTAAGGATCCACTTGTGTTGTGCAAAAGATGTAGGGTGTATTTCCCCTATGAAATCTAGGCCACACTATTGAAAGGGAGCTTCAATAGTTATAGGTTGCAATGGTAAAGGGAGGAGCTTCCTTTTGCCCTAAAAAAATTGGCACTTATGGCAGGCAATTATCATTTTGTGGATGTCATTGAAAAGTGTAGGCCAGTAATAGCAAGCTCTGAGTATTTTGTTAGCAGTGGCTTTGCAATTTAAATGGCCTCCACACTCTCCTACATGGAACTCCTATTTAATCCTCTCTGCTTCAGTTTTAGGCAGACATTTAAGAAGCAAACCATTTTCATTTTTCCAGTACAAACATTCATTCAGTATGTAATAGTTTTTGGCTTTTAGATTTAGGAATATAGCCTTAGTCTTTGATAAATCAGGAGGGGAATTCAGGTTTGTGAGCACATACAGAATGTCAGAATACCAAGGGGAGTTTTAAAATTGTTCTTCAGCAGTAGGATCAGGAAATCATACATGTTCATCCAAGGCATCCACCATGTTTATGTCAAGGGCTTGCAATTTAGATTCAGCCATTAGTTGAGTTAATCCCTAACCTTTGATTAGTTTCATGGGTTTTATTTCCAGGTCATACTCTAATATTACAGCAATCCATTTGCCCCTCTTTCCATCTAGATCTTGGGACAAAATGTCTTTAACCACTATGCTTGGCACGTAGGAAATGATGTGAGAATGCAGTATATACACCCTAAAGTCTTTCAAGGCCTTTACCAAGGCATAGGCATGCTTTTCCATTATGTTGTATTTTAAGGGTGCATCCCTCAGAGCTTTGCTGAAGAAAGCAATAGGTTGTTCCATTCCCTCTGGATTCTTCTATAGCAGAACTATAGCCACTGTATGCTCGGAGGCAAAGGAGAATATTAGGAAATCTTTTGAAAATTCAGGGTTGATTAAGACAGGTGCCCGGGTGAGTGCAAGTTTAACTAACTCAAAATATTTTTTAGCCTCTATAGTCCACTTAGCTCCTACACCATTTTTCAGCATGTTTGTCACATCCTTGAGGTGCTCAGCTAAGTTGGGGATAAACCTCCTTAAGAAGTTAATTTTCCCAATAAAGGACTACAACTCGTTTATGTCTCTCGTGTAGGTAATCTTCAGTATTCCCTCAACTCTTTGCGGGTCTATTTTAATTCCCTTATCTAATTTAATATGGCCAAGAAGCTTGCCTTCTTGAAGCCCGAACACATTCTTCCTGGGATTTAAAGGCAGACTGAACCTTCTACATTTCTCAAAAACTCTTCTAAAATGTGTTAGGTGCTCCTCATCATTCTTGGAATAGACTGTTACATCATCGAGATAGATGATAATAAAATGTCATGTTTCCTTCGAAAAGGCTATGTCCATTGCTCGTTGGAAGGTCACATCAGCATTCATTAGTCTAAAAGGAATTTTGACATACATAGAAGTGCCCCATGGAGTGGTGAAAGTTGTCTTGAGTTGGTCTTCTAGGAGTACTAACACTTGGTTATAGCCTGAAAAACCATCTAACACGGAGATCCTTTTTGAACCAACTACCCTCTGTAGGATGTGTTCCATCTTTGGTAAGGGGTAATTGTCTTTAAGTGAAGCTCTGTTAAGGTTTCTGAAATCCATGCACAATCTGATCTCACTTGTCTTCTTTATCATAGCTACAAGGTTGGAAACCCAATCGGAGAACCTCACAGGCACTATAATTCTTGCCTCGTACATCTTCTTGATTTCCTTTTTGACTAGAGGCAATTTCTTCAGGTTAATTCTACGAAGTTTTCATCTGAAAGGTTTTTGGTTCTCTTTCAAAGGGATCTTGTGATGGATAATCTTCGTATCATAGGCTTTTAAGTCCTCGTAGCTCTAGACAAACACATCGACGAACTCTTTAAATAAGTGAATATATTTTCTTTACATGTTTGCGGGCAAGGACTTAGCTAGTTTAATCATCTTAGGATTATCCTCAGTGCCTATGTTGCAATCCTCGACGTCAGAGTCTGAGTGTTCTATAGTGGGTTTCTTCGCTACATCTTCGAAATCAAAAAGGTCCTCTAAAGGTGCCAGTCCTCTAGGTATATTCGTGTCTTTTGACTGCAGCACCTCTATTTCTTCTTTTTCTACATTCTTGTACTCTTCAGTTGGATTTCCAAGTTAGTTCAGTCAACGTGTTTATTTCTACGTTATGGGGTGATTTTTATTCATCAGGGGTCTCTTCATTTAGGCAGTTGTCATCCGATTTAGAGTCTGAATCAGAGAATTCAAACTCATTCCTGCTAATTAAGAAATCCTCTATCTGCTTGTCGCCCTCAAAGACCTGCCAATATTTATCATTATCTAGCACCTCAGGCCTATATTTCGTCTGAATGATGATTGGTTTGTCACTAGGTGATTCATGATATGAACTAGCAACACAGGCTAATCCATTTGCAATTATGTTCTGACTCCTAGGAAGAAACACAAGTTCATACTCTACAAAGGTTTTCATTAAATCCATAGCATCATTCCTATACACTCTCAATCTAGGGTGATTTGCAGTATATTCTCCATTCACTTGTTTTATGATTAACTCAGAGTCTCCCTGTACAACTATCCTTTGGGCTCCTAGATTTTTTAGTAGATTTAAGCCTAGGATGAGAGCCTCATACTCTGCGATATTGTGTGTATATTTAAAGTCTAGTATGAAGGCACGACTCTCAGCATAGTCACTCTCAATGTTGTGTAACCACACTCTGGCTCCTGAATTCTTTCTAGTACAAGACCCATCAAAATTCATTCTCCATAAGGGATCGTTTTCAGGTTTATCATCATTTTCCTCCCTTACATGGGTTTCACTGTTATGTTGTAATATGGGGTCTGCATCATGGTGTGGAGTGTTTTTTTCTTCGTGATGTGTATGGATTTTAGAGGGATGATTAGTCAGTTGTTTGTAGTCTTGATCTTGTTCACTCTGAGTTTCAGATTCAATGCATTGTCCAAAGGTTTCTTCTTCATTTTCTTCTATGTCTAGGGTGGCCATTATGCTAAAATCTATGGGCTCTACCCCATTGTTTGCATCTCTATCTTCTAGCTCTAGCTCATCTATGGGTTCATTGTTGCAAAGGATAAAGGAATTAAGATCCGTGTGTATAGAGTATAGAGGTGAATTTTCAGGTTTTTCAGGGCTGCTAACCATGAACTTTGTTTGTGCCTCTCTATACATTCTCCTAAGTTGGCTAAAGACAGGGATTGTGGCATATGACCCATCCATCTACATTGTACCTTGCATCTTGGATCCCCATGACCTGGACAACAACATGCCATACATAGGTGGCACATCTGCCACCACAACATCCATAATCATGCATTCTGTTCGAATTTGGGTCAGGTTCATGCAAAGGTCTTTGATTAAGCCAAGGTCAAATGAATACAAATCCTTATAAGGTCGAGTTATCTCTAGGCCTAAATTTTCCATAACTACCTTAGGCATTAGGTTGTGTGATGCCCTAGAGTCATGCATTGCATTGTGAAGGATCTTGTCATGGATATTGAGGCTGATATAAAAAGGAGGTACTACCCCTTCCTGAAACTTCCCTTCTATCTTTGGACCAAACAGAAGGGTTGGTTGATCATCACTTAGATTGACAGTGTCGCTGTTTTCTCCTAGATTTAATGCTTTCAAAATTTGGCCTTTATATACATCCTAAGTGGCCAGCTCAGAGAGTGGGACAGAAATTTTAATTTTGGCAATCTCACTCTCCAGATTGAAGGTAGATTGACTCTTTATAAGACTCAATTCTGCTTTGTTAGCCACTACTTTAGTGGTAGAATCAGGGTGTTGATTCTCACTATGTACATTGTTTGTAGCTGTTTTATCAAGAGCACCAGCTGCAATGCTAGTGCTGCTAGTTTTTTTTACTTTGTTTATCAGTATTTTGGTTGTATTTCTCTTTGTTCTTCCTAGAACTCTCAGCTACTGATTTTCTACTTTCAGCATTTACTTTAGGAGTTTTCTTAGGTCTCTTCTTAATGGTGATCTCAGAGGCTTTTGGTTTTGAATTGTCTAAGCTCTTCTTTCTTCTATGTTCGTACTATTCTCTGACTTGCATGATGGAATTTTCAAATCCTAGCCTATAATCCTCAGATTCCAACCTTTCCTCATCCCAATATGAGTGTGAGGTCTGATTGTCTTCTGTGGAATAGTTGTGGATTGAGTTGTCTATTTCCACCATGTTTATTGTGGTTCCCTTAGACTCTTCTATTATCCCTTCATCTTCATCAAGGAAATTCTCTTGAAATGGTGGTATCACTTGTTGATCAGAGTCTCTTTGTCTATTTGGGGGATTGTTTCTCCTAAATTTTTGGTTCTGGTTTTGATTTTGGTTTCTGTTCTGATTACTAACTATGACAACCATTTTCTCCATCATCTTCTCTAGCCGTTCCACATTTTTGGCTAGACTGTCATATTTGGGATAAGATGTGGAAGCTACAGTGTCATCCCTATATGTTACCCTTTTCTCAAACCTCATTTTGGCTCTCTTTTCAATCAGGTTAGCTTCTACACTCATTGCTCCTTTTTTCATATCTTCCAATGTGTTGTAATATCTCTCCCTAAGCTAATAGGCCATGTCAGCATCAAAGCCTGTAGGATATTTCACTAAATCCGTACCTTGGGGAGGTTTCATATGTGGTGGAAGAGCATTGTAAACACTATTAAACCTTATAGAATAGTCATGGACACTCTCTCCTACATTCCTTTTAAGATTCTTGTATTTTTCTAAGATTTGGAGAGGGTTGGTCTTGACTTCCCATTTGTTTATGAAGGATTGATATAAAGAGGGAAGGTCATGGATACTATTAGAAGGTAGGCCTTTAAACCACTTCTTCACATCTCCTCCTAAACTCTAGGAAAATATTCTCATCTTGACTATCTCATCATCTATCTCCATATAGTCAAAGGAATATTCCATCCTATCTACATGGTATTGAGCTATGGTAGATTATTTTGTAGTGAAATGTGGGATTTTTTACTGATAATCATTGGGTAAAGGCACTAGAGGCTGTGGTAACACCAAGGGGGCATACCATGCTGCCATGATGATGTTCTGAGGAAGTAAAGGATTGGCTTGAGCAACAGGTATGTGGATGACAGGAATACTAGGGCCAACAACACTCTATTGAGATGATTTGGGGTGATAGAGCCCCAAGTTTTGAATGAAATGAATATACAATGGTGTAAATGGAGGGGTCTCTCTACCACTGTGAGATGGTGAACTTGGCAGCTCAAGGTCTGACTGGTCTAGAGCACTAAATGACCTAGTTCTAGGTAAACTGCTTGGTAAGTCTAGGTCGAAATGATTGTCTGATAGAGCTGTAAAGTTTTCTAGTGCAGAGTTAGCTCTATGGTTGTGTCTGGAAATAGTTTGCTTCCTAGGTGTAGGAGATTTCCTGAGGATGATCGCAGGGTTGTCAACTATTTCAGGTGGGTTTGGGTTAGGATAAGCTCTTGTATGAATGGTTCTTGAAGCCAGTATGTTGTCTTTAAACAAAGAAGCTTAATCCTACTTGTTACTTCTAATATGGTTGATGTTGTAATGAAGGCTGGTCTCCCAGTGGAGTCTTGTGAAACCAAGATAATCAGTAGGCCTAATGATCACCAGTGGAGTCTTTTTATCATTAGAGAACTATGGAGTTGCCAAGTGGAAGGTTTAGAATGTTTCAACAAGGTATAATGTCCACCACAGTGTTTAACCACCAAACTCAGGCTAATATGGTATTCTTTGAGTTCTTAGAAGTGTTTAAAGGTGTGTTTTACTCTAAGCGTCCCCAACGGAGTCAAAATTATGTTGGGGTTCCTATGTTTTGGCAGGTTTGGCTCTACCAAAAGATAAGACAACATCAAAACCACTTTGGGGCCTCAGGATCTAGCCTTCTTAGGTCTAGAGAGAGATCTCTCTATAAAGGAAAAAATATATATATGTCTTCGAGGTTCAGTTTCAAGGTATTAGGCTAATTATTAGGCACAAGGATTGTTTTGTTTTGTTTGTTTGTTTGGTTGTTGGGAAACATGAAGGAAGGGTTCAATACTATACAAAGGTGAGAAAAGAAGGATTTCAAGCAAAGAGGAGGTACTTTAGGGAACACTCAATACCATTGGGCAATGGAGTCATAAAAGGGTTTACTTGCTATTCAATATCCAAGGCTTTCAATTGGGCTAGTCGTAAAAAACAGAGGATCTTTAAAGATGATAGTGTGGTATGAAATCATAAGTAATGAAGGTGAATGAAAAGGAAACCTCCAAGGTTACCACTTAGGAATAAGATCTAGGGATATGGCATGCCATTAAACACCTATGATATACCCCCTAAAAGGCTAACTCTTCAAACAACAAGAAACACTTAAGATTTAAACACAAAGGTGAAGCTTGAGATCAGAGAAAGCCTTTGAAATTTCAATGCTTTGACATTCAACTTAAGGGAACTGATAAATGCTCAATTTATTGAAAAGGACCCTAGTGAGACACTATCAACATTCTAAACTCCTAGTGTCCCAATTCTTTCAATTAAAACTAGACAAGAACATCTAAGAATGGATTCATAAATTCATACATCAGTTAGCAGTGAACAACAGCTACTACACTGGTTAAATTATCTTGAATTAGTTCTTAGATAACAAAATTAGTAGAAAACATCAAAGATAAGAAGGGAAAGAACATTAGGGTACCAGGCAAGGGTATATCCTAAGCCATATTTTTTATTCTTACCAGAGGAATGAAATTCAATGAATTACAAAAGGAAAACAGAGAGAAAGATAGAACACATCATTGCTGCTTTAAATCAGCATCCAAAGAAATGTGTTTTTCATATTAAAGAGCAACACCAGTCATGTACAAGATTTTCCAATAGCTTGATATTCAGTCTGAAATCATCTCCTCAGCCTAGTTTACAACTTTACACACAGAACTATATCTCAAGAGAAATAGATTACAATTCACAGATATCCGATCAACAAAAAACAACCTTTACAACGCGTTTTTCTTGAGTTCTTATAGTTGAAAGAGAGGCAGAGGAGGTAAATATAACTTTAAATGGAACATTAAAATAGAGGAAGATTAGTGGCTCAAGGCCCATTCTGTCTTAATATCTATGCATTGATATTCCGTACTCTTTGGGTGAAAGAGTGGTCTTGGACAGGCTGATAGTAACTCCTGGTATGTTCTTTGATGTACTTTTGGCTGTAGTACTCTGTAGTACTCTGGTGATAAGAAAAAGGAAAATAAATGACTTTCAGGTCTTCCATATTGTGTAACAAATTCTTTGGTAGCATTATGACTTCTGTCAGGGTGTAGATCTTCTCGGAAACATTGATGAAGAGTAAAACATTATGGGAACTCTGTCCTTTCTTGGGAAAGAACCTTCTACTAATGTGAAACACTGATAATATTTTTTTCTATGCTTTAGGCCTCATTAGCCCTTCTGTGTTGTTCATAAAGTCTTCAATCTGGTACATTCACCCTTAAACATTTAATTAAGGCTTAAAATCTTCAATAATGGGCATTAAACCTCCTTAATTCTTCACTGATACTCTTTGCCGCTTCGTTGACTATCTCTATCTGTGAAAATGGTGTTTTAATGGTGTTGGATGGTTTTAGAGAGTTAAACATTGTTATTTAATGAAATATTTCATTCGAACACCTTCCCAGGAATTTTCTCTGTAATCTCAGGCTCTGAAAATGTTCTTCTCTGCGCTTTGTGTCACTATGACAGTGAATGTGAGCCATGGCAGTTTCTACCACCTGTAACCCTGCAAAACACACAAACATTTTAAGAAATCCATGTGGGAGTGGAGGTGAAATGCCATGGAGGACTGTGGGAATGGCAGTGCATACATGGTGGAAGCGGTGGATGTAGTGGAAAACAATTGAAAAATGTAGTGAAACGGTGAAAAATGATCTAATGAAGGTCTGATAGGGGAAGGGTTGTGGACCGTCTGATCAGATCGGGTAATAGTGATCGAAGATAGAGATTCACTGGGGGAGTTTCCTTTAGAAGGTATGAAAATATAAATAAACTTTAGTGTAAACACTAAAGTTTTTTCCTTTGGGCGGATTACACAGAAAATGCACAAAATGAATGAAATTGGGTGTGAATTGTGGGACCTTGCATGGAAGGAGGGCGATGGAATATGGACCGTTAGATCTGAAGAGGAGATCAACCATTGGGATGACCCGATAAACTTTTGTGGTAGCGCGATGGAAAAATGTGAATGGATAACGCGATGTAGTGTGGGCCGTTGATCTGAACAGATCAACGGTCGAGATATTTAGATGGTCTTTTGGGAGCGGAAGTGGGGAAGTGGTTTTAAGGAAGAAAATAATTGTTTTGGTGTTTCTTGGGAGTGGTTTTGAAAATCTCCCAAAAAAACGCGATATAGTCTACTTCCTGACACGTGGCAAAATGAAACCACCCATATCGTGTGATTTCAAACTGCTAAACTTTAGATGAAGAAAAAACGTGATATCGATGCTGGTCGTTGGATCTAGGACTGTGAGATCTGACAGTGGGAGATGGAGCGTGATATGGGAACGTGCACGATCAGTAATGTGGGGACAGGCCAAAGGCAGTTTGAATGTGAGCCATCCGGTCAGCGCGATGGATGGTCGAGATCGAAAGTGGGAAAGCGAAGACAGAGGGGCAGTTTAATGGGCGGGAGGAATATGAGTCATTAGATCAAATAGGATGGAAGGCTGCGATTCAATTGGAATCAGAGGAGGCAGGGGCCAAAACTCTGATGGGACGATGTTGTGATTGCATATGGACCATTGGATCAGCAACAGATCAACGGTTGTGATTGAATCGGGGGTGACGAATCAGGGAACATGGGGCAGAGTGAGATCAAATACTGGCCATTGGTTCTTGTCGATTCGATGACCAGGATCCAATCGGGGATCGGCCAATTAGGGAGACAGAAAGTGGCACATTTTGAAATTTCTGATTGGCGATTGGAGCGGCGCTACGATGGCCGTTGGATTGTTTTAAGATCAGCGGTGGAGATTTCCATTGGAGGTTATCAAAGGAATGTTATGGGGTGCGTGGTGAGTTTTTCGTGGATCGTCAGATCTGTATAGATCTACGGTGGATATTGCACCAAAGGCTAATAGAACAAACAACGTTTCACATCGGAAGTTTTCAAATAAAAAAGGGAAAAGCGCCCCAGCCAACCTTCCGATGCGATAAGCACTCAAGGGCTTAGCGCTTGGTCTTAGCGCTGGGTTTCATGGAGGGGAAGTGGATATGGGCTAGGCCGAAAGGGGCTAAGACTTTTATATGATAAAAAGTGGGTTTTAGGCCTAAAAACAGTGTTTCAAGGCTTAAAAGAGGTTCCGGTAAGGGGAAAAAGGGGTTTTCTCACCAAATGAAGGGATTGACATGGTCTAAAAAGGGGAATTTGATGGTTTTGAAGACTTAGGAAGGGATTTTGGGGGTTAAAAGGGGAAACTTTGAGATGGGAAAAGAGGGTTAAAATGGGGAATTTTGCAGCGATACAAGGGGGCAAATGGAGGCTTTTCTGCGCATAATTTTTTCACAGACCGTGAGGATTTCTTGATGGAAATGGTAGTGAAGATATTTTCTAGGGAAAAGAGTACACATAGGCTTCAAGAATGAGATATTTTCATAGGAAATGTATTTCTTGAAGGCTCAAAAAAATATTTAAACACCTTTTTGCTTGACCAAAAATTTATAGGTGGCTAACACTATGTCGAGGAGATTTCAAGGAGATTTAGCTTTGATACTCATCCTTGCGTGTATAATGGGCCATAGACTATTCCCTTAGGTTCAATTTTCTTAGTTGGTAACCTTAGTGGCTATAATATTTAGGATTTTTCCAAAGGTGACAGTGGAGGAAAGATCCCACTTTACCTAGAGCATATGTTGACTAGACTCACTTAGAATTTTCGTAGGGTAGTATTCACTTTGAGATGGCATAGTGGAGTTACTTGCACCAAATTGTTGGTAGGTTGTGAGGGTAACTGTTCCAACCGCTAGTTTTCAACATTAATTTTTGCGACGTTGGATTTCATTACCAACTAGTGATTTTATTGTGGAAACATACAATTTGTGTGTGGATTGCATCTTATATTTTGTAGCACGTGTTCATTTGTTTGATTACTTTTAGCGGCCATAACTATGATTATTTTTAATTCTTTTGAAATATTTTGATTTTGTGTGTTAAAGAAATTAATCGTGGCTGAATTACCGAGATATTCACATAGAATCAAGGGGAAACCCCTTGAATATACACCCAATAAATTGGTAAAAAAAAAAACTGAAAGGGTTCAACCATCTGGAGTTGAATCTTATAAATAAGGAGAATTATCTATCTAATACATCTCAATTTCAAAGTTATTCAACCTCAGAAAAATGAAACAGGCACTATCACATTTGGCCCAATTTCGGACGGCCAAAATATCACTCTTGTGATACATAGGCGTCCTAAGAGAGACACTTTCATGTGGAGCAAAACGTCATATTTAATCACGTTGCAATTCCAACGCTTCTAGTAACTGTCAGTAGAGCGACACTATTTCTGACATTTCCAAGTGTTTGTTACTCTTCTGACATTACCAAATTTATATCTCTCTTCCGACGGTTCCATACTTGCGTCACTCTTCCAACTTTAGTATGCCTTTGTCACTCTTCCGACGAATCCAAATTTTTTTCGTTCTACCGATGTTAATAAGCATGTCTTTCTCTGCTGACGAATCCAGAAGTTTGTCGGTATATCGAAGGTGGCACATGTTTGTCTCTCTTCTAATTAATCTAGAATTTTGTCGCTATACCAACGGTGGCACACATTTGTCGCTCTTCCGAAAAATCTAGAACTTTGTCGTTGTACCGACGGTGCCATGGTTGTGTCTCTCTTCCGACGAATCTAGAAGTTCGTCACTATACTGAGGATGTCACACATTTGTCTCTCTTCTGAAAAATCCATATGTTTGTCGCTCTACTGACGATACCACGTCTGACACTTAATGGTGTCAGTATTCTGATGCCTCATTGGGGTAGAACAAAGAAAAACCAGCTTAATTTTAAAAGACATGCCCTTTCTTCCAAATGTTGGAGGGGAATTCATGACAAATTTTACATCATTTTATGTTTGATCGTTGAGTTAGGAGCTTGTTCTATAATTTCATGGTTGTACTTGCCACACGGCATCGTCAGTTTTATTTTATCATTGGAATTAGGGATTTGGGTGCATACAATGGAGAGTTTTACATAACTTTCGATGATTATTTTGACAAATTAGGCTTTCTCTTATATATACAAGCCTCTCACAACAACAAGGGCTTCATAAGGAAACCCTAGATCATCGTCTCAAATGTCAAAATAAGAGGGCACTGAAAGACCTAATTTCAATGCTCAAATAAAACACACCATTCCATGTGGCAATTACAACCACGAACATAAATCACAAGATCCTAACTCAATTATAAAACATAACATGATGTAAAATGTGTCATTAATTCCCCTCCACCATGTGGAAGAAAGGGGATGTATTGTAAAACTAGCCTCATTTTACACTGAATGCTTAGAGGGTAAGAGGGAAAAACAAAATTCCCCACAATCCCCACTCAATATATGTTGACAAGGTGTGAAAAGGAAAAACCACAATAAAAATTCAATGTACGGTTTATATTGGAAAGACAATTAAAGAAAATTGAAGGCTTTGAGATTCAGGAGACAAAGCGGGTTTCATGAACCATGACTGTAAGTTTTCCACAAAAAATTCTCCTTTTTTTTTCAACTTTTTATTTTCTGACATTACTAAAAAATATATATATAAAGCACCCCAACGTCCCCTTACATCCTGATTTTGAAAAATATGTGAACCCTAGTAGCTTAGGACAATAGTCATTTATTGAAAATAGCATATAGACCACTAAAATTTAAGAGATAAAAAAATGTACAAATTTGCTTCTTCCAAACTTATCATTACTGAAATTTTGAGGTCTAAAATGGGTCTGCTAAGGAAATTATAAAATAATAGTGGAAATAATAAAATAATATTTCATTACATCATCAAATTTTAGAGGGGAAAAGGAAAAAATTACTTTTTTCAACTCGTATTTTCAACTTGTTTCCCAAAGTTTTTACTCAAATACTCGTTGGATGAAAAATTTAATTCCTAATCCAAACATTACCCATGTTACAATCATGTTTTTTCATGTATTTCTCATTTTTCATGTAGCGGGGTCCATCAAAAGTATGCAACATGGGTACTTCTTAGATGAGGAATTAAAATTTTCATTCAGTGAGTACTCTCGCTCAAAATTTGAGTAAAAAATGTGGGAGATAAGTTGAAAACATGAGTTGAAAAAAGTAGTTTTATTATTTTATTATTTTTTAATATTCTTACCATTTACTTTAAAAAATGGTGAATCATCCCCCATGGTTGACATCATCATCTTGAATCCTATTGGTTCTTATAAAGTTTATTTTTTTTTACATTTTTCCTAGGAGGCCAATTTTAGACCTAAAAATTCCCCTAATGTTCATCTTAGAAATCAATCAAAGAAAAAAGGTCCCCTTTTAACAACTAAAAGACTTCTTGTGTAATGGAAATCATTGACAAATGAAAGGATGATAAATAAAAAGAAAAAAAAAATAAGACTACAAGACTCCACTGAAGCATCTTACTGATGAGGTTATTTTTTATACATCTAAAAGAAAGAGATGAAATGAAGATGAGGACTATTACTTCGAAGCTCCTTCAAATAAGGCCTAAAACACATATAGTTCAAGCAAACAACACCGAAGAATATTGTGCCAAATGCTACACTAGGGAATAATTCATACAAGGATACTCCATGAGTTGTGCTGAAACAATGGCCACAGTAGATCAGATAACTAAGAAAGAGAAATATACATATAACCACAACAAAATACAATACATATGACTATGGCAGAGCCACGTGCATTTAACCATGGAAAAATACAATCATAACCACCTCAGATCTAGTTTTATCAGCCTAAATATTGTTTATATCCGTTGTCAATATCCAACTAGCCTGCGTGATAAGTTTAATCAAGGAGGGACCCTTGTTTGGCTAGCATTGATTTCATGAAGAATATGAACCCCAGAAACAGTAAAAATATTTCACCTAGAAAATTGAGTTAAAGTATATCAGAATTCCTATAGAATCACAGATCAACTTGGTTACCTTGAGGCTTACATCAAGAAACTAATAATAAAAAATATTTTCCACACATACCCACATTAACAAAATGTAGCTCTCATATGTTTGTTCCATCCCTTTCTGAAACTCGTGATACTTGCTGAGCTTCAGTTTGGCTATCATGTTTTCTTTTATTTCTTCTGGTCTTGTAAGACTTGCCATTTTTTCCTTGACATTTATCTAAATTATTTGGAAGGGTGTTTTCACTTGCAACAAATGATGCATGTGATACAGGTGGTGGATTAGGCCATGGTGTGTGTTTTGGTGGAACCACGAACTCGAAAGGAGGGTCTATAGCCCATCTGCAAGTTAAATAATAGTTCGGTAAAGATAATAATGAGTTACAAACCTAAAAAATAAATCATGTAAAAAATAAATTAAATGCTATTATACTTGCCTGTTAAAGATAATATAGAATAAAAAATAATGTCTATTAAATTTTCCTTCACTGTCAGAGAATTCATTAAGAAAAACATCAATTATGCATTTTTTTTTAAACATAATCTTGATAAATTATTTTGTAAGGAAATTAGACACATTCAGGTTTCACAATGATATATATGTCCATGACTCGATGTCTTGGAATCACAACATATATCCAAATGCCATGTGCCCACTATTAAAATCCAAACTAGTCTCAAATTTATTCGTATTTAAATTTCAAGTCCATTCATGACAAGAATTATCTTAGTTTCCAAAATTTGAGAAGAATAAGAATTTTATATGTAATCAAAGCAAGAATACAATATTGTATCAAAGGTTACACAATCCATAGGCTTTCAAACGTAATATTTATTTCCACTCTTAAACAAGGATACCACTTATTCATTTATGTAAACATGGGTGTTACAATTGTAAAATGTTTCCATAACTTTCACTGCATTCTGGTCGTTCATCTTAAACCTTCCTTAAACCTTGCAATGGATAGCATAAGATACCAAGGACAACCCTTGGAATAGAGAAAGGTATTATTGAACCAACAACTTAGAACATGGTTATATATATACATATATATAAATCAATAGGCAAAAATTACAACCAATGTAGAAGCTTTATGAAGAAAATAAAATAAGTGGAAAATAAGAAGAGATAAGTGAACTAAACCATGAGGGAATTTAGTGTCTGCACAAGCCACCACATGAAGCCACCACAACAATAATTTACAACCACGTCTGCTAAGTGGCTCCACAAAGGAATAATCTTTCAACATGGAAAAAGGGCTCTCCACCACCTGTTCATCTGTAGTCCATTCATCCGAATCTCGAAGCCAAGTTTATTTATCGTTATCCTTCCAAAATATTCTTGCATTAAGTGAAAAACATGCCAAATAAAGCCTCCTTGGCAATACAGTTGCCCCATCACAAATAAATCTAACACTTTTATTATCATATGGAACAGAATTAAAAGTATTCTAGCCAACTAAATGGCCCGATGAATTACAGGCAGGTGCCTTCATAGGTACAAGAAGATTTTCTTCTTAACCCTATTAGCACATGGATTTGCATCCCTCCCATCTGAAAAATATGGACTCAAGTGATAATCCTATAGGACGCAGTGGTGTAAAAAATCTCATTCCCTATTTCCAAAAGATTTTTGAAATGGATATACATTGGGTGATTCCAAGACAATAAATGAAAAGTAATCCAGAGTTTTCTCTGGTTTTGAATGCATTTGATTCAACAGTACCTCATAAATTTCCTCAATGGATTCCAAACCATCATGTATGACCTTTACAACATCAAACCCTATCCAATGGGAACCCATTGCTGCACTACAGGCCCCAAAATCCTATTACGAGGAACTATTGAAAGCCTACAAGTTTAAGTTTTCCACAAAGAAAAAAACTAGTCCTGTTGTTGTTGGGTCAATTTGCCACAGCTAATCTAGAATGAAAGGTCCACATAGTTGCAATGAGGTGTCATACATCCTCTAATTAAAATCAGTTGTGCCCTAGATTCTCACATCATTTCATGACATCTTTTTCTCTTGGAAGACTAGCACAAAACATACACAACCAAACTGGCATAGTTCATGATGGAGGACTGCCACCATTGGTAGAACTTCTTGACTCAAGATATGGATCCCTTCAACAAAATTCAACCTTTGAAATATATGGTCTTCCAGATAATGGGGATAATGGGTATGACAAGGTCAACAAACCATTAGGATAATTAATCAGGGCGTATTCTAAATTGTATCAAACTCTCAAGAAAACACCACTTCTGATTCAATGTAAAATTCTATATACCAGTTCTGAATTTTACACAAGATGTAATTTGAAACATCTGGATTATGTAGCCTAGTAGTGAAAATATTTCAAATCTTACGTACTAATTGTGGCATTTATGACCCTCATCATTACTGTGAGTATGATGGTAAATTTTGAATGGGCTACAAATAACCCATTCAAATGTGCAATTTTTTTATAATTCTTCGCTACTTTGAAACTTGTAGTTGAGTGTCCTTATTATTTATGTTGAATGGGTAGATATGGTCATTGTTTTATCATCGTTACTTATGTAAATAAAATCCTTACACCAACAAATTTGATATAATCGAATGGAGCCTTTATGTATCATTTTAAAAAATACGTTGTAGTATCATGTAACTTCCTACATACTTTAATACTTCATTGCTTCTAGATACAGATCCTATGCTAAAAAAAAATTAATATCATCCTATATTTTGTAAATATGAGTTCATCTTTGTGACATTCAAATAAGAGCTAAAATTTATGGATCTAGATGCCTTAGTTTCTAGCATTCAAGTAAACAAAATTCAGGTTCCTATGGTGATTATCTCAGTGATTTTTTGGAGACAAATCTCATATATATATATATATATATATATATATATATATATGTTAAATATGGAAAAGTATCAATGGACCTAGACATCTATGTCTTGACATATTGTAGGACAAATGAATGAAGAAAAAAATAATACAATGATGACAATATCTCTTCGAGGTGACAAACAACTTCAACAATCTTATATAATTCGTATTACATGACATTCTTAACAAACATATGTTCTTTAGTTTAAATGTGGAAATATATTAAACATTCATTTGATATCTTAGTGTATAATGATTGTCTAAGCATGTATTCTCCCACTTAGAGGTGACAAACATGTTTGGTCTCTCAATAAAAATCTTGGCACACCTATGATATCTTCATGATGGAATGGGTGTGGTGTATTTGTGACTATAGTGAATGTCACTCTTGGGATAAGATGTTTACATTCTCTCAAACTATCTTATAATGGAAGTACTAGAATGTGTATGAAGGAAAAAACTCAGATTTATGCGATGAATACCTCGACACCCATGAGATAAGCTCAATTTTTATATGATTCAACAGTCATTATCAACACTTTTACATAAGTAGAAGGTTTAACATGTAGACCTCACACTCATGTGAAGAAGTACTAACATAATTGTGGCATATCCATGGAATTTCAATTTATATGATGATAGATTCAATATCTTGAAGTGGTGATTCCATCACAAAATTCAAGGCATAAAAATCCAAACCAACATAAGAAGCACACAATCCAACTCACACTTCGAATAAATAAATGTTTAAGGTCATAGAGGAGACTAAAAACCCCTGAAAAAATATCCTTTAACAATATGGTTTGGAAGCATAAGAAGACCTTTCTTAGAGCGGGAAATCCTCCCTTGTGTCATTGTCTTGAGAAATAATGCTCCTTTGCATCATTGTATTAAGAAACAATGCTACTCTATGTCACTGTCTTGAGCAACAATACTTAGTAGGCAAAAATTACAATCAATGTAGAAGCTTTATGAAGAAAACAAAATAAGTGGACAATAGGAAGAGATAAGTGAACTAAACCACGAGGGAATTTATTGTCTGCACAAGCCTCGACACGAAGCCACCACAACAATAATTTATGGCCACATCTGCTAAGTGGCTCCACAAAGTAATAATATTTCAACATAGACAAAGGGCTCTCCACCACCTGGTCATCTGTAGTCCAGACATCCCAATCTCGAAGCCAAGTTGATTTATCGTTACCCTTCCAAAATATTCTTGCATTAAGTGCAACGCCTACCAACTCAAATATCCTTGGAAATATAGTTGCCCCATCACAAATAAATCTAGCACTTTTCTTAGCATATTCAACAAAATTAAAATTATTCCAACCAAATAAATGGCCTGATGAATTGCAGGCAGGTGCCTTCATAGGTACAAGAATATTTTCTTCTCCACCCTATTAGCACATGGATTTGCATCCCTCTGAGCTGAAAAATATGGAATTCAGTGATAATCTTATAGGACACAATGGTGTAAAAAAACTCATTCCCTATTTCCAAAAGATTTTTGAAATTGATATACAATGGGTGATGTCAAGACAATAAATTAAAAGTAATCCAGTGTTTTCTCTGGTTTTGAATGCATTTGATTCAGTAGTACCTCATCAATTTTCCTCAATGGATTCTAAACCATCATTTATGACCCTTACAACATCAAACACTATCCGATCCCTTCAGCACAATTCTTCCTTTCAAATATATGGTCTTGCAGATAATGGGGATAATGGGTATGACAAGGTCAATGGACCACAAGAATAATTAATCAACGCATATTCTCAATTTTATCAAACTCTCAAGCAAACACCACTTCTGATTCAATGTAAAATTCTATATAACAATTCTAAATTTTACACAAGATGTAATTTTAAACACCTAGATTATGTAGCCTAGTAGTGAAAAGACTTGGAATATTAAGTACTAATTGTGGCATTTACGACCCTCATCATTACTATGAATATCATGGTCAATTTTGAATGCACTGCAAATAATCCATTCAAATGTGGAATTTAAAAAAAAAAATTCCCTACTTTGAAACTTGTAGTTGAGTGTCTTTATTATTTATGTTGAATGGGTAGGTATAGCCATTTTTTTATCATTGTTACTTATGTAAATAAAATCCTTACTCCAACAAATTGCATTTGATATAATCCAATGGAGCCTTTAAGTATCATTTTAAAAAATACATTGTAGTATCATGTAACTGCCTACATACTTTTCTACTTCATTGCTTCTAGATACAGATCCTATGCTCAAAAACAATTAATATCATCCAATATTTTGTAAATATGAGTTTATCTTTGTGAAATTCAAATAAGAGCTTAAATTTATTGATTTAGATGCGTCTGTTTCTAATATTAAAGTAAACAAAATTAAGGTTCCTATGGTGATTATCTCAATGATTTTTTGGAGACAGATCTCATATATATATATATATATATATATATATATATATATATATATATATATATATATATATATATATATATATATAGTCTGCTGCCCGACACGTGAAAAAATGAAACCACCCATATCGTGTGATTTCAAACTTCTAAACTTTGGACGAAGAAAAAACACGATATTGATGCTGGCCGTTGGATCTAGGACTGTGAGATCCGACAGTGGGAGATGGAGCGCAATATGGGAACGTGCATGGTCAGTAATGTGGGTATAGGCCAAAGGCATTTTGAATGTGAGCCATTTGGTCAGCGCGATGGATGGTCGAGATTGAAAGCGGGAAAGCGAAGACAGAGGGGAAATTTAATGGGCAGGAAGAATATGAGTCATCGGATCAAATAGGATGGACGGCTACAATTCAATTGGAATCAGAGGAGGCAAGGGCCAAAACTCCGATGGGACGATGTTGTGATTGCATATGGATCATTGGATCAGCAGCAGATCAACGGTTGCGATTGGATCGGGGGTGACCAATCGGGGATCAGCCAATCAGGGAGACAGAAAGTGGCACATTTTGAAATTTTCGATTGGCGATTGGAGCGACACTACGATGGCCATTGGATTGTTTTAAGATCAACGGTGGAGATTTCCATTGGAGGGTATCAAAGGAATTTTATGGGGTGTGGGGTGATTTTTTCGTGGATCCTCAGATCTGTATAGATCTACGGTGGATATTGCACCAAAGGCCGACAGAACAAACAATGTTTCACATTGGAAGTTTTCAAATAACAAAGGGAAAAGCGCCCCGACCAACCTTCCGATGCGATAAGCACTTAAGAGCTTAGCGCTTAGTCTTGGCACTGGGTTTCATAGAGGGGAAGTGGATATGGGTTGCGCTGAAAGGGGCTAAGCCTTTCATATGATAAAAAGTGGGTTTTAGGCCTAAAAACAGTGTTTTAAGGCTTCAAAGAGGTTCCGGTAAGGGGAAAAAGGGGTTTTCTCACCAAATGAAGGGATTCACATGGTCTAAAAAGGGGAATTTGATGGTTTTGAAGACTTAGGAAGGGATTTTGGGGGTTAAAAGGGGAAACTTTGAGACGGGAAAAGAGGGTTAAAATGGGGAATTTTGCAGGGATGCAAAGGGGCAAATGGAGGCTTTTCTGAGCATAATTTTTTCACAGACCGCGAGGATTTCTTGATGGAAACATAAGTGAAGATATTTTCTAGGGAAAAGGGCACACATAGGCTTCAAGAATGAGATATTTTCATAGGAAATGTATCTCTTGAAGGCTCAAAAAAATATTTAGCCACCTTTTTGCTTGAACAAAAATTTATAGGTGGCTAACACCATGTCGAGGAGATTTCAAGGAGATTTAGCTTTGATACTCCTCCTTGCATGTATAATGGGCCACATAATATTCCCTCAAGTTCAATTTTCTTAGTTGGTAACCTTACTAGCTATAATATTTAGGATTTTTCCCAAGGTGACGGTGGAGGGAAGATCCCACTTTAATTTGGAGCATATGTTGACTAGACTCACTTAGAAATTTCGTAGGGCAGTATTCACTTTGAGATGGCATAGTGGAGTTACTTGCACCAAAATGTTGGTAGGTTGTGAGGGTAACTGTTCCAACCGCTAGTTTTCAACATTAATTTCTGCGAGGTTGGATTTCATCACCAACTAGTGATTTTATTGTGGAAACATACAGTTTCTGTGTGGATTTCATCTTATATTTTGTAGCACGTGTTAATTTGTTTGATTACTTTTAGAAGCCATAACCATGATTATTTTTAATTCTTTTGAAATATTTTGATTTTGTGTGTTAAAGAAATTAATCGTGGCTGAATTATCGAGATATTCACATAGAATCAAGGGGAAACCCCTCAAATATACACCCAATAAATTGGTAAAAATAAAAACTGAAAGGGTTCAACCATCTGGAGCTGAATCTTCTAAATAAGGAGAATTATCTATCTAATACATCTCAATTTCAAAGTTATTCAACCTCAGAAAAATGAAACAGGCACTAGCACATTTGGCGCAATTTCAAATGGCCAAAATGTCACTCTTGTGATACATAGGCATCCCAAGAGAGACAATTTCATGTGGAGCAAAACGTCATATTTAATCACGTCGCAATTCCAATGCTTCTAGTATTTGTCAGTAGAGCGACACTATTTCTAACATTTCAAAGTGTTTGTTACTCTTCTAACATTACCAACTTTATATCTCTTTTCCGACAGTTCCATAATTGCGTCACTCTTCCAACTTTAGTACGCCTCTGTCACTCTTCCGATGAATCCAAAAAAATTTCATTCTATCGATGTTAATAAGCATGTCTTGCTCTGCTGATGAATCCAGAATTTTGTCATTATATCGACGGTGGCACATGTCTGTCTCTCTTCTTATTAATCTAGAAGTTTGTCGCTATACCAATGGTGGCAAACATTTTTCGCTCTTCTGAAAAATCTAGAAGTTTGTCACTGTACCGACGGTGGCATGGATTTGTCTCTCTTCTGACCAATCTAGAAGTTCATCACTATACTGATGATGGCACACATTTGTCTCTCTTCTGAAAAATCCATATGTTTGTCGCTCTACTGATGGTACCACGTCTGACACTTAATGGTGTTAGTATTTTTATGCTTCATCGGGGTAGAACAAAAAAAAATAGCTTAATTTTAAAAGACATGCCCTTTCTTCCACATGTTGGAGGGGAATTCATGACACATTTCACATCATGTTATGTTTGATCGTTGATTTAGGAGCTTGTTCTATAAGTTCATGGTTGTACTTGCCACATGGCATCATCAGTTTTATTTTATCATTGGCATTAGGGATTTGGGTGCATACAATGGAGAGGTTTACATAACTTTCGAAGATTATTCTGAAAAATCAGGCTCTCTCCTATTTATACAAACCTCCCACAAAAACAAGAGCTTCATAAGGAAACCCTAGATCACTGTCTCAAATGTCAAAATAAGAGGGCGCTGAAAGACCTAATTTCAATGCTCAAATAAAACACACCATTCCATGTGGCAAGTACAACCACGAACATAAATCACAAGCTCCCAACTCAATTATAAAACATAACATGATGTAAAATGTGTCATGAATTCCCCTACACCATGTGGAAGAAAGGGGATGTATTGTAAAACCAACCTCATTTTACATTGAATGCTTAGAGGGTAAGAGGGAAAAACAAAAATCCCCACAATCCCCACTCAATATATGTTGAGAAGGTGTGAAAAGGAAAAACCATAATAAAAATTCAATGTATGGTTTATATTGGAAAGACAATTAAAGAAAATCGAAGACTTTGAGATTGAGGAGACAAAGCGGGTTTCATGAACCATGACTGTAAGTTTTCCACAAAAAATTCTCTTTTATTTTTTCAAGTTTTTATTTTCTTACATTACTAAAAATTTTATATATAAAGCACCCCAACGTCCCCTTGCATCCTGATTTTGAAAAATATGTGAACCCTAGTAGCTTAGGACAATAGTCATATATTCAAAATAGCATATAGACCACTAAAATTTAAGAGATAAAAAAATGTACAAATTGGTTTCTTCCAAACTTATCATTTGGGGAACTTTGAGGTCTAAAATGGGCCTCCTAAGGAAATTATAAAATAATAGTGGAAATAATAAAATAATATTTCATTACATCATCAAATTTTAGAGGGAAAAAAGCAAAATTTACTTTTTTCAACTCGTATTTTCAACTTGTTTCCCAAATTTTTTACTCAAATACTCGTTGGATGAAAAATTTAATTCCTAATCCAAACATTACCCATGTTACAATCATGTTTTTTCATGTATTTCTCATTTTTCATGTAGCAAGGTCCATAAAAAGTATGAAACATGGGTACTTCTTAGATGAGGAATTAAATTTTGCATTCAGTGAGTACTCTCGCTCAAAATTTGAGTAAAAAATGTCGGAGATAAGTTGAAAATATGAGTTGAAAAAAGTAGTTTTATTATTTTATTGTTTTCTAATATTCTTACCATTTACTTTAAAAAATGGTGAATCATCCCCCATGGTTGACATCATCATCTTGAATCCTATTGGTTCTTATAAAGTTTATTTTGTTTTACATTTTTCTTAGGAGGCCAATTTTAGACCTCAAAATTCCCCTAATGTTCATCTTAGAAATCAATCAAAGAAAAAAGGTCCCCTTTTAACAACTAAAAGACTTCTTATGTAATGGAAATCATTGACAAATGAAAGGATGATAAATAAATAATAAAAAAACATTAAGACTACAATACTCCATTGAAGCGTCTTACTAATGAGGTTATTTTTAATACATTGAAAAGAAAGAGCTGAAATGAAGATGAGGACTATTACTTCGAAGTTCCTTCAAATAAGGCCTCAAACACATATAGTTCAACTAAACAACACTGAAGAATATTGTGCCAAATGCTACACTAAGGAATAATTCATACAAGGGTACTCCATGAGTTGTGCTGAAACAATGGCCACAGTAGATCAGATAACTAAGAAAGAGAAATCTCCATATCACCACAACAACATACAATACATATGACTATGGCAGAGCCACACACATTTCACCTTGGAAAAATACAATAATAACCACCTCAGATCTAGTTTTATCAGCGTAAATATTGTTTATATCCGTTGTCAATATCCAACTGGCTTGCTTGATAATTTTAATAAAGGAGGGACCCTTGTTTGGCTAGCATTGATTTCGTGAAGAATATGAATCCCAGAAACAATAAAAATATTTCACCTATAAAATTGAGTTAAAGTATATCAGAATTCCTATAGAATCATAGATCAACTTGGCTACCTTGAGGCTTACATCAAGAAACTAGTAATAAAAAGTATTCTCCACACATCCCCACATTAACAAAATGTAGCTCTCATATGTTTGTTCCATCCCTTTCTGAAACTTGTGATACTTGTTGAGCTTCAGTTTGGCTATCATGTTTTATTTTATTTCTTCTCGTCTTGTAAGACTTGCCATTTTTTCCTCGACATTTATCTAAATTATCTGGACGGGTGTTTTCACTTGTAATAGATGATGCATGTGATAGAGGTGGTGGATTAGGCCATGGTGTGTTTTGGTGGAACCACGAACTCAAAAGGAGGGTCTATAGCCCATCTGCAAGTAAAAGAATAGTCCGGTAAAGATAATAATGAGTTACAAACCTAAAAAATAAATCATGTAAACAAGAAATTAAACACTATTATACTTGCCTATTTAAGATAATATAGAATAAAAAATCATGTCTATTAACTTTTCCTTCACTGTCAGAGAATTCATTAAGAAAAACATCAATTATGCAATTTTTTTTTTAAACATAATCTTGATAAGTTATTTTGTAAGGAAATTAGACACACTCAGGTTTCACAATGATATATCTATCCATGATTCGACGTCTTGGAATCACAACATATATCCAAATGCCATGCACCCACTATTAAAATCCAAACTAGTCTAAAATTGATTCGTATTTAAATTTCAAGTCCATTCATGACAAGAATTATTTTAGTTTCCAAAATTTGAGAAGAATAATAATTTTATATGTAACCAGTGCAAGAATACAATATTTTATCAAAGGTTACACAATCCATAGGCTTTCAAACATAAGATTTATTTCCACTCTTAAACAAGGATACCACTTAATCATTTATGTAAACATGGGTGTTACAGTTGTAAAATGTTTCCATAACTTTCACTGCATTCTATCCGTTCATCTTAAACCTTCCTTAAACCTTTCAATGGATAGCATAAGATACCAAGGACAACCCTTGGAATAGAGAAAGGTATTCCTGAACCAACAACTCAGAACACGGTTATATATATACATATATATAAATCAATAGGCAAAAATTACAATCAATGTAGAAGCTTTATGAAGAAAATAAAATAAGTGGGCAATAAGAAGAGATAAGTGAACTAAACCATGAGGGAATTTAGTGTATGCACAAGCCACAACAACAATACTTTCCGACCACATCTGCTAAGTGGCTCCACAAAGGAATCATCTTTCAACATGGAAAAAGGGCTCTCCACCACCTATTCATCTATAGTCCAGTCATCCCAATCTCGAAGCCAAGTTTATTTATCATTATCCTTCCAAAATATTCTTGCATTAAGTGAAAAACATGCCAACTAAAGCCTCCTTGGAAATACAGTTGCCCCATCACAAGTAAATCTGGCACTTTTCTTAGCATATGGAATAGAATTAAAAGTATTCCAACCAACTAAATGGCCTGATGAATTGCAGGCAGGTGCCTTCATAGGTACAAGAAGATTTTCTTCTTCACCCTATTAGCACATGGATTTGCATCCCTCCTAGCTGAAAAATGTGGACTCAAGTGATAATCCTATAGGACACAGTGGTGTAAAAAATCTCATTCCCTATTTCCAAAATATTTTTGAGATGGATATACATTGGGTGATTCCAAGACAATAAATGAAAAGTAATCCAGAGTTTTCTCTAGTTTTGAATGCATTTGATTCAGCAATACCTCATAAATTTCCACAATGGATTCCAAACCATCATGTATGAACTTTACAACATCAAACCCTATCCAATGGGAACCCGTTGCTGCTCTACAGGCCCGAAATTCCTATTACAAGGAACTATTGAAAGACTACAAGTTCAAGTTTTCCACAAAGAAAAAAATTGGTCGTGTTGTTGTTGGGTCAATTTGCCACAACTAATCCAGAATGAAAAGTCCACATAGTTGCAATGAGGTGTCATACATCCTCTAATTAAAATCAGTTGCACCCTAGATTCTCACATCATTTCTATGACATCTTTTTCTCTTGGAAGACTAGCAGAAAACATACACAACCAAACTGGCATAGTTCATGATGGAGGACTGCCACCATTGGTAGAAATTCTTGACTCAAGATATGGATCCATTTAGCACAATTCAACCTTTGAAATATATGGTCTTGCAGATAATGGGGATAATGGGTATGACAAGGTTGACGGACCACAAGGATAATTAATCAGGGCATATTCTCAATTGTATCAAACTCTCAAGCAAACACCACTTCTGATTCAATGTAAAATTCTATATACCAGTTCTAACTTTTACACAAGATGTAATTTTGAAACATCTGGATTATGTAGCTTAGTAGTGAAAATATTTTGAATATTACATCCTAATTGTGGCATTTATGATCCTCATCATTACTGTGAGTATGATGGTAAATTTTGAATGGGCTACAAATAACCCATTCAAATGTGCAATGTTCTTATAATTCTTCCCTACTTTGAAACTTGTAGTTGAGTGTCCTTATTATTTATGTTGAATGGGTAGATATGGTCATTTTGTTATCATCGTTACTTATGTAAATAAAATCCTTACACAAACAAATTTGATATAATCGAATGGAGCCTTTAAGTATCATTTTAAAAAATACGTTGTAGTATCATGTAACTGCCTACATACTTTTCTACTTCATTGCTTCTAGATACAGATCATATGCTCAAAAACAATTAATATCATCCTATATTTCGTAAATATGCATTCATCTTTGTGACATTCAAATAAGAGCTTAAATTTATGGATTTAGATGCCTTAGTTTCTAGCATTCAAGTAAACAAAATTCAGGTTCCTATGGTGATTATCTCAATGATTTTTTGGAGACAAATCTCATATATATATATATGTTAAATATGGAAAATTATCAATGGACCTAGACATCTATGTCTTGACATATTGTAGGACAAATGAATGAAGAAAAAAATAATACAATGATGACAATATCTCTTTGAGGTGACAAACAACTTCAAAAATCTTATAGAATTCATTTTACATGACATTCTCAACAAACATATGTTCTTTAGTCTAAATGTGGCAATATCTTAAACATTCATTTGATATCTTAGTGCATAATGATTGTCTAAGCATGTATTCTCCCACTTAGAGGTGACAAACTTGTTTGGTCTCTCAATAAAAATCTTGGCATACCTATGATATCTTCATGATGGAATGGGTGTGGTGTATTTGTGACTATAGTGAATGTCACTCTTGGGATAATATGTTTACCTTCTCTCAAACTATCTTATAATGGAAGTACTAGAATGTGTATGAAGGAAAAAACTTAGATTTATGCGATGAATACCTCGACACCCATGAGATAAGCTCAATTTTTATATGATTCAACAGTCATTATCAACACTTTTACATAAGTAGAAGGTTCAACATGTAGACCTCACACTCATGTGAGGAAGTGTTAACATAATTGGGGAATATCCATGGAATTTCAATTTATATGATGATAGATTTAGTATCTTGAAGTGGTGATTCCATCACAAAATTCAAGGTGTAAAAATCAAAACCAACATAAGAAGCACACAATCCAACTCACACTTTGAATAAATAAATGTTTAAGGTTGTAGAGGAGACTAAAAACCCCTGAAAAAATATCCTTTAAAAATATGGTTTGGAAGCATAGGAAGACCTTTCTTAGAGCAGGAAATCCTCCCTTGTGTCACTGTCTTGAGAAATAATGCTCCTTTGCATCATTGTATTAAGAAACAATGCTACTCTATGTCACTGTCTTGAGCAACAATACTCAATAGGAAAAAATTACAATCAATGTAGAAGCTTTATGAAGAAAATAAAATAAGTGGACAATAAGAAGAGATAAGTGAACTAAACCACGAGGGAATTTATTGTCTGCACAAGCCTCCACATGAAGCCACCAAAAAAATACTTTATGGCCACATCTGCTAAGTGGCTCCACAAAGGAATCATCTTTCAACATATACAAAGGGCTCTCCACCACCTGGTCATCTGCAGTCCATACATCCAAATCTCGAAGCCAAGTTGATTTATCGTTACCCTTCCAAAATATTCTTGCATTAAATGCAACGACTGCCAACTCAAATCTCCTTGGAAATACAGTTGCCCCATCACAAATAAATCTAGCACTTTTCTTAGCATATGGAATAGAATTAAAATTATTCCAACCAACTAAATGGCCTGATGAATTGCAGGCAGGTGCCTTCATAGGTACAAGAATATTTTCTTCTCCACCCTATTTGCATATGGATTTGCATCCCTCCGAGCTGAAAAATATGGACTTGAGTGATAATCCTATAGGACACAGTGGTGTAAAAAAAATCATTCCCTATTTCTAAAATATTTTTGAAATGGATATACAATGGGTGATGTCAAGACAATAAATGAAAATTAATCCGGTGTTTTCTCTGGTTTTGAATGCATTTGATTCAACAGTACCTCATCAATTTTCCTCAATGGATTCCAAACCATCATTTATGACCCTTACAACATCAAACACTATCCAATGAAGACTAGTTGCTGAGTACATGGGCTGAGCTCTATTACGGTATTGAAAGAATACAACTTCAAGTATTCCACAAAGCAAAAAAATGATCACACTGTTGTTGGGTCAATTTTCCACAGCTAATGGGGATAATGGGTATGACAAGGTCGATGGACCACAAGGATAATTAATCAGGAGCATAATCTGGAACATCAAACTCTCCGACCAAGCACCACTTACGTTCGATGTAAAATTCTATATACCAGTTCTGACTTTTACACAAGATGTAATTTGAAACACCTAGATTATGTAGCCTAGTAGTGAAAAGACTTGGAATATTAAGTACTAATTGTGGCACTTACGATCCTCATCATTACTATGAGTATGATGGTAAATTTTGAATGGAATGCAAATAATCCATTCAAATGTGGAATTTTTTTTAAAATTTTCCCTACTTTGAAACTTGTAGTTGAGTGTCTTTATTATTTATGTTGAATGGGTATATATAGCCATTGTTTTATCATTGTTACTTATGTAAATAAAATCCTTACTCCAACAAATTGCATTTGATATAATCCAATGGAGCCTTTAAGTATCATTTTAAAAAATACATTGTAGTATCATGTAACTGCCTACATACTTTTCTACTTCATTTCTTCTAGATACAGATCCTATGCTCAAAAACAATTAATATCATCCAATATTTTGTAAATATGAGTTCATATTTGTGACATTCAAATAAGAGCTTAAATTTATTGATTTATATGCCTCTGTTTCTACCATTCAAGTAAACACAATTCAGGTTCCTATGGTGATTATCTCAATGATTTTTTTGGAGACAGATCTCATATATATATATATATATATATATATATATATATATATATATATATATATATATATATATATATATATATATATATATATATATATATATAGTCTGCTGCCCGACACGTGAAAAAATGAAACCACCCATATCGTGTGATTTCAAACTTCTAAACTTTGGACGAAGAAAAAACACGATATTGATGCTGGCCGTTGGATCTAGGACTGTGAGATCCGACAGTGGGAGATGGAGCGCAATATGGGAACGTGCATGGTCAGTAATGTGGGTATAGGCCAAAGGCATTTTGAATGTGAGCCATTTGGTCAGCGCGATGGATGGTCGAGATTGAAAGCGGGAAAGCGAAGACAGAGGGGAAATTTAATGGGCAGGAAGAATATGAGTCATCGGATCAAATAGGATGGACGGCTACAATTCAATTGGAATCAGAGGAGGCAAGGGCCAAAACTCCGATGGGACGATGTTGTGATTGCATATGGATCATTGGATCAGCAGCAGATCAACGGTTGCGATTGGATCGGGGGTGACCAATCGGGGAACATGGGGCAGAGTGAGATAAAATACTGGCCATTAGTCCTTATGTATTCGACGACCAGGATCCAATCGGGGATCAGCCAATCAGGGAGACAGAAAGTGGCAGATTTTGAAATTTTCGATTGGCGATTGGAGCGGCACTACGATGGCCATTGGATTGTTTTAAGATCAACGGTGGAGATTTCCATTGGAGGGTATCAAAGGAATGTTATGGGGTGTGGGGTGATTTTTTCGCGGATTCTCAGATCTGTATAGATCTACGGTTGATATTGCACCAAAGGCCGACAAAACAAACAATGTTTCACATCGGAAGTTTTCAAATAACAAAGGGAAAAGCGCCCCGACCAACCTTCCGATGCGATAAGAACTCAAGAGCTTAGCGCTTGGTATTGGCACTGGGTTTCATGGAGGGAAGTGGATATGGGCTACGCTGAAAGGGGCTAAGCCTTTCATATGATAAAAAGTGGGTGTTAGGCCTAAAAACAGTGTTTTAAGGCTTCAAAGAGGTTCCGGTAAGGGGAAAAAGGGGTTTTCTCACCAAATGAAGGGATTCACATGGTCTAAAAAGGGGAATTTGATGGTTTTGAAGACTTAGGAATGGATTTTGGGGGTTAAAAGGGGAAACTTTGAGACGGGAAAAGAGGGTTAAAATGGGGAATTTTTCAGGGATTCAAAGGGGCAAATGGAGGCTTTTCTGAGCATAATGTTTTCAAAGACCGCGAGAATTTCTTGATGGAAACATAAGTGAAGATATTTTCTAGGGAAAAGGGCACACAGAGGCTTCAAGAATGAGATATTTTCATAGGAAATGTATCTCTTGAAGGCTCAAAAAAATATTTAGCCACCTTTTTGCTTGAACAAAAATTTATAGGTGGCTAACACCATATCGAGGAGATTCCAAGGAGATTTAGCTTTGATACTCCTCCTTGCATGTATAATGGGCCACATACTATTCCCTCAGGTTCAATTTTCTTAGTTGGTAACCTTACTGGCTATAATATTTAGGATTTTTCCCAAGGTGACGGTGGAGGGAAGATCCCACTTTAATTTGGAGCATATGTTGACTAGACTCACTTAGAATTTTCGTAGGGTAGTATTCACTTTGAGATGGCATAGTGGAGTTACTTGCACCAAAATGTTGGTAGGTTGTGAGGGTAACTGTTCCAACCGCTAGTTTTCAACATTAATTTCTGCGAGGTTGGATTTCATCACCAACTAGTGATTTTATTGTGGAAACATACAGTTTCTGTGTGGATTGCATCTTATATTTTGTAGCACGTGTTAATTTGTTTGATTACTTTTAGAGGCCATAACTATGATTATTTTTAATTGTTTTGAAATATTTTGATTTTGTGTGTTAAAGAAATTAATCGTGGCTGAATTATCAAGATATTCACATAGAATCAAGGGGAAACCCCTCAAATATACACCCAATAAATTGGTAAAAAAAAAAACTGAAAGGGTTCAACCATCTGGAGCTGAATCTTCTAAATAAGGAGAATTATCTCTCTAATACATCTCAACTTCAAAGTTATTCAACCTCAGAAAAATGAAACAGGCACTAGCACATTTGGCCCAATTTCGGACGGCCAAAATGTCACTCTTGTGATACATAGGCATCCCAAGAGAGACACTTTGATGTGGAGCAAAACGTCATATTTAATCACGTCACAATTCCAATGCTTCTAGTATTTGTCAGTAGAGCGACACTATTTCTAACATTTCCAAGTGTTTGTTACTCTTCTAACATTACCAACTTTATATCTCTCTTCCGACAGTTCCATAATTGCGTCACTCTTCCAACTTTAGTACTCCTCTGTCACTCTTCGGACGAATCAAAAAAAAATTCGTTCTATCGATGTTAATAAGCATGTCTTTCTCTGCTGACGAATCCATAAGTTTGTTGGTATATCGACGGTGGCACATGTCTGTCTCTCTTCTTATTAGTCTAGAATTTTGTCACTATACCAACGGTGGCACACATTTTTCGCTCTTCTGACAAATCTAGAAGTTTGTCACTGTACCGACGGTGGCATGGATTTGTCTCTCTTCTGACGAATCTAGAAGTTCATCACTATACTGATGATGGCACGCATTTTTCTCTCTTCCGAAAAATCCATATGTTTGTCGCTCTACTGATGGTACCACATCTGACACTTAATGGTGTCAGTATTCTGATGCTTCATCTGGGTAGAACAAAAAAAAATAGCTTAATTTTAAAAGACATGCCCTTTCTTCCACATGTTGGAGGGGAATTCATGACACATTTCACATCATGTGATGTTTGATCGTTGATTTAGGAGCTTGTTCTATAAGTTCATGGTTGTACTTGCCACATGGCATCATTAGTTTTATTTTATCATTGGCATTAGGGATTTGGGTGCATACAATGGAGGGGTTTACATAACTTTCGAAGATTATTTTGAAAAATCAGGCTCTCTCCTATTTATACAAGCCTCTCACAAAAACAAGGGCTTCATAAGGAAACCCTAGATCACTGTCTCAAATTTCAAAATAAGACGGCGCTGAAAGACCTAATTTCAATTCTCAAATAAAACACACCATTCCATGTGGCAAGTACAACCACGAATATAAATCACAAGCTCCTAACTCATTTATAAAACATAACATTATGTAAAATGTGTCATGAATTCCCCTCCACCATGTGGAAGAAAGGGGATGTATTGTAAAACCAACCTCATTTTACACTGAATGCTTAGAGGGTAAGAGGGAAAAACAAAAATCCCCACAATCCCCACTCAATATAAGTTGAGAAGGTGTGAAAAGGAAAAACCATAATAAAAATTCAATGTATGGTTTATATTGGAAAGACAATTAAATAAAATCGAAGACTTTGAGATTGAGGAGACAAAGCGGGTTTCATGAACCATGACTGTAAGTTTTCCACAAAAAATTCTCTTTTATTTTTTCAACTTTTTATTTTCTTACATTACTAAAAATTTTATATATAAAGCACCCCAACGTCCCCTTGCATCCTGATTTTGAAAAATATGTGAACCCTAGTAGCTTAGGACAATAGTCATATATTCAAAATAGCATATAGACCACTAAAATTTAAGAGATAAAAAAATGTACAAATTGGTTTCTTCCAAACTTATCATTAGGGGAACTTTGAGGTCTAAAATGGGCCTCCTAAGGAAATTATAAAATAATAGTGGAAATAATAAAATAATATTTCATTACATCATCAAATTTTAGAGGGAAAAAAGCAAAATTTACTTTTTTCAACTCGTATTTTCAACTTGTTTCCCAAAGTTTTTACTCAAATACTCATTGGATGAAAAATTTAATTCCTAATCCCAACATTACCCATGTTACAATCATTTTTTTTCATGTATTTCTCATTTTTCATGTAGCAGGGTCCATAAAAAGTATTAAACATGGGTACTTCTTAGATGAGGAATTAAATTTTGCATTCAGTGAGTACTCTCGCTTAAAATTTGAGTAAAAAATGTGGGAGATAAGTTGAAAATATGAGTTGAAAAAAGTAGTTTTATTATTTTATTGTTTTCTAATATTCTTACCATTTACTTTAAAAAATGGTGAATCATCCCCCATGGTTGACATCATCATCTTGAATCCTATTGGTTCTTATAAAGTTTATTTTGTTTTACATTTTTCTTAGGAGGCCAATTTTAGACCTCAAAATTCCCCTAATGTTCATCTTAGAAATCAATCAAAGAAAAAAGGTCCCCTTTTAACAACTAAAAGACTTCTTATGTAATGGAAATCATTGACAAATGAAAGGATGATAAATAAATAATAAAAAAAAATTAAGACTACAAGACTCCACTGAAGCATCTTACTGATGAGGTTATTTTTTATACATCGAAAATAAAGAGCTGAAATGAAGATGAGGACTATTACTTCGAAGTTCCTTCAAATAAGGCCTCAAACACATATAGTTCAACCAAACAACACTGAAGAATATTGTGCCAAATGCTAAACTAGGGAATAATTCATACAAGGGTACTCCATGAGTTCTGCTGAAACAATGGCCACAGTAGATCAGATAACTAAGAAAGAGAAATCTCCATATCACCACAACAACATACAATACATATGACTATGGCAGAGCCACGTGCATTTCACCATGGAAAAATACAATAATAACCACCTCAGATCTAGTTTTATCAGCATAAATATTGTTTATATCTGTTGTCAATATCCAACTGGCTTGCCTGATAATTTTAATAAAGGAGGGACCCTTGTTTGGCTAGCATTGATTTTGTGAAGAATATGAACCCCAGAAACAATAAAAATATTTCACCTAGAAAATTGAGTTAAAGTATATCAGAATTCCTATAGAATCACAGATCAACTTGGTTACCTTGAGGCTTACATCAAGAAACTAGTAATAAAAAATATTCTCCACACATACCCACATTAACAAAATGTAGCTCTCATATGTTTGCTCCCTCCCTTTCTGAAACTCGTGATACTTGTTGAGCTTCAGTTTCGCTATCATGTTTTCTTTTATTTGTTCTCGTCTTGTAAGACTTGCCATTTCTTCCTCGACATTTATCTAAATTATCTGGAAGGGTGTTTTCACTTGCAATAGATGATGCATGTGATACAGGTGATGGATTAGGCCATGGTATGTTTTGGTGGAACCACGAACTCAAAAGGAGGGTCTATAGCCCATCTGCAAGTAAAAGAATAGTCCGGTAAAGATAATAATGAGTTACAAACCTAAAAAATAAATCATGTAAACAAGAAATTTAATGCTATTTTACTTGCCTGTTTAAGATAATATAGAATAAAAAATAATGTCTATTAACTTTTCCTTCACTGTCAGAGAATTCATTAAGAAAAACATCAATTATGCATTTTTTTTAAACATAATCTTGATGAATTATTTTGTAAGGTAATTAGACACACTCAGGTTTCATAATGATATATCTGTCCATGACTCGATGTCTTGGAATCACAACATATATCCAAATGCCATGCACCCACTATTAAAATCCAAACAAGTCTCAAATTTATTCGTATTTAAATTTCAAGTCCATTCATGACAATAATTATTTTATTTTCCAAAATTTGAGAAGAATAAGAATTTTATATGTAATCAATGCAAGAATACAATATTGTATCAAAGGTTACACAATCCATAGGCTTTCAAACGTAAGATTTATTTCCACTCTTAAACAAGGATAGCACTTACTCATTTATGTAAACATGGGTGTTATAGTTGTAAAATGTTTCCATAACTTTCACTGCATTCTGGTCGTTCATTTTAAACCTTCCTTAAACCTTGCAATGGATAGCATAAGATACCAAGGACAACCCTTGGAATAGAGAAAGGTATTCCTGAACCAACAACTCAGAACATGGTTATATATACATATATATAAATCAATAGGCAAAAATTACAATCAATGTAGAAGCTTTATGAAGAAAATAAAATAAGTGGACAAGAAGAAGAGATAAGTGAACTAAACCATGAGGGAATTTAGTGTCTGTAGAAGCCACCACAACAATACTTTACTACCACATCTGCTAAGTGGCTCCACAAAGGAATCATCTTTCAACATGGAAAAAGGGCTCTCCACCACTTGTTCATCTGTAGTCTAGTCATCCCAATCTCGAAGCCAAGTGTATTTATTGTTATCCTTCCAAACTATTCTTGCATTAAGTGAAAAACATGCCAACTAAAGCCTCCTTGGAAATACAGTTGCCCCATCACAAATAAATCTGGCACTTTTCTTAGCATATGGAACAGAATTAAAAGTATTCCAACCAACTAAATGGCCCGATGAATTGCAGGCAAGTGCCTTCATAGGTACAAGAAGATTTTATTCTTCACCCTATTAGCACATGGATTTGCATCCCTCCCAGCTGAAAAATATGGACTCAAGTGATAATCCTATAGGACACAGTGGTGTAAAAAATCTCATTCCCTATTTCCAAAATATTTTTGAAATGGATATACATTGGGTAATTCCAAGACAATAAATGAAAAGTAATCCAGAGTTTTCTCTGGTTTTGAACACATTTGATTCAACAGTACCTCATAAATTTCCTCAATGGATTCCAAACCATCATGTATGAACTTTACAACATCAAACCCTATCCAATGGGAACTCGTTGTTGCTCTACAGGCCCCAAACTCCTATTACGAGGAACTATTGAAAGACTACAAGTTCAAGTTTTCCACAAAGAAAAAAACTGGTCGTGCTGTTGTTGGGTCAATTTGCCACAACTAATCCAGAATGAAATGTCCACATAGTTGCAATGAGGTGTCATACATCCTCTAATTAAAATCAGTTGCACCTTAGATTCTCACATCATTTCTATGACATCTTTTTCACTTGGAAGACTATCACAAAACATACACAACCAAACTCGCATAGTTCATGATGGAGGACTTCCACCATTGGTAGAAATTCTTGACTCAAGATATGGATCCCTTTAGCACAATTCAACCTTTGAAATATATGGTCTTGCAAATAATGGGGATAATGGGTATGACAAGGTCGACGGACCACAAGGATAATTAATCAGGGCATATTCTCAATTGTATCAAACTCTCAAGCAAACACCACTTCTGATTCAATGTAAAATTCTATATACCAGTTCTAACTTTTACACAAGATGTAATTTTGAAACATCTGGATTATGTAGCTTAGTAGTGAAAATATTTTGAATATTACATCCTAATTGTGGCATTTATGATCCTCATCATTACTGTGAGTATGATGGTAAATTTTGAATGGGCTACAAATAACCCATTCAAATGTGCAATGTTCTTATAATTCTTCCCTACTTTGAAACTTGTAGTTGAGTGTCCTTATTATTTATGTTGAATGGGTAGATATGGTCATTTTGTTATCATCGTTACTTATGTAAATAAAATCCTTACACAAACAAATTTGATATAATCGAATGGAGCCTTTAAGTATCATTTTAAAAAATACGTTGTAGTATCATGTAACTGCCTACATACTTTTCTACTTCATTGCTTCTAGATACAGATCATATGCTCAAAAACAATTAATATCATCCTATATTTCGTAAATATGCATTCATCTTTGTGACATTCAAATAAGAGCTTAAATTTATGGATTTAGATGCCTTAGTTTCTAGCATTCAAGTAAACAAAATTCAGGTTCCTATGGTGATTATCTCAATGATTTTTTGGAGACAAATCTCATATATATATATATGTTAAATATGGAAAATTATCAATGGACCTAGACATCTATGTCTTGACATATTGTAGGACAAATGAATGAAGAAAAAAATAATACAATGATGACAATATCTCTTTGAGGTGACAAACAACTTCAAAAATCTTATAGAATTCATTTTACATGACATTCTCAACAAACATATGTTCTTTAGTCTAAATGTGGCAATATCTTAAACATTCATTTGATATCTTAGTGCATAATGATTGTCTAAGCATGTATTCTCCCACTTAGAGGTGACAAACTTGTTTGGTCTCTCAATAAAAATCTTGGCATACCTATGATATCTTCATGATGGAATGGGTGTGGTGTATTTGTGACTATAGTGAATGTCACTCTTGGGATAATATGTTTACCTTCTCTCAAACTATCTTATAATGGAAGTACTAGAATGTGTATGAAGGAAAAAACTTAGATTTATGCGATGAATACCTCGACACCCATGAGATAAGCTCAATTTTTATATGATTCAACAGTCATTATCAACACTTTTACATAAGTAGAAGGTTCAACATGTAGACCTCACACTCATGTGAGGAAGTGTTAACATAATTGGGGAATATCCATGGAATTTCAATTTATATGATGATATATTTAGTATCTTGAAGTGATGATTCCATCACAAAATTCAAGGAATAAAAATCCAAACCAACAAAAGAAGCACGCAATCCAACTCACACTTTGAATAGATAAATGTTTAAGGTTGTAGAGGAGACTAAAAACCCCTGAAAAAATATCCTTTAACAATATGGTTTGGAAGCATAGGAATACCTTTCTTAGAGCAGGAAATCCTCCCTTGTGTCACTGTCTTGAGAAATAATGCTCCTTTGCATCATTGTATTAAGAAACAATGCTACTCTATGTCACTGTCTTGAGCAACAATACTCAATAGGAAAAAATTACAATCAATGTAGAAGCTTTATGAAGAAAATAAAATAAGTGGACAATAAGAAGAGATAAGTGAACTAAACCACGAGGGAATTTATTGTCTGCACAAGCCTCCACACGAAGCCACCACAACAATACTTTATTGCAGTCCAGACATCCCAATCTCGAAGCCAAGTTGATTTATCGTTACCCTTCCAAACTATTCTTGCATTAAGTGCAATGCCTGCCAACTCAAATCTCCTTGGAAATATAGTTACCCCATCACAAATAAATCTAGCACTTTTCTTAGCATATGGAACAGAATTAAAATTATTCCAACCAACTAAATGGCCCGATGAATTGCAGGCAGGTGCCTTCATAGGTACAAGAATATTTTCTTCTCCACCCTATTAGCACATGGATTTGCATCCCTCCGAGCTGAAAAATATGGACTTTAGTGATAATCCTATAGGACACAATGGTGTAAAAAAACTCATTCCCTATTTCCAAAATATTTTTGAAATGGATATACAATGGGTGATGTCAAGACAATAAATTAAAAGTAATCCAGTGTTTTCTTTGGTTTTGAATGCATTTGATTCAGAAGTACCTCATAAATTTTCCTCAATGGATTCCAAACCATCATTTATGACCCTTAAAGCATCAAACACTATCCAATGGTAACCCGTTGCTAGTCTATAGGCCCCAAAATCCTATTACGAGGAACTATTGAAAGACTACAACTTCAAGTATTCCACAAAGCAAAAAAACTAATCACGCTGTTGTTGGGTCAATTTTCCACAGCTAATCCAGAATGAAAGGTACACATAGTTTCAACGATGTTGTGTAACCAGCTCCAAAAAGAGAAGAAAAGAGATATAAACGCCTTAGAAATGAGCCACTTCGAGGGGGCAACCTCCAATACATTACATAAATGAACAATTCTTGGATGATACCATTTACAAAACCTCCTTTCTATATATAGGAGTCCATGGGGCCATAATGTAATCCTAGTGGGCCACAATGTAATCCTAGCCGACCTAACAATAATAATCTAAGGGCACAATAATAACAAAATGGGGGTTACAAGGGTACAATAATAACAATAATGGGGGCTACACTAACATAATAAGGGGCTACACTATTAATATAGGGACTTAACAAACGAGGTGTCATATGTCCTCTACTTAAAATCATTTGCACCATAGATTCTCACATCATCTCTATGGCATCTATTTCTCTTGGAAGACTAACACAAAACATACACAACCAAGCTGGCATAGTTCATGATGGAGGACTCCCACAGTTGGTAAAACTTCTTGACTCAAGATATGGATCCCTTCAGCACAATTCTTCCTTTCAAATATATGGCCTTGCAGATAATGGGGATAATGGGTATGACAAGGTCAATGGACCACAAGGATAATTAATCAGGGCATATTCTCAATTGTATCAAACTCTCAAGCAAACACCACTTCTGATTCAATGTAAAATTCTATATACCAGTTCTGACTTTTACACAAGATGTAATCTGAAACACCTAGATTATGTAGCCTAGTAGTGAAAAGACTTTTAATATTAAGTACTAATTGTGGCATTTACGACCCTTATCATTACTATGAGTATGATGGTAAATTTTGAATGGACTGCAAATAATCCATTCAAATGTGGAATTTTTTTTAAATTTTTCACTACTTTGAAACTTGTAGTTGAGTGTCTTTATTATTTATGTTGAATGGGTTGATATAGCCGTTGTTTTATCATTGTTACTTATGTAAATCAAATCCTTACACCAACAAATTTCATGTGATATAATCCAATGGAGCCTTTAAGTATCATTTTAAACAATACATTGTAGTATCATGTAACTGCCTACATACTTTTCTACTTCATTGCTTCTAGATACAGATCCTATGCTCAAAAACAATTAATATCATCTTATATTTTGTAAATATGAGTTCATCTTTGTGACATTCAAATAAGATCTTAAATTTATTGATTTAGATGCCTCTGTTTCTAGCATTCAAGTAAACAAAATTCAGGTTCCTATGGTGATTATTTCAGTGATTTTTTGGAGACAAATATATATATATATATATATATATATATATATACATACATACATATATATATATATAAGAAAAAAATAATACAATGATGACAATATCTCTTCGAGGTGAAAAACAACTTCAACAATCCTATAGAATTCGTATTACATGACATTCTCAACAAACATATGTTCTTTAGTATAGATGTGGCAATATATTAAACATTAATTTGATATCTTAGTGTGTAATGATTGTCTAAGCATATATTCTCTCACTCAGAGGTGACAAACATGTTTGGTCTCTCAATAAAAGTATAGGCACACCTATAATATCTTCATGATGGAATGGGTGTGGTGTCTTTGTGACTATAGTGAATGTCACTCTTGGGATAACATCTTTACCTTCTCTCAAATTGTCTAATAATGGAAGTACTAGAATTTTTATGAAGGAAGAAACTTAGATTTATGTGATGAATATCCTGACACCCTTGAGATAAGCTCAATTTTTATATGATTCCACAGTCGTTATGAACACTTTTACATAAGTAGAAGGTTCAACATGCAGACCTCACACTCATGTGAAGAAGTGTTAACATAATTGTGGCATATCCATGGAATTTCAGGTTATATGATGATATATTCAGTATCTTGAAGCAGTGATTCCATCACAAAATTCAAGGCGTAAAAATCCAAACCAGCATAAGAATCACACAATCCAACTCACACTTCAAATAAATCAATGTTTAAGGTCGTAGAGGGGACTAAAAAATCCCCAAAAAAATATCCTTTAACAGTATGGTTTGGAAGCATAAGAAGACCTTTCTTAGAGCGGGAAATCCTCCCTTATGTCATTGTCTTGAGAAATAATGCTCCTTTGTATCATCGTATTAAGAAACAATGCTCCTCTATGTCACTGTCTTGAGCAAAAATATTCATGTGTGTTGCTAGATTTAGAAACAATGCTCCTTGTATTGCTAGATTGAGAAACAATGCTCCTTGTATTGCTATGTTCCTTGTACAGTCATGTGCAGTCCAGTCATCCCAATCTCGAAGCCAAGTTGATTTATCGTTATCCTTCCAAAATATTCTTGCATTAAGTGCAAAACCTACCAATTCAAGTCTTCTTGGCAATACAGTTGCCCCATCACAAATAAACCTGACACTTTTCTTAGCATATGGAACAGAATTAAAAGTATTACAACCAACTACATGGCCCGATGAATTGCAGGCAGGTGCCTCCATAGGTACAAGAATATTTTCTTCTCCACCCTATTAGCACATGGATTTGCATCCCTCCCAGTTGATAAATATGGACTTGAGTGATAATCCTATAGGACACAGTGGTGTAAAAAATCTCATTCCCTATTTCCAAAATATTTTTGAAATGGATATACAATGGGTGATGTCAAGACCATAAATGAAAAGTAATCCAGTGTTTTCTCTGGTTTTGAATGCATTTGATTCAGTAGTACCTCATCAATTTTCCTCAATGGATTCCAAACCATCATGTCTAAACTTTGCAACATAAAACCCTATCCAATGGGAACCTGTTGCTGCTCTACAAGCCAAAAAATCTCATTATGAGGAACTATTTAAAGACTACAAGTTCAATTTTTCTTCAAAGAAAAAACCGGTCGCACTCTTGTTGGGTCAATTTACCACATCTAATCCAGAATGAAAGGTCCACATAGTTGCAACGAAGTGTCATATGTCCTCTAATTAAAATCATTTGTGCCCTAGATTCTCACATCATCTCTATGACATCTTTTTCTCTTGGAAGACTAGCACAAAACATACACAACCATGCTGGCATAGTTCATGATGGAGGACTGCCACCATTGGTAGAATTTCCTGACTCAAGATATGGATCCCTTCAATGCAATTCTTTGTTTGAAATATATGGTCTTGCACATAATGGGAATAATGGGTATGACAAGGTAAACAGATCACAAGGATAATTAATTAGGGCATATTCTCAATTGTATCAAACTCTCAAGCAAACACCACTTCTGATTCAATGTAAAATTCTATAAACCAGTTCTGACTTTTACACAAAATGTAACTTGAAACACTTGAATTATGTAGCCTATTAGTGAGAATATTTGGAATATTAAGTACTAATTGTGGCATTTATGACCCTCATCATTACTGTGAGTATGATGGTAAATTTTGAATGGGCTGCAAATAATCCATTCAAATGTGGAATGTTTTTATAATTCTTCCCTACTTTGAATCTCGTAGTTGAGTGTCTTTATTATTAATGTTGAATAGGTAGATATGGTCATTGTTTTTTCATTGTTACTTATGTAAATCAAATCCTTACACCAAAAAATTGCATTTGATAGAATCCAATGGAGCCTTTAAGTATCATTTTAAACAATACGTTGTAGTATCATGTAACTGCCTACATACTTTTCTACTTCATTGCTTCTAGATATAGATCTTATGCTCAAAAACAGTTAATATCATCTTATATTTTGTAAATATGAGTTAATATTTGTGACATTCAAATAAGATCTTAAATTTATGGATTTAGATACCTCAGTTTCTAGCATTCAAGTAAACAAAATTCAGGCTCCTATGGTGATTATCTCAATGATTTTTTGGAGACAGATCTAGGAAACGTATTAATGGACCTAGAAATCTATGTCTTGAGATATTGTAGGACAAATGAATGAAGAAAAAAATAATACAATGATTACAATATCTCTTCAAGGCGACAAACAACTTCAACAATCTTATAGAATTTGTATTACATGAAATTCTCAACAAACATATGTTCTTGATTATAAATGTGGCAATACATTAAAAATTCATTTAATATCTTAGTGTATAATGACTGTCTAAGCATATATTCTCTCACTTAGAGGTGACAAACATGTTTGGTCACTCAATAAAAGTCTCGGCACACCTATAATATCTTCATAATGGAATGGTTGTGGTGTCTTTGTGACTATAGTGAATTTCACTCTTGGGATAAGGTCTTTACCTTCTCTTAAGCTATCTTATAATGGAAGTACTAGAATGTGTATGAAGGAAAAAACTTAGATTTATGTGATGAATATCTCGCCACCCATGAGATATGCTCAATTTTTATATGGTTTGACAATAATTATCAACACTTTTATATAAGTAGATGATTCAATATGCAGACCTCACACTCATGTGAAGAAGTGTTAACATAATTGTGGCATAGCCATGGAATTTCAAGTTATATGATGATAGATTCAGTATCTTGAAGTAGTGATTCCATCGCAGAATTCAATGCATAAAAATCCAAACGAACATAAGAAGCACACAATCCAACTCACACTTATAATAAATCAATGTTTAAGGTCGTAGAGGAGACTAAAAACTCCTCGAAAAAATATCCTTTAACAATATGGTTTGGAAGCATAAGAAGACCTTTCTTAGAGCGGGAAATCCTCCCTTATGTCATTTTCTTGAGAAATAATGCTCCTTTGTATCATTTTATTAAGAAACAATGCTCCTCTATGTCACTGTGTTGAGCAACAATACTCATGTGTGTTTCTAGATTGAGAAACAATGCTCCTTGTATTGCTAGGTTGAGGAAAAATGCTCCCTAGTGCTTAGAATATACCTGAAGGGGTTTGAAGGGACATAGAAACTTGGTATTATCTTGAGAATGGTCAATCAAGTTTTGTAGGGTGAATTTATATACCTTTTGTTACGTGGCACCCTATGGAAACAAGATACTATGTGGAATAAAAGGGGATTATAGTGGCTAATACAAAAATTAGAGATGCAATGGTAGGACCTATAAATATGATAGTGTTTGCCATGAATATATACCAAATCATTTGTGACTAGTGCTCCTTCATGGTGTCTTCTTTCTACCACAAGGGTACCACTACTTAGAACTATGAAATGTTGGACTACATGAACTCCCCTTTACTTGTCTTGGTTCAAACTTAAGGAAGGACCTAAAGGGCATAGATTATAAAAATGCAGTACCTATCCACTTTAGAATATGATGCTGGTAGGATATAGATATTTCATGAAAGTTAAATATCGATCATTAAAGGTGAGTTTTTCATGTTTCCCCACTCTAGCTGTTAGCATCCATAGCACTGACAGAGTCACCTTGATATCAAAAGAATTTATTTTATCCTAATGAGTGTTAAAAACCCTAAAGAGGATACCTGCATGTCATAACTAGTAAGGAAACCATTCTCAAGCCTTTACCTTTCTATGGATTGAAAATTATTTATTTTTATATTTTTTTTTGTTGGGCTCCATTGGCCACAAGGTAGATGAGAAATCCTAAGCAATAGTTGGGATGATTCCTTCTAGAAAATTTAAATATTTCTTTGCTTGTAATATATATGTCTCCTTGATACCACTTCTCAAAATCAAGCCTTATAATCTATGAATACTGTGGATCCTTGTAAGAAGTTCATTTTTTCATTGTTATGCATCCTTTTATCTTAATTGAAAATACTTCATGCTTCCTAGTTTCAATCAAAATCACACCTTAAAATTAGTTTCAAAATTTATGATTTTGGATATGACTAAATAGTCAATAATGTGACCATGACCTAACATCCGAATAAGAATTTCCATCAACTGACTCATATCAGGCCACAACACATAAGATAGGAAAATCAAGCAAGAATCCTTCTAAGATTATTAGAAGTGGTCCTCGTCGATTGGAAATTGGATTACTGTGCATTTTTAAATACTATAAATGAAATTAGTCCACCGACAACATTATAGTGCATAACTTAGTCTTGCAAATTTCCTACCCAATTGTTGATATCATATAGATATATAGATAAGAAAACCTACAAGAAAGTGAAACTTAAAATTATCACTAAAACTACCAGATCAGATAGGAATTGTCTCAATCATAATATATTTTCCTTGACTGCAACATTACATTTTATATTATAATATTTGTTGACATATTCTATAACAATTTTCAAGATATAGAACCTTTAATGTGACACGAATGCACTTACCCATGGTGTTATAGAGGTTCGCAACCTCTCCGTCACTTTGGAAGTGGTTGAAAATAATTACATTGTCTCAACAATCTCACAAGCTATTCTATGTTGATCATCTCATTCATGGAATAGGTATATAATGTGAAATCTATTGTACCCGGCCTCACCGAAGTTTCGAAAGCCACTAGAATTCTTAGTATCACCTTTGTGTTGTTGTCCAACTTTATTTTTGGAAGGTAAAGTGTGGGAGTCTTCCCATCAAAATACATTGAGGTGAGATCATCGTCAGTAGGAATGAATTTGATCACTTTATCTTGGAGAAGATCCCCTCCATGGTCAAATCCAAACTCAGTTGGGATTCCCTTTTCATTTGAGAGATATCTGGTTTAACAACAATCAATTTGAGGGAAATGTTTTTAGTTGAACCTTCTGATTGAATTTTTATCCTTAGATGTTTTTAGTGCAGGTTTTGATATTTGGTTTTTTCTCGCTGTGTTTCTTGGAGAAACATATTTACAGAAGAGATAGGAAATGAAATTACTAAAATTTATAAGCTTATGAAGCATATAAGGGAAGGAAGATATGAGAATTCCATCATTTTTTAACTAGAGAAGCATCTACTTGGAGTGCAAGAAATTGTTACCAAGGATATTTCTTCTTCAATTTATTTATTTATTTTTATTATTTATTTATTTATTTTTATTTTTTATTTATTTATTTATTTCTGATAGTTGATATTGAAAATGCAAGATATGCTAAGAAAGTGGTTCAACAACTTCGATTTTTAGGGATTCAAATGTTTTAAGGGAAGAATACTTTCCTGGAGATTGATTGTAAAGTTTTTTTTTCACATCTTCCATTCAATGGTTCTCTTTATTTCAATCCACAGAAGGAATATTTGATTAAAGTTTGTGAACTCGTTAAATCATCCTTTGTTTTGGGACTAAATACCTATGAGTAACTTATTCATTCAATCTCATCCAGAGAAGGAATTTTCTGTCAAAAGAAGTGAGTGAAAGAACTGGGAAAATTATTTAAGAATCTAATGGCCTTTCTATGTGATTTGACGATCTTCCATGATGGGATAGTCATAAATTCTTGTGGAAAATTATTCATTCACTTTAAATATGAGAATATAAATTCTTCAGTAGCATGTAAATCATCAAACAAGTTGAGGGAGTCTAGGAGTCATTTTTTTCATTATTCTCCGGGAGAAATGTAGGGACACTAGCCACTACAACAATTGCAAACATTTAATTACACAGGACTTATTGATTCTTTTCAAAAAATATTTCTCCTTAGGAAATCATTAAGGATATGTTAAATAGATATAATTATGCCTTACAACCAAATGATCGATGATCAATTATTCACATGAGAAGTTGTTGTGTTGATGAAACAAATTTTGAGGAGAAAGCGACAAGAATTTGCTCTCAAAATTGGGACATCCTTTGAGATATTTTTCTCTCCAAATTGTTGTTGAGTAAGTGGATATGTGCGCTGAATTTTCCGTTTAAATTGTGTTACTTATTATAATAATAGAAACTTAGTTTCCAGGTCAATCATTTAACCAATCAGATTTAGAATGCATTTATGTGAAAGTTGAACTTTATAAAAACATGTGAATGAACTACTTCTTGTTTTAAGGTATCTAATTGATGATTGCCTTCACCTTTAATATTCAAAAAAACTACACCATAGAATCTTACTCCTCCTCAACAATAGGAAGGTTTGGTGGGTGCACGATTATTATAGGAGTTCTTACGAAGGCACGGGGGAGAAAATGGAAAATGGATCGCACAAACATGCACAAGGAACATGGGCGGTCAAAACTTAACATTTTTTATATGGTCACCCTCACAGGACCCAACCCAACCCACCCGAACGCATTTCCGTGGGTGCCCTCACACGACCTGACCCGACACAACCCACCGGAACATGTTTCCATGGGCTCCCTGACACAATCCAACCTGACACTACTCGAACTCATTTCCTTAGCTAGTGCCCTCACATGACCTGACACAACAGACACAAACATGTTTCATTTGGTGCCCTCACACGACTCGATGCGAACCGACCTGACCCACCTGAACGCATTTCCTTGGGCACCCTAAAAAAACCTGACCCTACCCAACCTACCCAAATGCATTTCCTCTAAAACCCTCACACAACCCAACCTTACCCACTCGAATGCATTTTCCTAGGTGCCCTCACGTGACCCAACCTGACCCAACCCGACCCGACCTGTCCAAAAGGGTTTCCTTGGGTGCCCTCACATGACTCGACCCGACCCGACCTGCCTGAATGTGGTTCCCTAGGCGCCGTCACATGACCCAAACACGTTACATTAGGCACCCTCACACGACCTGACCTGACGCACACGAATGTGTTTCCTAGGGCGCATGCCCTCACACGACTTGACCCTACCCAACCTGCCCGAACACGTTTCCTCGGGCACCTTCAAAAGACACGAGCTGACCCACTCAAACACGCCTCCCTCGGTGCCATCACACGAGCTGAGCTGCCGCGACCTGCCCGAACGTGTTTCCTTGGGTTCCTTCACAGGACTCGACCTGACCCGATCCAAACACGTTTCCTTAAGTGCCCTCACATGACCTGACCCAACCCAAATGAACGTGTTTCCTAGGGCAACCTTACACAACCTCACCCGAACTGACCCGACCCACCCAAACCCGTTTCCTTGGGCGTCGTCACACAAACTGACCTGACCCAACCTTCCTTAACGCGTTTCCTAGGCGCCCTCACACGACATGACTCGACCTGACCTGACCCGCTCCAACACGTTTCCTTGGCACTCTAACATGACACGGCATGACAAGACTCTCCCGAATGTGTTTCGTTGGGTCGCCTCACATGACACAACCCAACCAGACTTGACCCGACCCGCCTGAACACGTTTCCTTGCACACCCTCACATGGCATGACCCAACCCAACACGTCTAAATTCATTTTCCTAGAGGCCTTGACACAACCCAAGCCAACCCAACCCGACCCACTCGAACGTGTTTCTTTGGGCACCATCACATGAAATGAACTCACCGTACCTGCCCAAATGGGTTTCCTTGGTGCGCCATAGACAATATGACCCAACCCAACCCGAACCACCCAAACACATTTTCCTGGGTGCCCTCACATGACACGAGCCGCATGAATGCATTTCTTTGGGCGCCCTCACACAACATGACCAAACCCAACCTACCTGTGTGTGTTTCCTTGGGCACCCTCACACAACACGACCTGACCCGATCGAATGCATTTTCCTAGGTGCACTCACACGACATGACCCGACATGACCCACCGAAACGTGTTTCCTTTGGCGCCCTCACATGACATGACTTGACCTGACTTGATCGAACATGTTTCCTTTGGTGGCCTCACATGGCACGACCTAACAATACCTAACTTGCCTAAACACATTTTCCTTGGCGCCCTCACATAACAGGACCTGACCTAACCCAACTCGCACGAATTTGTTTCCTTAATGGGTTCCCTCAAATGACACGACATGACCCGAACCGCCTAAACATGTTTCATTGGGTGGCCTCACATGGCACAACCCGACCAGACCCGATCTGACCCGACCAAACATGTTAACTTGGGTGCCCTCACATAACCCTACACGACATGACCCAGACGCATTCCTTGGTCACCCTCACATGACCTTACCCACCCGGAAATGTTTCCTTGGGAACCCTCATAATACTGCACAAACCAACCCAACTAGAACCTGTTTCCTTGGGCATAACACACGACCCGACCCACCCAAACGTCAAAGGCATGAGGGAGAAAACGACAAACGAGTTGCACGAACATGCACAAGGCACATGGGTGGTCACAAAATATAATTTTTTATATGACCTCCCTCACATGATACGACCTGAATGCATTTCCTGTGGTGCCGTCACATGGCATGACCCGACCTACTAGAACGAAGGCACGACGGAGCAAATGAAAAACGGATCACAGAAATGTGCACAAGGCACACAGGTGGTCACAACTTATAATTTTTTATACCTCCACCCTCACATGACCCGACCCAACCTAACCTAACCCGAACATGTTTCCTTAGGTGCCATCACATGACCAGACCCGATTGAACCCACTTGAACGTCGAAGGCATGAGAGAGAAAATAGAAAATGGGTCACACAAATGTGCACAAGGAACATGGGCAACCACCACTTAGTAATTTTTATACAACTTCCCTCACACGATCTGAGTCGAATGCATTTATTATGGCACCCTCACACGGTAGGTCCCAACCCGCCTGAATGAAGGGCGCAGAAGGGAGCAAACAAAAAATGGATCGCACAAACATGCACAAAAAACACAGGTAGTCACAACTTAGCATTTTCTATATGACCAACTTAAGACGACCTGACTTGACGTAAATCGACCCACCCGAATGAGTTTCCTTAGGTGGCCTCCCACGGCATCACCTCACTGGACCCGACCCAACCCGACCCGTCCGAAAGTGTTTCCTTGGGCGCCCTCACAATATGACATGACCTGAACTAACCCAACCTGAACTCTTTTCCTTAGGCGCCATAACATGACTCAACCCAACTTTTATGAATATCTCTTAAGATAAAGACCATTTCTAGGTTTATCTAAAGAGACCCTCTCAGAATCAATTAATTCATGGGCTCCTTTTTGCAAGCACACGCTTGAAAATATAGGGACCATGTCACATTGGTTTGAATTTTCCAGTGTCGAGCTTGTTGTTAGCTTGATCATATATTAAAACTAGGTCACCTTGTGAATGAATACAACAGTTAACACTTTGGTGATACTGCACTTTTACATGTTTCTTGCGAGCTTCGATAGCTAATGCAACAGTGCGTCGAGTCCCATCTAATTGTGCTAAGTATAGAAAGTGTTTCTCCTCTTCAGAGGTAGTTGGTAATAACTCAATGGCTAATTAGAGTGACAATATTTTGCATTCAATGGGTAACATAGCTTCTAAACCATAGACAAGTTGAAAAGCAGTGAACCCTCTTCCAGTTTTCGCAGAGGTTCAGTATGCCCATAATGCAGAAAAAAACATGGTATGCCAATTCGATTTATGAGTCCCAATAATATTTTTAATCATGGTGGTTAAATCCTTGTTAAGAGCCTCAACTTGACCATTAGCCTATGGGTAATACAGAACAGAATTATCGTGGCGTAGTCCAAGTTGATCAGAAAGTTGTGTCATCATAGTATTTCGAAAATGACTCACATGGTCCATAATAATAGCTTCAGGGACACCGAAATGAGAAATCACATGATTAGATATGGAAGTAGCTCTAGTATTTCCATCAGCCGTGAATGTAGGCATCTCCTCGGCCCATTTGGTAAAGTAATATATGGCGAGAATAATATACCCATGCCCCCCGACTGAGTGAGGGTTACATGTAATGAAATTGATGCCCCATTTCGCAAAAGGACTGAAAAAAATGATTAGGTAAAGAGGAGCTATAGGTGCACGCATCTTTCGATAAAAAATTTGGTTTTGCTGGCTTTTTCAGATGTAATATTCCCAATTAGTCCTAAGATAATGGGAATATTCATTTTTGTTTTATTTTTCTATTTCATGAATAAAATTGTAAAGGAGGATCATAAAACTCCTAAACAGTAAATAAATCAATGCCAAATGTGAAAACGGTTATATCTTGGCTAAGTAATAATGCACCCTTAGGTGTGAACGGGTCTGAACATCTTGACTAGGTCAACCTTGACCAAATATACAACATTATCTTGGAGGAGTGGCCATAAATGAGGCGCATCGTAGTTTTAGATGGAGATGGCTCATGTGAAAGAATATTTTTCATTGAAGGTGGTTTAGGGTTTTCAAGCTCTCAAATTATAAAAGGAAGAGGATGGCATCATGAGAAGGTTATTGATGATATTGTATTTTCTGAATATATTGTCTATTTATACATATATCATTCTCTTTTTGTTTAGCTGAGAATAGTGTTGTTTAGCACAGGGTGTTCGTGATCGGGAATCCCACCTCTTTCCTTGAGAGGCCTCTTGGAAGAGAATTTCATTTCTTGTCCACTATCTAGCTGAAGGCCAAGCTTCTTCTTCCAACTACAATGCAGATCTTGTTCAGTTTTTGTTTGTCTTTAAAAGCTACAGCAAGTGGAGACTAGACCTACTCATATCTAGGCCATTATAGTGATCCTTTTCAGTGGTGAAGGCTTCTATCCCATTGGAAAGAGAGTATTGGATGACTGAAGCTACATTTTTAGATCTTGGCATGAGGCCAAACATTTTCTAAAATGTACAATGCAGTCTTGCTTCCAGAATTGTGTGATTTGTGTGGGTACTGTTGCAGGGTCTTTTGGCACACTTTTTGGAGAAGTGGTTTTCATGTGTTGGGGATCTTCCCTTCACATTTGATATCCATTGGAGGGGATCATCATATTGCATATATCATATTAGATCTAAATTTCCATGTATTTTTTAATATTTCTGCAGACTTGTAGCATTAGATCTCAGATCTACTCCTTGTACTTCATTATTTGCTAAAAACCCCAAGGGGAAACTGAAGAAGATCCTCTCTAGTGTATGGATCTAATATATATCTACATTTTTATACATAGATATTCTCTAGATATGAAGTGTAATCTAAGGAGTTGCAGCCAATAAAATAATGCTGTCAAGCTCTTTTTAGTCTTAATACATGGTTGCAACACTTGATTTTGAGGATTTTCTTCCATAAAAGTATTATATTTCCTCTTGTACATCTCAAGGGCTATCTTGTGCATATATTTTACTGATTTAAATGTAAATAAAGAGAATCCATATTGGCCTCCTGCTCTTAGTTATATTATTTGCGTTATTTCTCTACATAACTTTGTAAATATTGCTGCATTTCCCAATTGGGAATATTACACTAGTATCAGAGAAATCATCTTGGCACAACTTGTGCTTTCTAAGAAGCCAATATGTCTTCAGAAGAAGGAGAACCTCTTATTGATAAAGAGAAGAGGTATATAAAAATAAGACATAAGAAATTTGATTACACCAATGACAATGAAGACAATGGTAAAGCGCCTGCATCTGGAAGTGAAGATGAAGAAGGAAAGGACTTTGCGAAGATCCTTTTGAGAGCCATGCAAGATATTTCTAGAGATATCAAAGATATGAGATTGGAAAAAATCAAAGAATCTCCTAAGAGATTTCATCTTGGAGAAATCTCTGGCATGTCTCACCACTGGAATGACCAACCAGTGCATCAGCCACAAATTTCTCAACGCTCTACCATGCCTACCTTTTTGGCTGTGGGAAATGAAGGGTTTCAAGATTAAGCATCCCTTGAATACTATTTTGAATAATATGAGTCTCAAAATGAGAGATTCAAATATCACTTGAGTTTTCAGGAGTTTTTTCACCTCAAGGACAAAAGAAGACCAAGGCATCAACATAGAGGTGGTGGATTCACTCAGAATCATGATCGACATCACTCTATGGGAAGATTATTTTTACCCAATTTTTATGGGTCATCCAAGTGTTCTACCAAAGCATGGGTAGAAAAAATTGACATCTAATTTTAGTTGAACAAGGTTCCAAAGATGGAGGCTATCAAGATTGCAATGGTGCACTTTGAAGGTGAAGCACATGACTGGTGGTTTCATGGCTTGTCTACATTGGGTCATGCCAATGTGACTGCTTATTCAGAGTTCACTAGAAGGCTGTTGGAAATATTTGACACAAGAGATCCATAGGCACCATTCATGAGCCTGGAAAAATTAAAACAATCAGGTAATACAGAGTCTTACATTTCTGAATTTTTAATACTATCTGTTATGGTTCCTGATTTGTTAGCAACAAGAAGGGTGAAAAGGTTCATAGATGGTTTAGATGAACCTATTCATGGGTTGGTACATTCTACCAAGCCCACTACTCTGCATGATGCTATTGAGAGGGCTATAGACCTTAAATATGCCTTTCCAAATGCAAAGGCAATTTTTCAGCACAAGCCCTCTTTCCCTTCAAAGGGAAAGGAAGAGAAAGTTGCTCCTTCCAAGGAGAGCTCATACAAGAAGCCTCCTAATGATTTAGTCCAGAGAGATCTAAGGAAAATGAATTTATGCTTCACTTTCCAAGAATCATGGGTACCTAGACATAGATGTACTACTGGAAAAGCACATTACATAGAGGTCTTCTTAGATATTGAGGAGGAAAAAGAAGAGGAGCCAAGAAGAGGTCACAATGCTGACACTGCAGGAGGAGAGCCAACTTTATCAAGAGATGGGGATGGAGCATTTGATCCTATTGGAGGGGCTCTTTCATCTTTTAGAGGAGTACCTAAGTACTTGACCTTAAGAGTTCAAGGTTCCATCTTGAATCAAAGGGTTTCTATATTGATTGATAGTGGGGCAACTCACAATTTCATTGATGCCCATCTAGTGAGAAGGAGGGAAATACCCACTGATACTTTTGAGGGATTCTCTGTTTTCATCCCTAGAGATAGAACAATGCAATGCATTCATTATGTCCCATCACTTTCAGTCACCATGGGAATCTATAATTTGGTTGATCACTTCTTTGTGGTTGACATACCTGACACCAATGTGATTTTGGGTGTCCAATGGTTGATTACATAGGGGAAAGTCACCACTGATTGGGAGGCTTTGCAAATGCAATGGGTGGACAAGAAGAGAGGTGAAACTCAAATGATCAAAGGCATGCATACATACCCCTCACATACAACTTCCACACAAAGAACAGTGATTGATTTGCACAGTGGAAGCACAGACCTTACAGTCCCATCTGTCATGCTCATGAGATTTATGCATGGGACCCTCTTATCTAGTGGCAAACCACCTAGGAGGCCACCTAATTCAGTATTTTTGGGAAATATCTCACCACATGATGCTCCAAATTCATATCTATGAGGGGTGGGAGAATTGGAAGACAATAATACAACATTGGGAGGTTTGGTGAAGCTCAAGGAGGAGGGAGATCTTCTTCCCTTATCATCGTCACCCACTCTCATTTCTAGTTCTGCGCTATGGGAAGAGAATAATGGAGGGAATGCCCTTCCAACTCATACCTTTGGCATGGGAGATTTCAAGGAGGAGAGCAACAACATGACAGATATTTATGTTGATGCATCATTAGTGCTATCATTTTTGGACAGTTTAGATCCATATTAGAGATCCCAACTATTGGTGGATTATTCCAAGGATCATCACACTTGTATTATACTTGATGACCAGCTGTATGAAGAGGGATATCTAGTCCATGAAGGAGTCATCTATCATCATGGTAGGATATTCTTGTTTAGAGCCTCCAAGCTCAAGAATAATTTGCTACAAAGAGCTTATGAAGAGTTTTGTTTTAGCCACATGTATTACATAAAGATCTACATCGTCATCATGAGAAGCTTTGATTGGGAAGGTTTGAAAAGAGAACTACATCAGAATTTTCAAGAATGCTTGAACTATGTGGAGTTGGGGAAGCAACATGACTCTGTGAGGTGGCTATTCTAGCCATCTCTTCCTTCTCGTAAGAGGGGAGATTGATCCATGCACCACTCCATTTGCATGAGGATTATTGTTGGTGATCAATCTGATCAAGTAAAGCATGTTTTATTTTATGATTGTATATACTCTTTCACCATGTTTATGTAGGCCATGGCTCCAAGGAGGAGTAATACATATTGAAAATATTATGGCCAACATTGGGCCAGAAAATTTGCTAAATTTAGCCACTCCCTTGATGAACAAAGGAAGATTTTCTATCATGATGGGTGCTTTCCTAAGGCACCAAACATATCTCACACTTTCAACCATAGTGACATAACATGGGCAAAAAGTAATTTGTGGAGAAACCAGTTACCATATCTTGATTTGAGGTAGATAGGAGATGCAATGCATTGGTTCCATATGTGGGACTATGACCCACCTCCACATGCTCAAATTTATGTTTGTATGTATGTAGTTTTTCTCCCATACATTGATGATATACTTGTCCTTTTTATGGGAATGTATGGAGGAAGGATGGGAGATATGCATATGCCTAATGGGCTGGATATTCTCCATGTATCTTATGCTACATGTTTCAGAGAGGACATTAAGCAAGCCATGTTTGTTTCATTTGACTTATTGTGTCCTTATGGGATGGCTTATTTACATCTCATGAGAACTTTGGAGGAACAATTTGTGGAGGGTTGGATTGGTGAACGCTTAGCTTATGGAGGAGTCTTAACACATGATGCTGCCACCAATGGAGGAGAACAAGCTTTGCAACATTCACCTTATTAGTTACTTCAGGACAAGCAACATTTTGGAGGGGAGGACTGTAATATTCCCAATTAGTCCTAAGATAATGGGAATATTCATTTTTGTTTTATTTTTCTGTTTGATGAATAAAATTGTAAAGGAGTATCATAAAAGTCCTAAACAGTAAATAAATCAATTCCAAATGTGAAAGGGGCTGAACATATTGACTGGGTCAACCTTGACCAAATCTATAGTTTTGTCTTCGAGGAGTGACCATCAATGAGGCACAACACATTCTTATATGGAGATGGCTCATGTGAAAGGAGCTATTTCATTGAAGGTGGTTTAGGGTTTGCAAGATCTCAAATTATAAAAGGAATAGGATGGTAGCATGAGAATTTTGTTGATGATATTGTATTTTCAGAATATATTGTATATTTAGACATATATCATTCTCTTGTTGTTTAGCTAAGAATAGTGTTGTTTAGCACCAAGTGTTCTTGATTGGCGATCCCACCTCTTTCCTTGAGTGACCTCTTGGAAGAGCATTGCATTTATTTTCCACTATCTAAATGAAGGCCAAGCTTCTTCTTCTAACTAAAATGCATATCCCATCGAGGGTTTTGTTGTATTTGAAAGCTGCAGCAAGTGGAGGCTAGATATACTTAGATCTAGGCCATTCTAGTGCTCCTTTTTAGTGGGGAAGGCTTCTATCCAATTGGAAAGAGAATATTGGATGATTGGAGCTACATTTTCAGATCTTGGCATGAGGCCAAACATGTTCTAAAGCCTACAACATATTCTTTCTTCCAAAACTATGTTATTTGTGTGGGTGCTATAGCAGGGTCTTTTGGCACAATTTTTGGAGGAGTGGTTTTCATGTGTTGGGGATCTTCCCTTTACATTTAAGATCCATTAGAGCGGATAATCATATTGCATATATGATATCAGATCTAAACGTCAATGTATTTCTGAATATTTCTGTAGATCTGCAGCATTAGATCTCAAATCCACTCCTTGTACTTCATGTTTTGCTGAAAACCTCAAAGGGAAATTGAAGAAGAGCCTATCTAGTGTATGGATCTGATATAGATCTAACCTTTTATACAGAGATATGATCTAGATCTGAAGTGTAATATGCAACAGTTGCATCCAATAAAATAACGCTACCAAGCTCTTTTCAGTCTTAATACATGGTTGGAGCACCTCATTTTGAGGATTTTCTTCCATAAAAGTCTTATACTTCCTGTTGTACATCTCATGGGCTATCTTGTGCATATATTTTGTATATGTAGATGTAAATAAAGAGACTACACATTGGCCTCCTACTCTTTCTTATATGATTTGCGTTATTTCTATGCATAACTGTGTAAATATTGCTGCATTTCCCAATTGGGAATGTTACATCGGACCTTGATGATACAATATTTGAATAAAGACTACCAAAAATAACCAGTGCTCAATATATTTGGGTTGTGAAAAACCCAGACATATGACCACTACACGCTCCAGAGTGGCAATCATTCAAAAAAATTTCAGCCTCTTCATGATTTATAAAATGTCGAAAAAAGGAATCCGTGCCATGATGATAAAGAGTGTCCCCAACAATATTGTATTGTTGGGATTGATACTAGATTATTTTTCGATATGAACATGAAATATATTTGTGAAAGCTTTGGGTTTGAAGATATATAATGATATCTCCATACCAAGCGTCTAAAGTACTGATGAGAAACAGATAGTCATCTGCGATAGGATTCTATGCCACCGTTTTCGACTCAGTATTGGGAAAATCACACGTAAGCTCGAAAAATACCAATGATTTCTTTGAATTAGACTTTTTGAATTCCAAATAAAACTCTTGCAGGATGAAAATCCATTTGGAGTATTTTCCCCCGAGTAATTTTTTGTCTAGATATACATCATCGGGTTGTAATTAGATATCATTGTTGTTTTACCTAACAATATGTAGTGATGTTATCATTAGACATCTTAAACTGCTTCCAAGGCCAATTTTTCCACATGTGAATACTTGATTTATGTTGGGTTGGGATTCTGACTTAGGTAATAGATAACATGTTCATTGTGAGATTCATCCTCCTGAACCAAGACCATTCCAATTGTGGAATTAGAAGTAGGTAAGTATAAAAATTAATCCTGGTGGTAATTGGGTGGATTCAGTAACAGTGCATGGGTCAACACATTTTTAAGTGCATTAAAATATTTATCGGAAATATCATCCCAAATAAAAGGAAAACTTTGTTTCAACAACCAGTTAAAACCTTGTGTTCACTTAACATAGTTCGGAATAAATCTACATAAAAAATTTTCTTTCCCTTGCAAACTCTGAACTTGTTGAAGAGTGGAAGGAGGAGATAAATTGATGATAGCCTCAACCTTTGAAGGATCAACATGAATTCCATCTTTGGAATCAATGAATTCGAGTAGTTGTCCTGATTGTACACAAAAAACACATTTTTGTGGATTCAAACGAATTTTGTAATGCCTACATATCGTGAAAATAGCTCGTAAGTGTGTAGGATGATCTTCTCTGTGCAAATAATGAGAAGGTAAGTCCTCTAGGTAAGGCTATACAACATGTTTAATATCATGAAAAGCATAAGACATGGCTCTTGGAGAATTTGCGCCAACATGTTTAAGTCTGAAAGGTAGCTTGCGATAAGAAAATGTGCCCCACGGACATATAAATATTGTTTTTGGTTGATCGGAAAGGGGTATGTTGATTTGATTCTAGCCAAAAAAACCATCCTGAAACGAGAATATTTCGTTTCGAGCACAATCATCAACAATTTTTTCGATATAGGGCATAGGATAATTATCTTTTGGACACACCTTGTTAGTGTCTCGATAATCAAAACATACTCTTATATTCCCTTGTTTCTTCATGACGGGAACTATGTTACATACCCAATCCATAAATGGAATTGGATAAATAAATCATGCTCGTAGTAGCTTACCAAATTCAAATTTTATTGCTATAGCTTTCTGCAGATATATTCGACAAAATCTCTGTCTAATAGGTTTGGCATCCAGGTATGTATTAATTTCATGAATTACAATTTTAGGATCAATACCTAGCATTTCTTCATAAGACCAATAAAAAATATCACAAAATTATTGAAAGAAGGCTTTGTAAGTGTTAATATCATCCATCAAATAGGAAGCACTTATATGAATTTTTTTAGCAATTCTAGGTTTAATTGATATATCGATAGGAACTCTGGCAGAAATGTTTCCCAAATTTGTCTCAAAATCAAAATGTGTAATCGATGAGTGATTATGTGGTTCCTTGACTAAGTCAGTTGTAAAAATAGATGAAAAATCATTTACAAGCTTATCAAGATCAGGGAAACAAGAAGACCTGTGATGTAGATCATCCCATGGTAATTCATCTGATGTCAAAATTTATCGAATAATCTCATCAGTTTCAAATACATGTTAAAATGGATCTGAAAATGGTGCCAAAGTTGAGCCTGATAGAGAAGCTGATCCTTCGTTGATCACATTAATTTGATTAGGAATAGTTTATGAGGTGTCATAATACTATTGTAATGCTACATATGTTGATTCAAAACGACTCAAAGGAATCTCTTCGTTAAAAGAATCCAATTCTAATTATGAAGAAACAATCCATGTGTCATCAAATGGTATATTACTTGATGAGATCATATTGATATTGGAAATTATTTTCGGTACGTTGCGTGGAGGTATAGCGAAAGTTCCCATGAGCACAGAATCTTTTAATAATCCTATAACAACATATTCGTATGGGATAACTGATTTTCCAACATGCTGGATACTATCCGTAGAAGTAGGGTCTGATGAAAAGTATGACAACTGATTGATTTTGAAAATATTTCCTTTATGATGAAACATGATTGCCCGAAAGACTAATCAAAAAAAATGAATCATGGCATAGTACCAACTATGACCCAAAACAAGGTTGTAATCAAGAGGGGGGCATTAACAACTTCTACCTCTAGTTTGACGGTTTTTCCTTCTAATTCTATAGGTAGATCCTAGAGTATTTCGTATGGATGAAATCCCCTTCCATCAAAGGCTTTAAGGATAGTTGGTGATTGGTTCAATGCTTTAGAACCAAGGGTTTTCCAACAATTTAATGACATTATACATGTAGATGTCCCCTCATCAATTACAGTACGAAAAACTCATCTTGATTTGACTAATACTGGAATTTGAAAGGCCATTTGATGAGGGAGTCTAGGTACAAAATTTTTGAGATCAAACACCATGAGGTTCAAATCGTTAGTATCTATAGCTCTGATAGCTAATAATACTAATTTCCTTTGTGCTATACATTATTGTAGCACTTCTAAGGCCAAAATTTCTGAAGGGGATATCGACAAATCTTCAACAATATTGTAATTCTAGGTAGCTCTCGAATGTGGATGGAAAGCTGATTTTTGAAGTACACCTTTAGCAGGTGGTTTAATCACTAGATCAGGAATAGGTTTCTTGATCTTAATTGGTTCGAAAATTGAAGGAGGTAGGGCTGGTTTTTTACTATATTATTCATTCTCTTTACCAGTTACAGGTTTCTTAGTTCCATAGTCTTGAGATCGTGTCGCAACCATGACCTGAGACATCATTAAAATATTTGTCAATGAATTGGAAGAAGATCTGGTCATTTTACTATCTTGAGTTGGAAAAGGATCCCGCAAGACAGTAGGTGTGGGCAAACCTTTGACAAAATTGGATACCTCAGACCGATGTGGACACTCTTTAGTATAGTGATCCTCGTCACAGATAAGATAAAGATAACAAAGTTTTTGCTTTTCATTAGTTGGTTCATCTTTTTTTTTCTCTTTAGGAGATGTATTTTGTTTATTTTTATTCTTTCCTTTATTCTTATTGCCATTTTTAGTTTTAGTCATGGATGAATCCACAACATGAAAGTCAGAAGAAGTTTCAAGGGAATAATCTCCTTTAGGTGAATCTGGTAAAGTTATTATGGGAGAAGTAGGTTTCAATGACTTATTCTTACTCTTGTTAGCACTAACTGTACCAATTACACCATTTGTAGAATGAGAACCAGAAGGAGTTGGATTTATTTGACGTGGGTGTGGTAAGTCAGGAACTTTTTCGTATAAAGAACCAAATTGTGTATATACAAGGTCTAACTACTGTGCTTGAGCTATGACCTATTATTTTTTAAAAACACCTCCCTTAGCTACACCTTCAGTGATTTTTGGAACTAATGATTTGATGAACCATTCAGCCAAGGTTTGATTTGGAATGAAAATTTTCAGTAAATGTCTCCTACCTCTCCATTCATGTATGTAGACGTACGTTGTTTTAATTAAGTCAATTGTTTCATGCCATTGTCGTAACAGACTGGCAGCTGAAAATGAGTTAAGAATGTTGTTGTTAACACATTGAAATTACTGAGAGAGCCATATGGTAGTTCAATATACCACTTAGCAGCTAAGCCTATCAATTTTCTTTGAAAAGTAGTAATCGAATGGAATCATCAATTAAAGAGTTAGATGTGCACAAAAGGTGATAAGTCATCACATGATTTGAGGGGTCTTCTCCTGATTTTACTTAAAACTTCGGTATGTCACTGGGAAAATTATTTTCCATTGGTGTCCAAAATGAAAGGTAATAAATTGGATCATTTGTGAGGCGTGACAAATCTGGAATGCCTAAATTTGAAATGAATGGTAATCTATGGTTAGGTCCTATTGAGAAAATTGATAACCTTGAGGGACTATACGAGTAACCAGAGGAGGATATCCAAGATAACCTAGAATATCCTATGCAGATAGGATTGGAATGCCTCCAGGATATCCAGGGTTAGCCATACCAAACTGAGGTTGAGATGATATCTGATACATATAACCAGGGTATGGTTGATGTTGGTAGACTGGATTTTTTCCTATCAGTCCATATTTAAACTGCCCCTGATACGGTTGATTAACAAAGTAACTTGTATAAGGTTGGTTTGTTGGAATTGTAGTTGTAATAGGTTGTCTTGTAGAGGTTTGAATAGTAGACTGAACCACAGGTCTAGTTTTATGAGCAGTTACTTGAGGCATTTCCTATGATACAGTTGATGTCACCATTAAATGAGGGGTTGTAGCAAAAGGGACTTGGAAAACTCCAGGGATAGGTGTGCTTGGTTATTGAACAGAAGTTTGAGCAGCAGATCGGAATAGAGTTCTTGGTGTACTTAGACTAGCTTCCTTAGTACTAGGTACAGATACTTGAGGTGCAATTTGAATTGTAGGTTGGGCAGGTTGCTAGACTTGGGCATAACCAAATTGACCAGTTGGCTGACCAGGTTGATTATAAGGTACTTGCACAGTAGGTTGCAAATTATGTTGGTTCAACGACGGGTTCCACACTGTATTAACTCTAGGATAAGGAGCTACCATTAAAGGTTGTGGTCTGTATGGTTGACCATAACTGGTTTCAGGTATTGGAATGTAAGTTTGATAGTTTTCTAGATAATTTACAGTAAAGGGTTGACCTCCTTGAAAGGACTGTTGCTCTTGATAAAAATTCTGGCCTAGAGGGGGTTGCTGTCCTTTTATAGGCTGAGGCCCTAACATAGGGTACTACCCTTAAAGAGGTTATGGCACTAGCATAGGGCACTGCCCTTGAGGTGGTTGTGGTCGTGGCTTAGGGTACTTCCCTTGAAGAGGTTGTCCTTGAGGAGTATACTACCCCCTAGGTGGTAAATTACTACTTTGAGGGGGAGGGTCATGTATAGGAATATTTCTGGACATCATATAGACTTGTTCCATATTCAAATTTTTGGTATTATATTCATTAAGACTAGTTGATTGTGTAATTATTTAAGAAGATGGAGATTCTCCTCAAAATGCACCAGAGAGTGACTAGTATTAAGAAGGAACTAATGGACCACCATACAAAAATATTTTTCGCGGTGAACAAAAAATGAATGACTCACCTGACATGTTTAATGAAGGCATGTGACTACCTCAGGGTATGGAGTAAAAAGGAATATGGGATCATGAATATGAGGCCAGAATTATGTATAAATTTGGTTAAATAAAAATACCAATGGTCTGGTTTAAAAGGGTTGTAATAGTAAATAAATTCACTATGACTTAGACCTAAAGATTCTTGATGTGAAGGAATTGCAATATCTTATTCCTTGTCAGTAATCTCTTTGATACTAATTAAGCCATGAGGAAGGTTCACAGTGATGTGAAACTTCACATGAGGTGAGCAAGGGCGACTAGGGGTTCAGGCTATGAACTCCGAAGTTTACTCAGATGAAGTAGATTTAGTTTCAGGTTTAGATATTTCAGGTTCAATAAGTTGACTATCTGAGAATTCACCAGTTGCAGACTCAACTATGATTAATTCTGAAATTTATGGTTTTTCTTCTGGCTGAGGTTGATTTAATTTGTAATTGGGATGTATAATTACTGATTGTTCTTCATGTTCAGTAGATATGGTTCTTGATTGTTGACCTCTTTTAAGTTTTTCTAATTGAGTCGGTGTGTACTTAGGGGGTGGTTTCCCCTGCATTCTATGAGAGTGTCTTGGTAATTTAGCCGCAGTTAATGTTTAACACACGAAATCAAAAAATGTTTCAAAAAAAAGTCCTAAAGTCCCTAAGGACACAAGAAATTTGAACACGTGGCTACAGAATCTAAGAGACAATCTACATATAAACAATATGTTTCCACACTAAAAACACTATTTCGTGATGAAATATAACATCGTAGAAATTTAATGTGGAAAACTTGGCGATTGGAACAATTTCCCCAAAAACCTTCTTAATGAAACAATCTGATGCAATTCTCTCAAATTATTCCATCTCGAAGTGAAAGGTACCCTCCAGAAATTCCAAGTGATTCTAGCAAACATCTGCTCCACGTAGAGTTGGACCTTCCCTCCACCATCACCTTGGGAAAAATCCTAAATATTATCATCACTAAAGTCACCAATAGAAACATATATACTTGGGGGAATAGTCTACGATCCGATATACATGCAAGGGAAGAGTATCAAGCTCAATCCCCTTGAAGGCTCCTTGATATGGTAAATCCGAGGTTTGCTGACAAGTGAACCCAGGCTCCTTGACAATGGTTAATATGAGGTTTATCATTTGTATTACATGCACATCTTCTATCTTTGCCAATGAGATAGGTATGATTACCTTACCGAGTCCAACATGATCTCGTGCTTGACTCTTTTAAGAAGAGCTTCCTAGAGCACAAATGCAACAATTAGATTTTCCTACCACAAGATCCTACTTGTTCTTTAAAACTATTTTGGAATGTTTATTACAACCTATTGCAAAACACTAGCCTAACCTATGTTGGTGGAATGAGCCCTAGAAAATGTAAAATATCTAGATTGATTTTATTTAAGTGTTGTATTAATTTGGGTGTTACTTAAGACAAAAGGTACGGAGTTGAAACTTTAATGATGTTTGTGACCCAACTCAAAATACTCTTAATTCATCTATATGAGAAGTGCAACTCTCCCTTCTCAATGAATCTTATTTCAAAGAAAGTTGAGAGATTTATCAATTTTCAAAACACAAACTCTTTCATTCATAAACAAAATTCTTTTGAAAAAAAGACGATTTTGTGAAGAACTCAATTTGCAAGAATGAGCAATTACTCTTTTGAAATGAAATACCTTGAACAATCAAATAAAAAACTATGATTCAATAAAAAATCAATTTCCAAAATAAAACAGTGTCTAAAAGTTCTAAAAGCATAAATTTCAAATTAAAAAAAAATTATAATTCTAAATTTTATCTAGAATGTTTGAGGAGGATTACTCTAATTGTGATGACATTAAGAAAATTTGCAGTTATCTCAACAAAAATGAAAACATCCAAAAATTCTTTGATGTTAAATAAGGCTTCAGTAAGCTAGAAGCTCTTCCAAGTTTGCAAATGAAAAGTGAACAAGTTTTCATAAAAGTAAGGTTTCAAAAGATGCTAATGGCTCAAAAAGGACAAAATCATAATACCAATAAGCTAGGGCAAATGAAAGTATCTTTTTCATAAAGAAACAATAAACTAGGGAAAACTCTCACTTATAAAATGCAAACAGGATGATAAGTCATAGAAAACTTAAAATTTGTTGAAAAGAACTTCTCACATAAGATTTGAAAACTAAGCTAGATCGGGGCAAACATAAAGAATCAGGTTATCTCCCTCTAGAAAGCGAGAAATTTAATATTTTCAAAAATTTATGGGAGTGTGCAGTTTATAATGGACTACAGTGTGCATGCGCATTGAATTGAACTAAAAGTTGTGCAGATTGTCACATTGTTTTCTGCTGAAAACCGCACAGGCAAGAAAAAAATTGGACAAAATAAATAATAAGCTTTATTTTTCAGGGATTCTTAGAATTTATCTACCCAACCAGACTCAGAGAAGTCAAAATCAGAAAACTAAAAATTCAAATTGAATAAAAACAAGAAAAATAAGCTATATTCTCCGCAACGGAGTTGCTAATTTGTTAAGTGGATTAATCCCTCCTGTAGACAAGAGAGATCTATGTAGTACTTGAGAGAGTAACTAGAAACAAATATCCATTTTAAAACCTTTTCCTCTAGATTAATTTCATTTCAAGATTATAATAATAAAGGAGAGAGGACATGCCCCTAACTTGAAATCCAAAAATTTGATGTATCCCTTTGTCTCATCACTTCAAAATGGTTTCTCCAGTGAGTAGAACCTATAATCAAGGAAAAGACAAAGAATCAAAGCGTATGAAAAATATAAAAATCAGAAAATTCTAATCCAACTTAGTGATCAAGGAGTCTAAGTATTAACATTTATTCCAATAATTATAGAAACAAAGCAATGAGAAAAAGAGATCCATATGTATTATTTTGAATAGAAAGGGTAATGTTACAGGCTGATGCCTTGATGTTGTGCAAATTTCTCTCAGGGTCCTAAACAATCGTTGTCATTCAGTCTAACAGCCTTCCTCTCTGAATACTAGCATGGAGTTACAGGCACAAGGATTTGATCATTCTCATGCCAGCAACAACTCACTAGTGTAGAAAGTATGCACTCTTATGAACTCTCTTCAGCTTAGAAACTATATAGATTAGTCTCTAATTAGATTGGTATCTATTGTTCAACCCGATATCTGAGCTCAATTTATAGGGAAATGGAGGTAGTTTTAGTTCCATGAAGAGGGGGATGGATTCCTCTCATGAAGGGATTTGAGCTCCATGGGCCAAGGGATAAAATCCATGAGTGGAGGGATAAAGCTCGAACTGATCGCGACTCTAGAAGCTTCCAGTTGGGAGAACATTCGACCAACTAGGCTTCTAGAATTTACTTTTTCTTTTATTAAATTTTCATGCAGGTGTGCAATTAACAGTGGAAAAAAGTGTAGGGGTTGCCGCAGTTTATGGATATAATAGTAGCGCATGCACAGGAAAAAGCTACAAAAATTGTGTAGCTGGACTTTTAAGGGATTTAAAGAGTTTTTCTCCAATTCCAAAACTTGATTCAGGAACATTAATATTTTTGAGCCCTAAGGGAACACGATATGTATGGTGATAGACCCATATGAATAGTCAAATTTCATGGTGACAAAATGATGTGTAACACCCACAACCTTCATATCCCCTCATTTCCAATTCCTAAGCCCCAAAACCCTAAATCCTAACATAATTGTGAAATTTTGGACAATTTTACTTGCTAGGACTGTGTAAATACTTCCTAGCTCAATTCCCTTACCCATTTCACTTCCTAAAGTTTCCCAAACCCCTTTCCACCTCCCTAAATTTTCTTACTCCCATCGCCTTCCCTAACCCCTTGATCCTATCCCTTTTCTCCCTTCCCCTCTTTGGTCCCATTAGGGTTTTTCCCCTTACAAACTATCAAATTGAGGAGAAGAGGTCTTACAATAAGGGAGGTGAGGTGATAAGACATGAGCCCTTAACCACTCTTGAAATGGTGGCTTCACCACTATCCAAGCATTTTTTCCAATGAGTAGGAAGTTTTCCTTTTTGTGAACAAATTAAGAAGGTCAAATACCATGCCACATTGACCAAATTGTTTGCCACTGAACTAAAAAAGAAGAAGGTAATAATTGCAGGGGTTAATTTCACTATATCAACTCATGTAGTAGCTGAGGCCACACGCATACCTAATAATGGTGAAAAATGGTGAAAAATCCTAGACCTAGACATTCAGAATTATCAGCCTTATTTCTGAAGACATTACCAACAACACATGAAGAATATTTTTCCTATTGGGCACCTCCTTGATAAGTATACATCATTAATGACGATCATCGTGGAGTACTTAACGTGTGAGGGAAGAGTTTCTAGACTATATGGGTATCATGTCAAAATTCTCATGCCACTCATTTTTCCCTATTACTTCTGCAGAAGTTTAGAAGAGATGGAAAAAAAAATTTAGCATAAGAAGACTAGTCTTGAAAGCACCCTCTTTCACCATGCTCTTATCAAAATGACTTTTTTACACCAACTTGAAAAGAAGAAAATCACTTGGGAAACTTTCATGGAGGCATATGTCTTTTTGTCTTCTAGTGGCGAGCATACTAGCCCTAGTTCACCATTAGCACCCTCAAGAAAATCAACGCCTTCTAGACATGTGGAGGTTGGATTGCCTAGAATGGTTTAAGTGATGAGGAAGATTGAGGTGACTCAAACATATGAGAGAGGTAGAAGGCTTGTGTTTTCTCTTGAAATGGAGGAAGGGTCCAAGCCAACATCAACAGAGTAGGAATTACCATCACAACATGAGAAATCTATGCATGATGATGATATCATCCATTGTGACTTTGAAATAGTAGAATTGGAAACCAGTGAAGAGCATGAAAACCTAGAGAGGATCATGACGACAAAGAAGCTCACATGAAATAACTTAAGGAAAATTTGGCGAGGTTTAATTTCATAATTTATTTCTTAGAGCAAGAGAACAATCAGTTAAAGGAAAGACAATTATCTTCAGAGAAAAGTGAGTTTGAAGCTAGTATGCATGATGTTAAAGGAAAAGCAGTGGATGACAGTGAATATTTAGAAAAGCATGAATATCAGGTGACAAGGAAGAGGCCAGGGACCATGGGTCTCGGAAAATCACTACAGAAAGAAAGAGAGAAAAATCTACGAGATGAAGAGTTGACATTTGAAGAAAGGATAGGCATCGAAATAATTGGAAATAGGCTTGAGAAAGTAAATATTCACTTGGAGAACCTCTTTGAAAATTCCAACAGATACAACATGATGCAGAAACACATGGCTGACCACTACTATGCCATGAATCAGATTTAAAAAGTCAAAGTCAAATAATTGCAAGGAAAAATAGAGAAAAGAGTAAAAATTCAAGAGGAGAGTGGTAACTTAGATTTACTTGCTCATGCTTCATTAGTGGTATAACATATCTTATCAATCATCTTTGGACCATTTTTGAGGTGTTTTGGAGAGCATTTTGGTTTTTATAAAATTTTGGTCAAATTTTGAAATTTTGAAAACTAGTCATAGTGGCAAAAGCCTAGCATGGGCCAGCTACGCTTTTGTTGTGGGGGTAAATTGGATGAAAAATCATCGTTTTTGGATTCCTCTTGATGATTACATTAATCCTAATTAGCATTGGAGCCATGTGAGCCACTTTTTCCGGGTCAAAATGCATGCAAAAAATCACCTTTCTACCCTATTTTTGGAGGCCACGCTATGATTTCTGAGTACTATTGGGAGAATCAAGTTTTTGAGGGCTAGGAGACACCTTTCTGAGTTCTCAATGAGCCTATCATGTAGTATACATCCAGAAATTTCCATAGCATCTTTTACATCATCATTTGGAAAGGTAGAAGTCCTTCAAATTGCCATTTTCCAAGCTTGCTATGCTTTCTACATAAAGAAATTTTCAAAGGTTGTTTGACCTACTTTGACTTTTTGCCTATGTAATTGATGAATGATGATGATTTTGTGACATCATACGGTGTAATTGATGTGGTAAATAGTAAAATAGGGTAGCTTTTTTATGTAATTTTTTGTCAAATGTATCTATTTTCCTATGATTAGGTGAATTGTTTGACCTCCACTAGACATTAGGGTTTTGTTGAGAATATCATGTAATCATCTCCATAACCAATGGATTCAACCCAAAAGAGAGGGGAGATGTTTTTTTGGTCTATATCTATCATTTTCAGAGTCATTTGATAAGTTCAACATCAAAGGATTGTAATCTTGTAGCTTGTACTTTCACTTTCATGTTCAGAAATAAAATGATGCACTTGGATCTATTATCTAGGAATTCATGTGCACTGAGTTTATGATCATGTATTTTATTTTTTATACTCTTTAATGAATTATATATAGATTCTCTTTCCATATTTCCATATCATGTATGTTCAGTGGCTTTCCTTACAGTTCATAGGAAAAATTATATTCATTTAGCCTTGTTTATATGGAAATGTCATTTTGTGTTTCATGCTTAGAGTTTAATGAATTCATGATTGAAAATTATAACTAAATCCCTATACTTTTTGAGACTTAACACCATACCTACAAAACCTTAAAGCCATCATAGATCCACTGCTATGTGGCTCCTTTATATCATTGCATTGGTAAACCCTTTTGATACTTAGACCTAGCTAATAAATGGTCTAGATGGTTCATAGATGGTTTAGATGAACATATTCATGGGTTGGTAAAGTCTATCAAGCCCACTACTCTGCATGATGCTATTGAGAGGGCTAGATACCTTCAATATGCCTTTCTAAATTCAAAGGCAAGTTTTCAGCAGAAGCCCTCTTTCCCTTCAAAGGGAAAGGAAGAGAAAGTTGCTCCTTCCAAGGAGAGCTCATACAAGAAGCCTCTTGATGATTAATTTTGGAGAGATATAAGGAAAATGAAGTTATGATTCGCTTTCCAAGAATCATGGGCACCGAGACATAGATGTACTACTCGAAAACACATTACATAGAGGTATTCTTAGATATTGAGGAGGAAAAAGAAGAGGAGCCAAGAAAAGTTCACAACGATGACACTGCAGGAGGAAAGCCAACTTGATCAGAAGATGGGGATGGAGCGTTTGCTCCTATTGGAGGTGCTCTTCCATCTTTGAGAGGAGTACGTAAGTACTTGACCTTAAGAGTTCAAGGTTCCATCTTGAATCCAAGGGTTTCTATATTGATTGATAGTGGGGCAACTCACAATTTCATTGATGCCCATCTAGTGAAAAGGAGGGAAATATCAAGGGATACTTTTGAGGGATTATCTGTTTTCATCCTTGGACTCGATAGAAAAATGCAATGCATGCATTATTTCCCATCACTTTCAGTCACCATGGGAACCTATACTTTGGTTGATCACTTATTTTCAGTATACATACCTGACACCAATGTGATTTTGGGTGTCCAATGGTTGATTACATTGGGGAAAGTCACGACTGATTGGGAGGCTTTGCAAATGGAGTGGGTGGACAAGAAGAGTGGTGAAACTCAAATGATCAAAGGCATGCATACATACCCCTTACATACAACTTCCAGAAAAAAAATAAAGATGGATTTGCGGAGTGGAAGCACAGACCTTACAGTCCCATCTATCACGCTCATGAAATTTATGCATGGGACCCTCTTATCTAGTGGAAAACCACCTAGTGTCGAGGCATAAAAAGGTATCTTTTAACACCTATTTATATCACATTAATTATCAATTCGAGAGCGAATTTTTATTTCAAGAGTGTACTTAGTCTGAGGCAGCAATTTATCCAAGAGAAATGTTGTGAAGATGTAGTACAGAATAAAAAATAAGAAGGTAAAAAAAGCTTGTAAAAAAACCTTCTTACAGTGACATGAATGGAAAGATTAAACTACTTCAATCTTGCAGAACATCGATCAGGGATGCAGTAGTAATAACTCTTTCCCTTAGAAATCGATGCAAGATTACCAATTCTGGGGACTTGGAAGAAAAATCCTCTATCCTGGACAGTTGGGAATCTTAAAGAAAATGAAACACAAGCAAGTTAAACAAAAGCAATTTAAAAGAAACACAAATTGAAAAGGAACAACAACGTATAACTATAACCCATCTATTTGCAGATTGAAATTTGTAAATAAACAATGAGCATAAAATGGAACAACAGTATAAAATGATCAGTAATCAAATAACTCTGTAATCATAATAAATCTACATGCAATTATCACACAACAGAAATAAAAGAATAGAAATACAAAGAGCAGAACGATTCCACTAGGGCCGGGCCCTCAGCCACCGGTGAAATGCTGCTGCACTTTACTCCAGCATTTGAAAAATGGAACAAGAATGAACTCTTTTATTAATCAAGCATGAATGATGTTTAAAAATAGCTCGTACTCTCTTAACAAGAGTCGATGCACAATTCTACAAATTACAACAAAAAAATTCTCTCCATTCTCCCCCCATCCTCCTTCAATACACAATACATGTTCTCCTTTTATAATCAGAAGGAGGAGAAATTAAATATAAAATACAATCTCCCATAACAATATTATCAACCAAAAAATATATTTCCAACAATCTTTGAACAAAAGCAAGGCGAATTTGGCTTTGCAGCTGAGATTTGGAGGATGGACGCAACAACAAAACTGAGAAAAATTTGCTCAAGGAAACCTACGTATCTCTCAATATAGGCCGAATTTGGGCAAACCATTCTTCAAAAAAGTTAATTGGGTCCGTTCTGGACAAAACTCATGTTCCAGATTTTCCATATTCTTCTTCATTTGCTCATAATCTCAACCGCAAAATTGTCACTTCTTATTCCACGGATTTCTGAGTTGAAATATCTCATGATGATTTGGAAATCAAATTTGTAATATGGAAATTATCTTTGGAGGCTAAAATGGTAAATAATATTAATAAACCATCATTGATAAAATTATGCATAATAATAATAAATTTATTAAAAATAAAGGAGAAGAATTAATATTCATCCATAAGAGCATAAATCATTATAAAATGGATTTATATGATAAATTATAATAAATGACATGATAAAGAAGAGTGAAAATGGATGAAATAAGTGTTAAGAAGTGCTCGTATTCACGGCCCAACACCTAGGAGGCCACCTGATTCAGTATTTGTGGGAAATCTCTCATCACATGATGCTCCAAATTCATATCCAGGAGGGGTGGGAGCATTGGAAGACGATAATACAACACTGGGAGGTTTGGTGAAGCTCAAGGAGGAGGGAGATCTTATTCCCTTATCATCATCACCCACTCTCATTTATGGTTCTGCGCTATGGGAGGAGAAGAATGGAGGGAATGCCCTTCCAACTCATGCCTTTGGCATGGGAGATTTTAAGGAGGAGAGCAATAACATGACAAATATTTCTGTTGATGCATCATCGGCACTGTCATTGTTGGGCAGTTTAGATCCATATTGGAGATCCGAACTATTGGTGGATTATTCCAAGGATCTTCACACTTGTATGATACTTGATGACCAACTGCATGAAGAGGGATATCTAGTCCATGAAAAAGTCATCTATCATCATGGTAGGATCTTCTTGTCTAGAGCCTCCAAGCTCAAGAAGAAGTTGCTATAAAGAGCTTATGAAGAGTTCTGTTTAAGCCACAAGTATTCCATGAAGATCTACATCATCATCCTGAGAAGCTTTGATTGGGAAGGTTTCAAAAGAGAACTGCATCAACATTTTCAAGAATGCATGAACTATGTGGAGTTGGGGCAGCAGCATGACTCTATGAGGGAGCTATTCCATCCATCTCTTCCTTCTCATGAGAGAGGAAATTGAACCATGAACCACTCCATTTGTATGAGGATTATTGTTGGTGAACAATATGATCAAGTAAAGTATGTTTTATTTTATGATTGTATACACTCTTTCACCATGTTTATGCAAGCCATGGCTCCAAGGAGGAGTAATACATATTGAAAATATCATGGCCAACATTGGGCCACAATTTTTTTTGAATTTTGCCACTCCCTTGATGAACAAAGGGAGATTTTCTATCATGGTGGGTGCTTTCCTAAGGCACCAAACATATCTCACACTTTCAGCGATAGTGAGATAACATGGGCAGCAAGTAAGTGGTGGAGAAACCACTTGCCATATCTTGATTTGAGGCAGATAGGAAAAGCACTACATTGGTTCCATATGTGGGACTATGACCCACCTCCACATGCTCAAATTTATGTTTGTATGTATGTAGCTTTGATCCCATACATTGATGATATACTTGTCATTTTTATGGGAATGTATGGAGGAAGGATGGGAGGTATGCATGTGCCTACTGGGCTGGAGATTATCCATGTATCTTATGCTACATGTTTCAGGGAGGACGTTGGGCAAGCCATGTTTGTTTCATTTGATTTATTGTCTCCTTACGGGATGGATTATTTACATCTCATGAGAACTTTGGAGGAACAATTCGTGGAGGGTTGGATTGGTGAACTCTTAGCTCATGGAGGAGTTTTAACACATGATGGTGCCACCAATGGAGGAGAAGTAGATTTTCAACACTCACCTTATCAGTTACTTAATGACAAGCAACATTTTGGAGGGGAGGACTGTAATATTCCCAATTAGTCCTAAGCTAATGGGAATACTCATTTTTGTATTATTTTTCCTTTTCATGAATAAAATTGTAAAGGAGGATCATAAAAATCCTAAACAGTAAATAAATCAATTCCAAATGTGAAAAAGGCTATATCTTGGCTAAGTAATAAGGAACCCTTAGGTGCGAAAGGGGCTGAATATCTTGACTGGGTCAACCTTGACCAAATCTACAGTGCTATCTTGGAGGAGTGGCCATCAATGAGGCACAATGCATTTTTAGATGGAGATGGCTCATGTGAAAGGAGATATTTCATTGAAGGTGGCTTATGGTTTGCAAGCTCTCAAACTATAAAAGGAATATGATGGCAGCATGAGAAGTTTGTTGATGATATTGTATTTTCAGAATATATTATCTATTTAGGCATATATCATTCTCTTACTTTTTAGCTAAGAATAGTGTTGTTTAACACCGGGTGTTCTTGATTGGTAATACCACCTCTTTCCTTGAGAGGCCTCTTGGAAGAGCATTGAATTTCCTGTCCACTATCTAAATGAAGTCTAAGCTTCTTCTTCTAACTAAAATTTAGATCCCGTAGAGGGTTTGGTTGTCTTTGAAAGCTGCAGCAAGTGGAGGCTAGATATACTTAGATCTAGACCATTCTAGTGCTCCTTTTCAATGGGAAGGCTTCTATCCTACTGGCAAGAGAATATTAGATTATTGGAGCTACATTTTCAGATCTTGGCATGAGGCCAAACATTTTCTAAAGCCTACAACGTAGTCTTTCTTCCAGAATTGCGTTATTTGTGTGGGTAATATTGCAGGGTCTTTTGGCACACTTTTTGGAAGAGTGGTTTTCATGTGTTGGGGATCTGCCTTTTACATTTGAGATCCATTAGAGGGGATTATCATATTGCATATATCAGATGAGATCTAAATTTCCATGTATTTCTGAATATTTCTGTATATCTTCACCATTAGATCTTAGATGTACTCCTTGTAGTTCATATTTTGCTGAAAGCCCCAAGGGAAAATTGAAGAAGAACCTATCTAGTGTATGGATCTGATATAGATCTAAATTTTTATATAGAGATCTGATCTAGATCTGAAGTGTAATCTATAACAGTTGCATCCAATAAATAATGCTACCAAGCTATTTTATTCTTAATACATGGTTGCAGCACCCCATTTTGAGGATTTTCTTCCATAAAATTCTTATATTTCTTGTTGTACATCTCTGGGCTATCTTGTGCATATATTTTGTAGATGTAAATCTAACTAAAGAGACTCCACGTTGGCCTCCTGCTCTTTCTTATATTATTTGCATTATTTATCTGCATAAGTGTGTAAATATTGCTGCATTTCCCAATTGGGAATGTTACATCGAACCACGATGGTACAATATTTGAATAAAGATGACCAAAAATAACGAGTGCACAATATATTTTGGGTTGTGACAAACCCAGAAATATGACCACCACACTCTCCACAGTGGCAATCATTCAAAAAAAATTCAACCTCTTCATGATTTATAAAACGTCAAAAGAAAGAATCCGCACCATGATGATAAAGAGTGTCCCCAACAATATTGTAGTTTTGGGATTGATACCAGATTATTTTTCGATATGAACGTGAGAGATCTTGGTGAAAGATTTGGGTTTGAAGATATATAATGATATCTCCATACCAAGGGTCTAATGTACTAATGAGAAACAGAGATTCATTTGCGATAGGATTTTATGCCACCGTTTTTTACTCTGTATTGGGAAAATCACACATAAGCTCAGAAACTACCAATTATTTCTTTGAGTTGGACTTTTCAAATTCCAAATAAAAATCTTGTAGGATGAAAATAAATTTGGAGTATTTTCCCCCGAGTAATTGTTTTGTCTAGATATACATCATCGGGTTATAATTAGATATCACTATTGTTTTACCTAACAATATGTAGTGATGAAATCATTGGACATCTTGAACTGCTTCCAAGGCCAATTTTTCCACATGTGAATACTTGATTTATGTTGGGTTGGAATTCTGACTTAGGTAATAGATAACATGTTCATTGTTATATTCATCCTGCTGAACCAAGACCATTCCAATTGTGGAATTAGAAGTAGTTAAGTATAAAAATTAATCGTGGTGGTAATTGGGTGGATTCAGTAATGGTGCATGGATCAACACATTTTTAAGTGCATCAAAATATTTATCGGCAATATCATCCCAAATAAAAGGAACACTTTGTTTCAAAAACCAATTAAACCTTTGGTTCACTCAACATAGTTCAGAATAAATCTACGTAGAAATTTTTCTTTCTCTTGCAAACTCTAGAGTTGTTGAAGAGTGGAAGGAGGAGGTAAATTGATGATAGTCTCAACCTTTTAAGGATCAACAGGAATGCCATCTTTCAAATCAATGAATCCAAGTAATCGTCCTAATTGTACACAAAAAACACATTTTTGTGGATTGAAACGAATTTTTTAATGCCTACATATCGTGAAAATAGCTCATAAGTGTGTAGGATGATCTCCTATGCATAAAGAATGAGAAGGTAAGTCGTCTAGGTAAGGTTGTACAAGATGTTTAATATCATTAAAAGCATAAGACATAGCTCTTGGAGAAGTTGCACCAACATTTTTTAGTCTGAAAGGTAGCTTGCAGTAAGAAAATGTGCCCCACGAACATATAAATGTTGTTTTTGGTTGATCAGAAAGGAGTATGTTGATTTGATTCTAGCCAGAGAAACCATCCTAAAATGAGAATATTTCGTTTCCAGCACAATCATCAACATTTTTTTTCGATATAGGGCATAGGATAATTATCTTTTGGACACGCCTTGTTAATGTCTCGATAATCAACATATACTCTTATAGTCCCTTATTTTTTCATGATGAGAACTATGTTAGATACCCAATTCGTCAATGGAATTGGATAAATAAATCCTTCTCGTAGTAGCTTCCCAAATTCAGATTTTATTGTTGCAGCTTTCCGTAGATATATTGGACATAATCTCTATCTAATAGGTTTGGCATCCGAGTATGTATTAGTTTCATGAATTACAATTTTAGGATTGATACCTGGCATCTCTTCGTAAGACTAGGAAAAACAATCACAGAACTCTTGAAATAAATCTTTGTAAGTGTTAATCTCATCCATCAAATAAGAAGCACCTGTATGAATGTTTTCAACAATTCTGGGTCTAATTGATATGTCGATAAGAACTGTGGCAGAAATATTTCCCAAATTTGTCTCAGAATCCAAATGTGTAATCGATGTGGGATTCTATGGTTCCTTGACTAAGTCAGTTGTAAAAATATACGAAAAATCATTTTCAAGCTTATCAAGATCAGGGAAACAAGAAGACCTATGATGTAGATCATCCCATGGTAATTCATCTCATGTCAAAATTTCTCGAATACTCTCATCCGCTTCAAATACATGTTAAAAGGGATTTGAAAATGGTGCCAAAGTTGAGCTTTATAGAGAAGTTGATCCTTCGTTGATCACATTCATTTGATCAAGAATAGTTGATGGGGTGTTAGAATCATATTGTACTGCTACATATGATGATTCAAAAGAACTCAAAGGTACCTCGTCGTTAAAAGAATCCAATTCTGATTCCGAAGGCACAATCCATGTGTCATCAAATGGTATATTACTTGATGAGATCATATTGATATTGGAAATTATTTTCGGTACGTTGGGTGGAGGTATAGCGAAAGTTCCCATGAGTGTGGAATCTTTTAATAATCCTACACCAATATATTTGTATGGGGTAACTGATTTTCCAACATGCTGGATACTATCCGTAGAAGTAGGGTCTGACGAAAAGTATTAAAACTGATTGATTTTGACAATATTTCCTTTATGAGGAAACATGATTACCTGAAAGACTAATAAAAAAATAGAAATCATGGAATAGTACCAACTACGACACAAAATAAGGTTGTAATCAAGAGGGGAATCAACAACTTCTACCTCTAGTTTGACGGTTTTTCCTTCTACTTCTATAGGTAGATCGTGGAGTATTTCGTATGGATGAAATCCTCTTCCACCAAAGGCTTTAAGGATAGTCAGTGATTGGTTCCATGCTTGAGAACCAAGGGTTTTCCAAAAATTTAATGACACTATACACGTAGATGCCCCGTCATCAACTACAGTACGAAAAACTCATCTTGATTTGACTAATACTAGAATTTGAAAAGCCATTTGATGAGGGAGTCTAGGTACAAAATTTTCGAGATCAAAGACTATGATGTTCTAATCCTTAGTATCTATAGCTCTGATAGATGATAATAGTAATTTCCTTTGTGTTGGACATGATTGTAGCACTTCTAAGGCCGACATTGTTGAAGGGAATATTGCTAAATCTTCAACAATGTTGTAATTCTAAACAGCTCTTGCATGTGGATGGAAAGCTGATTTTTGAAGTATGCCTTTAGTAGGTGGTTTAATCACTAGAGCAGAATTAGGTTTCTTGATTTGAATTGGTTTGGAAAATGAAAGAGGTACGACTGGTTTCTTACTAAAAAATTCAGTCTCTTTACCAGTTACAGGATTCTTAGTTCCATAGTCTTGAGATCATGTCGCAACCATGACCTGAGACATCATTAAAATATTTGTCGATGAATTGGAATAAGATCTCCTCATTTTACTATCTTGAGTGTGAAAAGGATCCTGCAAGAGAGCAGGTGTGGGCGAACCTTTGAAACATTTGGATACCTCAGACCGATGTGGACATTATTTAGTATAGTGATCCTCGTCACGGATAAGATAAAGATAACAAGGTTTGCGCTTTTCATCAGTTGGTTCATTTTTTTTTTGTTTTCTCTTTAGGAGATGTATTTTTTTTATTTTTATTCTTTCCTTTCTTCTTATTTCCATTTTTATTTTTAGTCATGGATGAATCCACAACATGAAAGTGAGAAGAAGTTTCAAGGGAATCATCTCATTTAGGTGAATATGGTAAATTTATTATGTGAGAAGTATCTTTGGATGACTTCTTCTTACTCTTGTTAGCACTAACTGTACCAATTACACCATTTGTAGAATGTGAACTAGAAGGGAGTTCGAGTTATTTGACCTAGGTGTGGTAAGTGAGGAATTCTTTTTGTATAAAGAACCAGATTGTGTATATACAAGGTCTAACTGCTATGCTTGAGCTATGACCTATTCTTTTGTAACAAGACCTCCCTTAACTACATCTTCAGTGATTTTTGGAAGTAATGATTTGATGAACCATTCTACCAAGGTTTGATTTGGAATGAAAAATTTCACTAAACATCTCCTACGTCTCCATTCATGTATGTGATATGATATGTATGTAGATATACGTTGTTTTCATTAAGTCAATAGTTCCATGCCATTTTCGTAACGGACTCGCAACTGAAAGTGAGTTAAGAAATTTGCTGCTAATGCATTGAAATTATTGAAAAATCCACATGGTAGTTCAATATACCACTTAGTAGCTAAGCCTATCAATGTTCTTTGAAAAGTTGTAATCAAATGGAATCATCAATTAAAGAGTTCGATGTGCACCAAAGGTGATAAGTCATCACATGATTTGAGGGGTCTTCTCCTCATTTTACTTAAAAACTTCGGTATGTCACTAGGAAAATTATTTGGCATTGGCGGCCAAAATGAAAGATAATAAATTGGATCATTTGTGAGGCGTACAAATATGGAAAGTCTAAAGTTGTAATGAATGGTAACCAACGGTTTGGTCCTATTGAGACACCTAATAACTCTGAGGGACTATACTAGTACCTAGAGGAGGATATCCAAGATAACCTGGAATATCCTATGCAGATAGGATTGGAATGCCTCCAGGATATCCAGGGTTAGCCATACCAAACTGAGGTTGAGATGATATCTGATACATATAACTAGGGTATGGTTGATGTTGGTAGACTGGATTTTGTCCTATTGGTCCATATTGAAACTGCCCTTAATACAGTTGATTAAAAAACTAACCTATATAAGGTTGGCTTGTTGAAATTGTAGTTGTAACAGGTTGTCTTGTAGAGGTTTGAAAAGTAGACTAAACCACAGGTCTAGTTTTATGAGCAGTGACTTGAGGTATTTCCTGTGATACAGTTGATGTCACCATTAAATGAGGGGTTGTAGCAATAGGGACTTGGAAAACTCCAGGGATAGGTGTGCTTGGTTATTGAATAGAAGTTTGAGAAGCAAATTTGACTGGACTTCTTGGTATACTCAGACTAGCTTCCTAACTACTAGGTACAGATATGTGAGGTGCAATTTGAAGTGTAGGTTTGGTAGGTTGCTAGACTTGGGCATAACCAAATTGACCGATTGGCTGACGAGATGGATTATAAGGTACTTGCACAGTAGGTTGCAAATTATGTTGGTTCAATGATGGGTTCCACACTGTATTAACTCTAGGATAAGGAGCTACCATTAAAGGTTTTGGTCTGTATGATTGACCATAACTGGTTTGAGGTATTGGAATGTAAGTTTGATATTTTTCTATATAATTTACATTAAAGGGTTAACATCCTTGAAAGGATTGTTGGTCTTGATAAAAATTCTGACCTAGAGGGGGTTGTTTTCCTTGAATAGGCCGAGGCCGTGGCATAGGGTACTTCCCTTAAAGAGGTTATGGCACTGGCATAGGGTACTACCCTTAAAGTGGTTGTAGTCGTGGCTTAGGGTACTACCCTTGAAGAGGTTGTCCTTGAGGAGTATACTGCCCCTTAGGTGGTAAATTACTACTTTGAGGGGGAGGGTCACGTATAGGAATATTTCCGGACATCATATAGAATTGTTCCATATTCAAATTTTTGGTATTAGATTCATTAAGACCAGTTGATTGTGTAAGTATTTAAGAATATGGAGATTCTCCTCAGAATGCACCACAGAGTGACTCGTATTAAGAAGCAACTAATGGACCACAATAAAAAAGTTTTATGGAGATGAAGAAAAAATGGATGACTCACCTCACATGTTTGATGAAGGCATGTGACTACCTCTGGGTATGGAGTAAAAAGGAATACAAGGTGGTGAATAAATGAGGCCAAAATTATGTAGAAAGTTGGTTAAATGAGAATACCAAGGGTCTCGTTTAAAAGGGTTGTAATGCTAAATCAATTCACTATGAATTATATCTAAAGATTCTTGATGTGAGGGGAATGCAATATCTTCTTCCCTATCAGTAATCTTTTTTATAATAATGAGACCATGAGAAAGGTTCATAGTGATCTGAAACTTCACATGAGGTGAGAAAGGGTGACTAGGAATTCGGGCTATGAACTCTGAAGTTGACTCAGATGAAGTAGATTCAGTTTCAGGTTCAAATATTTCACGTTCAATAAGTTGACTATCTAAGAATTCACCAGTTGAAGACTCAACAATGATTAATTCTGAAATTTCTGGTTTTTCTTCTGGCTAAGGTTTATTTACTTCGTAATTGGGATGTATAATTACTAATGTTTCTTCATGTTTAGTAGATGTGACCTCTTTCAAATTTAAGTTTTTCTAATTGACTTGGTGTGTACTCAGGGGGTTTCCCCTGCATTCTATAAAAGTGTCTCGGTAATTCAGCCACGGTTAATGTTTAACACATGAAATCAAAAAATGTTTCAAAAAAATAGTCCTAAAGTCCCTAAGGACACAAGAAATTTGAACACATGCCTACAAAATATAAGAGACAATCTACACACAAAAAATATGTTTCCAAACTAAAAATACTAGTTGGTGATGAAATCTAACATTGTAGAAATTTAATGTGGAAAACTTAGCGGTTGGAACAATTACCCCAACAACCTTCTTAATGAAACAATCTGGTGCAAGTCCCTCAACTTATTCCATCTCGAAGTGAAAGGTACCCTCTAGAAATTCTAATTTATTCTAGTTGACGTTTGCTCCACGTAGGGTTGGACCTTCCCTCCACCCTCACCTTGGGAAAAATCCTAAATATTATCATCACTAAGGTCACCAATAGAAACAAATATACTTGGGGGAATAGTCTATTATCCGATATACATGCAACAGAAGAGTGTTAAGCTCAATCCCATTGAAGGGTCCTCGATATGGTAAATCCGAGGTTTGCCTAAAAGTGACTCCACGCTCCTTGACAATGCTTAATCCGAGGTTTACTGTTTGTATTCCATGCACATCTTCTATATTTTCCAATGAGATGGGTATGATTAACATGATATCGTGCTTGACTCTTTTAAGAAGAGCTTCCTAGAGCACAAATGCAACAATTGGATTTTCCTACCACAAGATTCTACTTGTTCTTTTAAACTATTTTGGAATGCTTATTAGAACCTATTCCAAAACACTAGCCTAAGCTATGTTGGTGGAATGAGCCCTAGAAAATGTAAAATATCTAGATTGATTTTATTTAAGCATTGTATTAATTTGGCTCTTACTTAAGACAAAAGGTATGGAGTTGAAACTTTAATGATGTTTGTGACCCAACTCAAAATACTCTTAACGCATCTATATGAGAAGTGCAACTCTCCCTTCTCAATCAATATTATTTAAGAGAAATGTGAGAGATTTATCAATTTTCAAAACACAAACTCTTTCATTCATAAACAAAATTATTTGGAAAAAAAGACGATTTCATGAAGAACTCAATTTTCAAGAATGAGTAATTACTCTTTTTAAATGAAATACCTTGAACAATCAAATCAAAAACTACGATTCAATAAACAATCAATTTCCAAAATAAAACAATCTCTAAAAACTCTAAAAGCAAAAATTTCAAAATCAAAACAAAATTATAATTCTAAATTTTATCTATTATATTTGAGGATGATTACTCTTAATTGCGATGAAATTAATAAAATATTAATTTCACTTTATATCAGCAGAAATGAAAACATCCAAAAGTTCTTTGATGTTAAATGCGGCCTTAGTAAGCTAGAAGCTCTTCCAAGTTTGCAAATGAAAAGTGAACAAGTTTTCATAAAAGTAAGGTTTGCAATGATGCTAATGGCTCAAAAAGACAAAATCATAATACCATTAAGCTCAGGCAAATGAAACTATCTTTCGCATAGAGTAGCAATAACGTAGGGCAAACTCTCACTTATAAAATGCAAACAAGATGATAAGTCACACAAAACTTAAAATTTGCTGAAAATAACTTCTCACATAACATTTCACAACTAAGATGGATCAGGGCAAACATAAAGAATCAGGTTATCTCACTCTAGAAAAAGAGAAATTTAAAATTTTCAAAAATTTCAGGGGGTGGTTTTAGAAATTTAACCCTAGCCTAATTATGCAATTTTGGGCAATTTTACTAGCTAGGACTCTGTAAATACTTCCTAGCTCAATTCCCTTATCCATTTCACTTCCTAAAGTTTCCCAAATCCTTTTCCACCTCCCTAAATTTTCTTACTCCCATCTCCTTCCCTAACCCTTCCATAACCCCTTGATCCTATCCCTTTTCTCCCTTCCCCTCTTTTGTCCCATTAGGGTTTTTCCCTTTACAAACTATCAAATGGAGGAGCAGAGGTCTTACAATAAGAGAGGTGAGGTGATAAGACATGAGCCCTTAACCACTCTTGAAATGGTGATTTCACCACTATCCGTGCATTGTTTCCAACCAGTAGGAAGTTTTCCTTTTTGTGAACAAATTAAGAAGGTCAAATACCATGCCACATTAACCAAATTGTTTTCCACTTAACTAAAAAAGGGGAAGGTAATAATTGCAGTGGTTAATTTCACTATATTAACTCACGTAGCAGCTAAGGCCACACACATACCTAATCATGGTGAAAAATGGTTCAAAAGCCAAGACCTAGACATTCAAAATTATTAGCCTTATTTCAGAAGACATTAACAACAACACATGAAGAATATTTTTCCTATTGGGCACCTCCTTGATAAGTATACACCATTAATGAAGATCATCATGGAGTACTTAACGTGTGAGGGAAGACTTTCTAGACTATATGGGTATCATGTCATAATTCTCATGAATTTTAGAGGGATAGAGCCACTCATTTTTCCCTATTACCTCTACAGAAGTTTGGAAAAGATGGAAAAAAAGGTTCAGCATAAGAAGGCTAGTCTTGAAAGCACCCTCTTTCACCATGCTCTTATAAAAATCACTTTTTTACACCAGCTTGAAAAGAAGAACAAATTCAATTAATCTTTTTGTGATTTAAAAAAAAATTATTAATTATTAGATGAGTAGTCTAAGACAGACCAAATGACGCATGACCTTTATTTAGAATGGTATGAATCCCCTTTGGACCGGATCTGTGCTCGATTAGGTCTTAGCTTGACCCGAACCTCCGGTCCTCGCGTTGCTTGCTTTTGTTCAAGTCCAAAATATAATACAAATAACTCAAATACTGTTAATGCTAATCAAAATGTCTTTCAAATTAATTTTAAATCTCGACTTTTACGACCGAGTGAGTAAAGTCCATTGGTACATAAAATTCAATCATCTTGTCGCTAAACAGGTCTACAAGATAACAAAGTTGGCGACCACTACCGGTACGAGTTGTAGTGCCAAAAATATGGCCGCGCCACTCTGTGGTGCGCAATATTTTATGCGGAGCATTCTCAGGAAGAGTGCTTTCAACAACCCACTCGTTTCTGTCCGCTTCATACTTCATAAGCTGCCTCTCACTGATAGTAAATAAGTGCCCATTCGCAACCAAAGGGCCTAACGACGTGAACTTGCCCACTGTCCACACATTACCCACCGTTGTCCAGAGCCCCGTATTTCCCGTATTTGGATCAAAAACTTGTGCACTCTTGTCATTGTCGTCATTACCTACGAAAACAAATAATTTGTCATTCACAAAATAGCCATGACACTCGCCTAGTTGACGGGTCATGGGAGGCAGAGTCTCCCACACGTCATTTTCCACATTGTACAATTCGGCTGAATCATGCAAATAAACTGCTGCGTTGTTCTACTGCTCCTCCGCTGCTGGTAAAACTGTGGGTTCTTCACTATGTCTCTCCATTCTTTGCACACACCCTTGAGCTTCGAGTGCGATTTGTACGGCACTCTCAGCAAACACTCTCTAACTAAATCTTTTGGGAGATGGCGAAGCATATCCTCCTGTCTTCTCAGTGCCAGCCTCGTTGACCTACGGAGCGTCATCTTGGTTTTACGTAAAATGAAAATCGAAATTTTATTATAAAAATCAAATTAACTTCTTTTTATTAATTACCTGTAAATATATTACTTTACTAGAATGTTTTCAATGGTTGTTTATAGCATAATCATACAGTTCGAATTGGAATTTGATTGGATACCGAAAATAATTTGTTGCTTACAATTTTTCCAAGAAGTACACACCTTTCTTAGTGTCAGCCTGGTAGCCTCCTTCAGGTAAGGAGCATTATCTTAGGTATTTTCAACATGAAAATAATAATTTATTTTAGAGTACACAATTAATAAAATTAAACTGAATAAGTAATATTCAAAAAAATTTCAAAGGAATGGTAAATTATTGGATAAAGGTACATCATTCAATACTTTGATATCATGGATTTTCATCATCTATATGTTTGAAAAATCTGTATATGAGTTTTTATTCAATTTTGAGATACAATTTCAAGTAATAATGTGATTTTTTACTGTTTAAAATACATTTTTTAATGTATAAATGTATTTAGCATCTTCAAAATCTCCTAGAGCACTTGAATTCTATAAATTTAACAACTTTTAAAAAATTCCTAAATAAAATCCATTATTAAATTGACAAATAAATACAATATAAAACAAATTCCTCAATAAGCTTACTTGGAAAGCCTTTTGCTAGTATCGTCAACCTTGTGAACCTAGAAAACAAATTCCTCAATCAGCTTACCTGAAAAAAGAGCCCCTTACCCTAGTATATGCACTTAGTTAATGTTAGAAAGAACCTCTAGAACCTCTTCAATTTATAGGTAAAATAGTGATTATATGTTATAAATTCCACATATTAAAATATCATTATTTGACCAAATCAATCCCCACCCATATTACCTATTCTTTTCTTCCTAATGGTTACTTTGACCTTTTAATTTCTTGGTTTGCACAATACTTTATTTTGACCCATATAAGGGACTAAGCAATATTGGCCTCACTTGACCAAATCAATGAAAGTCATTATTTAATAGATTTTAGGTTTGATAAGGTACACATAATAAAAATTGATTATTTGAAGATTTTTTTTCTAGAAATTAGGAATAAATTATGAGTAGGGGTTTATTGCATTTGACCAAATCAACTATAACTATTTAATAGTCTTTAGGTTTGACAAAGTATCCATAATAAAATATTATTATTTCAAGATTTTTTGTTTTTGAAATTAGGAAACATTTATGTGGAGGGTTTCATGGAGGAGGCCTAGAATGTAGTCATGAGGTAACTTTGTTCACTACCCCCTTGACCAAATAAACTTTAGTCACTACTTTATTATTTTTTAATATAATTTATTTATTTGTTTTTATGAGTAATTTTAAGAGAAAAAAGTCATAAAATGGATTTATGAATTTAATAAAGTGAAATTAACTTATAAAAGGTGATTCCCTAACTCATAATACCCTCTTTGTATATATAGGATTATAAAGGGTCAAAATATAACTAGGGCTTACATAACAATAGTAATATAAAGTCACAACAATAACAAAAATGGGGGTTAACAGCGAGGTGCTAAAACCTAGCTAGATTTGCACAATGCATAACTCTTACATAATTTGCCGCAGGAAAGTGGGTAGACTTAATGCCATTACATCTCACTAACAATAGAGAGTAATATGCATGCAACCTTAAGTCTGTGAAGGGGAGGTACAACAACTACCAAGGCATTGACTTTCACCTCGTTGGAGACATATGTCTCTTGTGTCTTAGATAGAAGAGTAGGTGACCCCATAGCTAAGGTCTCCACTCTTTCTAAAGCATAAGTTAAATGCTACAGATGGATGTTGTTGCATCTAGCCTAGGTTTATAGTGGCAGCCAATTGGATTTGAACCTCGGCATCGCTCCGGAAAAAGCAGATAGCCTAGTTTATAGTGTTGGATTTGAACCTGCTCATGAAAAAGCCTATAGCCTAGGTGTATAGTGGTAGTGCTGAGGAAAAAGTCAATAGTTTACAGTGTTGGATTTGAACTTGGGCCTGGCTCAAGAAAAAACCTATAGCCTAGGTTTATAGTGGAAGAGAGTTGGATTTGAACCTCGGCCTCAGCCTTCCTGTAGATCTAAAAAAAAAAAAATGCATACGACCTTCTAAAATCATATGGGCAAAAGTAAAATTCCAAAAAAAAAAAAACATTGGTTTGTAAGCTTCCATGGTGGCCTTTTCCCATGTCCAAACAAATATTTAGATGTTGTTATTCCTCTTCATTGTATGGATTTGTATCATATATATTTTGGATATCTAATATAGAGTACTGCCAAATAGATGATTTACATATATATTACTAAACAAATAATACCTGCCCCTGACCACTAGAACTAACCACAACCAACAAAGGATGCGTCATTTCTAAAATGATTGTAAACAAAACTAAAGATATAATGGAAAAATCACAAGATAAGAAATAAATGTTAAATTCCTAAATAAAATCCATTATTAAATTGACAAATAAATACATTCTAAAACAAATTCCTAAATCAGCTTACCTGAAAAGTGGATCCTTCTGCTAGTATCTTCAACCTTGAACCTAGAAAACAAATTCCTAAATCAACCTTCTAAACTTAGAAAACAAATTCCTCTTAAGTGAAAAGAGCGAGCGTCACTATTAGAAAGAACCTCGTGAACCTCTTCAATTTATAGGTAAAATAGAAGTTATATCTGATAAATCTTAGAAATTAAAATATTATTATTTGACCAAATCAATCCCCACCCCTATTACCTATCCTCTTCTCCCTAACGGTTACTTTGAGCTTTTAATGTCTTGGTTTGCACAATACTTTATTTTGGCCTCAGTGGACCAAGTCAAAGAAAGTTGGCCTCAAGACGGGTCATTATTTAAAAGTTTTTATGATTGATAAGGTACACATAATAAAAAATGATTATTTTAATATTTGTTTTCTAGAAATTAGGAAAAAATTATGAGTAGGGGTTTATTGTATTTGACCAAATCAACTATAATTATTTAATAGTCTTTAGGTTTGATAAGCTACTCATAATAAAATATCATTATTTCAAGAAATATAATTTTTTTTAAATTTAGGAAACATTTATGTGGAGGGTTTCATGGAGGAGGCCACAATATAGTCATGAGTTACTTGACCAAATCAACTTTGTTCATTATTTATTAGTACCTTTTTCACTAGAATCTTGGGATACTATTTTTTTATTGTTTAAGATAAATTTTTGAATGTATAAATGGATTTAGCACATTAAAATCCTCTAGAGCACTTGAATTCTATAAATTAAACAACTTTTAAAATTTACAATAAATCATCTCAAAAAGGTCATTTTGGGTATAAGTTAGACTATGTCCCACTAAAATAGTAAGTGTCATACAAGAGTTTAGCAAGTAGCTATGCTGGTTATATTGGTTGGAGAATGCCTTCTCATGAAGCAAATATTGGTTGAGCTGCATGAGAAAATGAGCTTTAATCATTACTTTATTTTGTTTTACTATAATTTATTATTTGTTTTTTTCAGTAATTTTAAGAGAAAAAAGTGGTAAAATGGGTTACAACTTTAATAAAGTCAAACTCAATTATAAAAGGTGATTCCCTCACTCAATTTGGGAGTAATGGTGCCAAGATCTCATTCTCCATCTTATCTTGACCAAGAACCACACTTATGGTTGTAAACGTGTCCACAAAATATTTTTCATGTGATTAATGGTGAAAGATTTTTCTTAATTATCAAACATGGAATCCATGTTCTCTATTTTACTTAAGGTAACATTTTGGTTTAAGTGATCAATTTTTTTATCTTAACATTACCTTACTTTTTCTTTCTTTATAATCCCTATATAATTATTTTTATGTGTCAAAATCAACATAACCGAGAAACATAAGAAAAATTATATCATATACTTGATAATACTTTTTCTTTCTTTATAATCCCTATATAATTATTTTTATGTGTCAAAATCAACGTAACCGAGAAACATAAGAAAAATTATATCATATACTTGATAATAAGAAGCCCAATATTTTTTTAAATCTTAAATAATTGAAATTATAAGACCCAATAGGACTCTAAAGGGTCAAAATATAATTAGGGATTGCATAAAAATAATAATATAAAGTCACAACAATAACAATCGTGGGCTTCTATGTGGAACAACAATAATGATATGGGGGCTACATTAGTATTATTGGGAGCTAACATGCATCTCTCATTCAAAAAAGTGGCATCCTTAATTATGAATGATTTTGTATAAAATTCTCATTCTTCCATGTGGAATATTAAGTAGGTAAGTTATTCCACTTAATGCTATATACTAATATTGATATTATATAGCTATTGGATTCGTGTTTGCATGATTTATTAAGGCCCAATATTATTTTTTCTTCCTTTCCAAGTTAACCTTTCTTAGGCATGAAACACGAAAAACTAGGTGTACTCACAAATATGAAAGTAGCACCAATTTATTTTTCATAACACTAATATTTTGTAACACCACTTAAGGGCCATAGTACTTGGGTGATAATTTATTATCCTTCTTGGATTACTTGAGGGACACTTGTTTGTATGGTTGAAGCCATAAAAATATCCAATTTCTGTAGAATTTGAAATGGCCACTACTCTCTAAGCCAACTAATAAACTAGAATAACATATGAAAAAAAAAATGAAAATAAAAGAAAACTAAAAAACAATGATCAAATGAGATCACTGCTTGGACTTGTAAATCTCACATTGAATCTGGTATGTAAATACATTCTTATATAATAAACCTATTACCAATTCTATGATTTATCAACTACTAATTATTCATTCTGGCCACTACCAATGATTCTGAGCACTGACTATCCTAATAATTTGCTGCACTAATTTTAATAACAGAGAATAAAAAAAAATTGCTAACTAATGTCAGCAATTACATGGAAATTTAAGCATTATTCTCAACACTCCCCCTTAATGCTTAATGAGGGCTTACTAGCTTATCTCTTAGTGTCAAAAATTTATCTTTTGCAACTGCTTTGGTGAAGATATCTGCTAGCTGATGCTTAGTATTTATGTGCTTTAATTCAACATCATTCTTCTGCACCAAATCCCGAATGAAGTGATATTTCATGTCAAATTTTTTTGTCGTGCTGTGATGAATTGGATTCTTTGCTAACTTGATGGCACTTACATTATCACAATAAATCACTGTAGGCTGAATTTGCTTCTCCCCAATTTCCTCCAAAATTTTTCTGAGCCAAAGAGCTTGTGTACCTGCTGAATTAATTACAACATACTTTGCTTCTGTGGATGAGAGGGCAGCAATGCTTTGTTTTCTTGAGCTCCAAGTAATCAAACTAGAACCAAAGGAGAAAAAATTTCCAGATGTGGACTTACGGTCATCCACACTACCTCCCCAATCTGAATCACTAAATCCAACAAGATTGAACTTTTCAGCAGAGTAGTAATGAATACCAAAATTTAGAGTGTCTTTCACATACCTTAAAACTATCTTGGCTGCCTTCATATGTATTTCAGATGGATTTGTCATATACCTTGAAACAAGTGAAACTGAAAATGCAATATCGGGTCTTGTGTGGGTTAGAAACATCAAGCTCCCCACAATACTTCTATAATTTGTCTCATTAACTAAATCAGCACCATCATCCCTACATAATACAACTCCTTGAGCACTTGGAGTAGGGGATCCATTACAATCCAACATATCAAATTTCTTCAACATATCATGTGTATACTTTTTCTGGAAAATGAAAATTTGATCTTTAGTTTGATAAACCTCCATTCCTAGAAAATATTTCATGAGACCTAGATCTTTCATCTCAAATTCATTCATCATAGCAACTTTGAACTCATGATTCATTTTGGAACTACTACCCATATACAATAGATCATCAACATACAAACTTATGATCAAAATATCAATACCTTCCTATTTGTAGTAAAGGGTACGATAATTCTTACTTCTCTTGAAGCCTTTCTCCTGAAAGTATCCATCAATCCTAGCATACCACGCTCTTAGTGCTTGCTTGAGACCATACAAAGCCTTTTTCAAATTATAGACATTATTCTCTTTTCCTTCCACTTCAAAACCTTGTGGCTGCTCCAAATATACTTCCTCTTCTAAGTACCCATTCAAGAAGCCACTTTTCACGTCCATGTGATGTATGCTCCACCTTTTCTGAGCTGCTAATGAAATCAACATTCTAATGGTCTCTTGTCTTGCTACTGGTGCAAATGTCTCTTCATAATCAATTCCATACTTTTGTGTGAATCCTTTGGCAACTAATCTTGCCTTCTATCTTTCAACACTCCCATCACTGTTAAATTTGGTCTTGTATACCAATTTGGTGGCAATCTTTTTCTTGTCATGCGGAAGCTCTGTCAATTCCCAAGTGTCATTCTTGTGAATGGAATCTATCTCTTCTTGCATAGCTTTCACCCAAACCTCATTAGTACATGCATCTTCAAAACATGATGGTTCAAAATCAGCCTTGGCTAATAAAGAAAAATTCACTGTCTCACCTATTAGGTTTTCTTCATGTGATTGATTTGTAGTCCTCTGATATATGTCACTCAATCTCCTTACCTTCCTTGTAGAACTTGGAGAATAAGTTGGACTCAAACTTGATGCTGATGAAATTGATGAAGGACTCCTTGGTGGAGTTAAACTACTAGATACAAAAGCATTAGTTGGTTGCTCAAAATCAGCAATTATATCATCATTCAAAACAAGTTTTGTCTCCTCAACATGGCCTTTTTGATGACCATAAACTCCCCCTTCATAAAAAATTACATCTCTTGATACAATAAATTTTTTAGAGAGGGGATTATACAATTTATAAGCCTTGCTTGTCTCACTATACCCAATGAAAATGCATAACTCACTCTTTGCATCTAACTTTTTCCTATTTTGATCAGGTACATGCACATAAGCCAAACAACCAAAAACTTTGAAATGATTAACATTAGTATTTTTTTTATACCAAGCTTCATAAGGAGTCATCTTATCTAGTGCACTAGTGGGGCTACGATTGAGGATGTACACTGCTGTAGCAACTGCATCTTGCCAATAAGAATTTCTCAATCCCTTAGTTTGTAACATGCACCTTGCCATTTCAACCACAGTGCGATTATTCCGTTCATCTACGCCATTCTGTTGGGGTGTGTATGTTGTAGTATGTTGCCTCCTGATGCCATTCATATCACAATAACTCTAGAAAATTTTTGAGAAGAATTCTCCTCCACGGTCAGTCCGCAAACATTTGATCTTGGACCCTTTCTCATTTTCTACAAGTGCCTTGAACTTTTTGAATGTATCCAAGGCTTCAATTTTGGCCTTCAAAAAATATACCAAACAATTTCGTGAGTAATCATCAATAAAAGTGATTAAATATGATGACTTACCCAAACTATTAGTCTGCATAGGACCACAGATGTCTGAATGAACAAGCTGAAGTGGATGATGAACCCTCCATGCACTTCCCTTTGGGAACCTTTCCCTTGCATGCTTGCCTTTAGCACATCCTTCACAAACCTCCTTATGCTCCTCTACCTTGGGAAAACTAGAAACTAATTCATTTGAGGTTAGAAGCTTCAAACTGTGAAAATTTAAATGCCCATACGTGAGATGCCATAGCCAACTTGAATCCTCGTAAGCCATATTTTCAAGGGTGTTGCTATGTTCATCAAACCTTAAGGGAAACATCATATTTCTTGTCATAGGAACAACAGTGATCACCCTATTTCCCTTATTCTTATCATAGATAGTACATGTCTTATTTTCAAAAACTACTTTATAATTTTTCTCACATAGCTGCCCAACACTTAACAAATTGTGCTTCAATTGTGGAGTATAATAAATATCATGAATACTCTTTATACCTTCTTTTGTCTGGATCTCCATAGCTCCTTTGGCAGCAACCTCCAAATATTTATCATCACCAAGCTTGACCTTAGATTTAAAACTTCCATCCTTGGCTGAAAATAATTTCTCATTCCCTGTCATATGGTTAGAGCATCCAGAATCTATGTACCAAACATCTTTACTAGTATTTTCACCTTTGGCATAAGATAAAAATAAGTGATCTGGAGGAGACTCATTACTTTCTTGAGCATAGTTAGCATTTTTACATTCTTTGAATCTGCATTCTCTTTCAAAGTGGCCATATCTATTACAATAGTAACATTGAACATTTCTATTATCAAATCTACCTCTACCTCTTCCTCTTGAGTCACCTCTGCCTCTACCTCTAGAAAAATTTTGGCTTTTCCATTTACCTCAATCTTGATTGGTTTTGACACTACTACTACTTGCATTTTCATTATGTGTAATTTGTAATTTAGAGGAAAAATCTTTCTCAACAACTTCAAAAGTTTCTTTCAATCTTTCTTCATGAGACATGAGAGATCCAACCAATTGATCAAACTTTAATTGTGTCAATTCCTTGCTTTCTTCTAATATTATGGCAACATTATTCCATCTAGATGTTAAAGATCTCAATACCTTTTTTATTAAAACTTCATTACTTATTGTTTCCCCAAGTGTAGCCATTTTATTGACCACATCTTTGATTCTCACACAATAGTCACTTATACTTTCAGCTTCTTGCATCTTCAGATTCTCGAACTCTCTCTTCAATGTCTGAAGCTTGACCACCTTAACTTGATCACTACCTTGGTAAGCTTCTTGAAGAGTCTTCCAGGCATATTTGGCAGTTGTAGCTCCTGATATTCGTGGAAATAAACTCTTATCAAGAGCTATCTGAATGTGAAACAATGCTTGAGCATTCTTCTTCCTTGCTTCGTTTCTTGTTGTTTTTTCATTGGTTGTACGGGCATTCCAATTTTCTGGCTCATCATAACCTGATTCAACAATATCCCATAAATATTTTCCAATCAAAAAATTCAGCATCTTAATGCACCAATAATCATAATCATTCCCATCAAATTCTAGAACAGGCATGTTAGAATTCGACATTTTTTAACTTTGGCGAAATTCCAACAATTAAAAAATTTAACCCAAAACAATTTTACTTGCTCTGATATCAATTGTAGAATTTGAAATGGCCACTGCTCTCTAAGCCAACTAATAAACTAGAATAACATATGAAAAAAATAATGAAAAGACAATAAAACTAAAAAACACTGATCAAATGAGATCACTGCTTGGACTTGTAAATCTCACATTGAATCTGGTATGTAAATACATTCTTATATAATAAACCTATTACCAATTATATGATTTTTCAACTACTAATTATTCATTCTGACCACTGCCAATGATTCTGAGCACTGACTATCCTAATAATTTGTTGCACTAATTTTAATAACAGAGAATCAAAAAAAATTGATGACTAACGTCAGCAATTACATGGAAATTTAAGCATTATATCTTTCATTTTGATGTTGATATGCCTATTTTTTCATTCAATTCTATGCCATATTCAAGTTATCCTTTAAGAGTTCGAGAAGTTGTTGTTGATGCTCAATGTCCACTTCCACACCTTGAACCTTATAACTGTCTCTTGAAGGAAATCTCATGGATGGTGGATGATATCCATAAAGTTCCATAAATGGGGTCATTTTTTGTTTTGGTATGGAAGGAAGTGCTATACTACAATTTTTCCAAAAATAATGAGTTGACTCATTGTGTTTGTTTATTAAGTACAAAACAAAAAAGATATCGTTCAAAACATTTTCCCACTATCTCAATTATAATATTATCTATGAGCTAATTGAGTAGCAAGAAAAAAAAACAATTTTGTCCAAAAATTAATAGTAAAAATCAGATTTATTTCACTTACAATAATATTTTTGTCGACATGTATCTTTTGAAATATTTACACAAGTAAAGTAGATATTCTAATGCATTTCGAAGGATGAGATAGTGCCCAAAAGTGTGCATACTTGGTAAGTCATCAACTACCACCATGATGAGAATATTCCATTTGAACTTGGATACCACTGATGATAAAATACATTGAAATATTCTCCTAACTCTCACTTGGAATGACTCGTAGTTGTAAAATACCTAGGGTCTTAATTGTCTCAACTTCATTTTGTTGGAAAAAAAATCTCCACAAACTTTTGAATATCCTATCTAGAAGGCTGTCCCAAAAAAAACAAAATTGATCATGTGGTAAGTTTTTGAAAATATTGGGTGCCCACCTATAGCGAACATAAAAAATGAATTTTTGTTTGAGTTGGGAGTTCCTACATAGATGTAAGTGATATTTTTACCATAGTAAATCATTTTTCGAAATAAATGCATTAGATGCTCTCGTATCTTAGTGCAAATTTTGAATGAGTGTCCATACATCTTTGTCATTCTTTTATTCATCCCTTGCTTCAGTTATCCAATAAGGTTGGATAATAGAAATGGCTAAGATTAATGCCTCCACATCCTCATCTCCAACAAAATTATGATTCCCTGTTTTGTACATGATTTCAAAGTCACAACCCAACATATTTGGTGATTGAATTTTTCTTCTCTTCTGAATATAATCTCTCTTCCAAGAAGTATTTAAGAATAATTTCCATCAATTCTTTCTTCTAAATAGTTTGGTGTAATTTCTTCCCTTAATTGGATGACTTTAAAAAATAAAGGGTATTCCTTCTTGCATTAAAAAATTATGAATTCCATTTCCTAAGGAATCATGTTCCACAATAAATATTTTTCTAAAGTCTAGTGTAGTTAGAGCGAGATCTTGGTGCATTACCTTCTTAATATGTTTAAAGGTCGTAGTTGCTTTTGTTGTCCAAAAAAATGCATCATTCTTTATTAGTGTTGTTATAGGGTCTACTATTTTCTCATAATTATTAACAAGCCTGCCATAATGCCATATCAACCAAAGAAATCCTAAAATATTACTTCCTGTTGTATAAAAAATAAAAATAAGGTATAAACATTAAAAAAAAGATAGATTGACGACTTGATAATAAGTCACGTGAAGGGGGAAACCTTCTTTTACATCACATAAATGAACAATTATTGGATGATTCAAATGATAAGACCTTCTTTCTATGTCAAAAATAATTATGACTTACATAACAACAATAATGTAAGGGCACAACAATAAGAATATGTGGGATAAAAACATATCGTAGTGACCTAACAATTATTGAGAACTAGGGATTTATATTGTGAGAACAAGTGAATAAATAATGTTTAAATTAAGGTATTTCTATTGTGAGAAGAATTAAATAAATACTCTCGAAATTAATCTTGACAATCCATCTATTATCGTAGCCATTCATTTTTATCCTTTGATGTGACAAGTGCTTTATGTGATTCAATGTGAAATGTGGAAATAAAAAGGTAATTAATGAACACAATATTCCAACGTATAATATGAACCTAGAATTTGTTTCTCATATTGATATATTTCTTCCAAATATGCAATAATACCATACCTATAATGTATTATGATGACCATAAAGTGGATCTCAGTCTCCCCTACTAATGAGAGGCTCAATATTTAGCTAAAAAATGAAAGTGATAAAAAATGCTCAAAAGGAGAATGACCGGATAGAGCTCATCACAAGGATTCCAACGCAACTCGTTTCAACAAAATCTAAGTTTGTATGAGTAATTTATGGTCTCCTATTCATTTTCTAAAACAGGTAAAAGTGTACAGAAGAGTGAGAGACTAATGACTTGGCAGTCGAGTCAGCACCTCAAGAATCTTTAGGGAATATTCTCCAATTTTAAGCTAGTGACACAGTGCAAGTGTCATCACTACATTCACCAATGTTGGTTGAGGAAGTTGAATTTTTCCTCCTATTCCTAAGTTTGAAATATCTTCCATGGTGGATATTGTTTTAATGGTGGAATTTTTGGGCCAATGGAGAAGAGCCACGTGGTGCAGCCGGAGGCTTCCACACGCCCTCCCCAACAGCAAGGTTTCATGGCAATTAACTTTTATGCAAGTTCACTATATATATATATATATATATATATATATATATATATATATATATATATATATATATATATATATCTATCACATAGATTATATCAACATATATTTTAAACCAAAGTTATTAACTATGGTCTGAACCAAAATTATGCTCAACAAAATTTTATGATCGAATGGGTGGAGGTCAGGTTCGACCCGAGGACCTCCCCCAAAATAACATTAGTGCCAGCCAATGAATCATACCACAAGTCCTTATTAACTATTGGACTTTGCAATTATTTCAAATTTTTAGAGCCCCGAGTTGGGGGTCTGGAGGGGCCAACCCCCTCCCACATTTCTAAGCACCGAAGACCATGACCCAAGATAGATCCCACAGGAGATTAAAATGGGATCAGAATGCATTTAATAATGTGAATTTGTGGTTTAAGCATGATAATCGACAATCTGTGGTAAAGCTTGATTAGCATTAAACATGTTGTTAATCCTGCTTTAACTCGTACTTATCCACTACTAAGTGTGTACTTATCTTAGCGGGAGGTTTATTAGACCTGCCAAATGCTGAGAAGCTCCACATTTAGTGGAGTTAACTCATGGACTTCGAGAATTGGTGGAGAAAAACTAGGAACATTTGGTTTTTCCATAACTCAAGCAATTTTCGACCAATTTTGGCTCATGAAGTGATCCGGATTTTATGCAGGAACGCAACAGAATACAGAAATAACCATGAACAGAGAGATGCAGCAGAAATAATGCTTCATTTCATTAATATCAAATAACAGAAATATGCTTATAGGCATAATGGAAATAAAATAGCTAGGGTGCTGGTAGCGAATCTCTGAGAAGAGATGTGATGGCTACAGACCTCTGAACTGTGTTACAATGAGGCTCGAGGGCCTATTTATTGTTGAGAAACAATGTAGAATCTGAAACGTCCAAAAACCTAACCGTAGGAGATGAGGCGCCAAAACCGTGGGCGCCCGTTTGGGTAAATTGGTGGTTCAACTTCCCGGGGGCATAACTTTGGCACCCGATCTCCGTTTGACGCGTTCAATAGCTCGTTAGAAAGATCTATCCGAGGACTTCAATTTTTGAACGAGCAACATCGATCCATGGACCCATGTTGCTCTCCGTTTTCCCAAAAAATGTCGTTTAGGGCCTCAAAACGGCTCCGGAAGTTCAGGACCCGAAAAACTGCTAAAAATAGTAAGTTTTGTTGCAACTTGAAAATTGAAAGAACTGAAGATTGGGGTTCAAATGGAATAGGTGGGTGGCCACCAATATCCACCTGGATCATTAAGCCCCCAAAACGGCTCCGAGAGTGGAGGACCCAAAAACCTGCTAAAAATAGTAAGTTGTGCTGAATGTGAAAAGCTGCAAGAATTGATGGTGCTGGTCCAAATGGAATAGGTGGGTGGCCACCGATATCCACCTGGATCATTCCTCCCT